>CM046841.1:40882210-41292210 GCA_025618425.1 Heliocidaris tuberculata
TTTCCGGTATTTTGATATATTGCTTTCCTTATACCTCGGTTACTTCTACATGTACTTTTTCCCGCCATTTAATTCTAGTCGCCTCCTGTTACTTTTTGTTTTCTTTATTTCTTTTTGTACCTCACGATCCATTATTAGGCAATACCTCTTATTTTATTCTGGACCTTGGTCTTATTTCTCTCTCATATTAGTAATATGACTGATTCTCGTGTTATTCTTTTCCATATTTTGTTGTCGTCATTCGGCAACTGGAGAACAAGTATGACACTTGAGGACCCCCCCCCCCCCCCACGTTTTCCTTGTCATGGCCACGGACAACATGTGAGAAGGCAGCAAGGTTCTGCATATGAAGGGCAGAGTGGCCATATTTTGTTCGCGTTCGGCAAAAAGGCATTTCCAGACGAATGGTGCTTGAAATTTTGAAGGAAAATGGGCATTTATTTTTAAATCTGGCTCCGTGTGTTTGTGCACGAGTGTTAGGGAACGGTTCCATTTTGAGAAATGTTCAGCCACTGCGTGATAAGCCTTAGAAGTAGCATAGATTCAAGAAGGTATAAAAGAAGGGGGAAGAGGAAAACAGGTAAAAAAAAGGGGGGAAGGTTGAGGGGGAGGGACGAGAAAAGAGGATGATATGACTTCTGACAAATTTATGAAGAATATGTGGTCGAAGTGATAGGATTACCTGGTCAGGTTTCGAATCCCAGGCGCGCTTCTTGCGCCTCCGACTAGAGGCTAAAGACCATGAGACCGGCAGCCTATATGATCGATAACGTCGGTTTAGTGGGCTATCTATACAGGTCTACTAGGATGTCCAGGTACTTAGCACCTGGCCCTGCATCGAATCCAAGGTTCCGCTCTGCATGCCGCGGAACTAGGGGCAAGGGGCTGGGAGCTGCAGTAGACACGTTTCATACTGCGGTATTACGATAAAATGATGCATCGCATTCTCAAATATGGAGCCCGAAATTGCTTTATCAAAAAAAAAAAAAAAAAAAAAAACTAAAACTGAAACTGAAACTAAAACTAAAACTGTATGATAGCAAATTTAAAATGTCCGAAATGGGACATCTAATCAATCATTCTTGACTCGCACTTATTCCATCTTTGCACGACTTCTCATAAATGCATTATTCATTGCCTCAGGAGAGAATTAAAGTGCTCCATGTGTGTATAATACAAACAGCGGCATATCCAGCATTTTTTTTAATGGGGGGAGGAGGGGGCGGAGGGGAACATTTTCCGAAAGAAATCTTTGACAAGAAAAAGAAATCTTTAACACCAGTAAGAGGATATATAAACCTTACAGATGTTAACTGACGTTTGATATGGGCAGGATGTTAAAACCCGAGGCTTTTCAGCGAAGCAGGTAGAAGGAAAATACTTGGTACCAGATGTTGAAAATACGAAACTAATCTCTAATAAAAGCTTGTCTTGAAGGAAAGTGTTTTGGAATAAGGCAAACTTACGAACGAGAACGTCCACACTGCATGGACGCGCTTTGCGGAATCTACTTCAATATTTGCGTATATACAATGTTGTGCACATGTTGCTTTTGATGCTCACATTTGACACAATGTGTGGTCTTGGCTGTACTTCTCTGAGGTCAATATCCTACACTGACCCAAGTCTCAAGGTCAATCTTGGGTCAAACGCTATACCTAACCCTAACCCTTAAACTTAGACCTAACCTAAAACCCAATTCCAACCCTAACCCTAAACCTGTACATTTGATTTGACGAAATAAAGCTCGGGGCAAATATTGTCGCCGGAGCATAATTATCTCGAAAACGTCCTTGTCTGACAAGTACAGCAACATCGACCGACTTGAAAACTTGGCAGTGTTAACCTGAGCAGGTTAAAAACGCTCAATTTTGAGTGTTTTTGAGGCATGACGGGTAATCTTAAGATTCCGGGTGTCCCAGGCCAGCTGGTTTCCTGGCGGTCAATGGCATCTCGGTTCTTGAACCCGACCGGACCAATGCCCATAGTGACCCTCTCGTGCCAATGACCAGTAGGACACTTACCCCTATCCCCATCGGTGGGGGTATGATGTTGAGCTTCCTCGGTGTGTTGGGCCAGTAGAGCCGCCATTTTCTAAACGATCACGACGATGATGCAGATTGCGCCTTTATGATATAATATGTAGTGATCGGCAGAATTATTATCAATCTTTCAGTTGCTGATTTGTTCCTTTTTTTATTCACTATTCTTGGTTTGTTTGTTTTGTTTTGTTTGTTTTTTTTTTTGGGGGGGGGGTAAGGGCGAGAAAGGTACTTCAAATGTCTAAACCCTTGATATATTTTCCCAACCCATCCTCTTTTATATAATTATCATTATCAAAAAATATATTACAAATACATTTCTATACATGTATCATAACTGTATTTTACATCTCTGTAATCACTTGTCCTGTAGCTCGGCCTCGGTTACTAATGTATTATCATATTTTTTTTGTTACAACCATGTTCATATACTATCCAAATAGCAGTTCAAATGGTGTCAAATAGCACCCCACCCCTCCGAGCAGTTAAGACTTACACCTTTCCCATGTCTCAGTACGGATATACAATGTACAACGATGTAGCTTCATCTAAGGACAGAATTTTAGTGAAACATATTTGCAACAATAAAACAGAAATTACACAACACGAAGACACTTTTTTTTATTAGAAAATAAAAGAAATAAAAAAAGACATAAAGAACATCTAGAAGGCAGAGAAAATCTAGGAAGATGACAGGAGAGACAAAAGTAATTGAATACTTTCTACTTTTTTTGTGATTTTGATTTCTTCTTCTTAACTGTGACGGACTATCTGCATAAACTTTCTGTTGTTATGATGTCTTTAGAGTGACGAGATACACTTTCTTGTGACGTATATGGACATCGTTGAAGATAGCTTTCCTCGTTATAACATGCAGCCATAAAAAGTATTATTCTGATTCCAATTCCACATAACTGTCATTACGTGATTCTTACAATTTTCTTCCAGGGATAATGATTTATGCTGTTGATTTAAGGACCAATTTTTCGTTAGTAAAATGTGAAAATAACGGTGGTATGACGCATACCCACTAACCGACAATAGACGATAATTCCTTCAGACTTTAATAAACACTATACTTTATTCGACAGTCATTCAGTATGATGTCATCGTCACATTATTAACAATTTCGAGAATTACAACAAATGATGAAGGACTCGCGTCATCTTTGAGTATTACTCGCGGTCACTACTTTTACGATAACCACAATCTTGTTTAATAATATATCACATACGGTCTTGCTCAATCCCATGTGTTATAAACAATAGCTGGCAGCCATAAACAAATCTAATAACAATCTTGTTTTATCACATATATTTATTGACCCGTTTAGCAACGCTGTGCAAAGCCTTGGCCTCACAGCTACCGATTGCCATCGGTTTATAACCGATCATTTCTACAGTAGTTTAGTCTACAAATCAAAACCCTTATTGGAGTCGTATACAGTATTGATGCTCTTTAAACAGTGGCGGATCCAGGGGGGGGGGGTAATCCCGGCCCGTGCCCCCCCCCTTTTGAGGGAAAACAATGCAATGTGCCCCCCCCCTATTTGCGATTATGCCCCCCCCCCCCTTTTCGAGCAGAAAACCTTTTTTTTTTTTTTTTTTTTTTTTTTTTTTTTTGCTTGTCAGAGAATTATGGAGGGGAACTGGACCCCATAACCCCCCCCCCCCCCCACTGAGCGACTTTTGGAGGGCTGGCGAAATTTTTTTTTTTTGCCCCCCCCCCCCCCCCCCCCCCCCCCCCCCCCCCCCCCCCCACTGAGCGACTTTTGGAGAGCTGGCGAGAGACCAAAAAAAATAGGGTCTCCCTCCAAGCAGTTTCCCAAAGTTGGCAATCCTGCATTTGTGTGCCCCCCCCCCCTTATACGAATTCCTGGATCCGCCCCTGATGCTCTTTAAACTTAACGATATTTTGCATGATTAACTGAATGAAACATCTAAGAGGTAAAGGAAACATCACGGGGTATATTACACAAATAAATCTTAATCCTGGTTCGTTCTTATCAAACGAAGCCGTTACAAAATATAAATTGCGGTTGATAAGCACAGACTAGTTCCAGAATCCAATGTCAATGCCCTGCATATAATCACAGGGGCTCATATCTTGAACAAGTTCATGAAGTTTGAAACACTCTGCACACGACCCTGAGCTATGAATATTCATATAACTAAGGTCACCTGTACTTTTCATCCTGGTGTTATTATTTCGATGTTTTGGGGTTAAAGCTGCACTTTACACATACATTTCCATATTTAGCTTACATTTGATATCAGATTGAAAAGCATGAACTTTTTCAGATTTTTCTTTTTTTTCATTTCATGAACAGATGAACTATAAAAGGAGTGTACGAGAGCGTAGAGAGGGGATTATAAACAATAATGATTGAAATAGATTGAGCGGAAAACATTGAGGAAATAGGTTTTAAAAGACAAACATGTTAAGTTTGAAATAACATGTGATATGATAGGTTGCCTAGGGGAGGATCCAAGAAGGGGGGGGGGACACAATTTCAAAAATATCTGACAAGTATCCCCCCCAAAAAAAAAAATATTAAAAAAAATAAAATAAATAAATAAATGAATAAATAAATAATTAAAATAAAAAACTTAAAAATTCAATCTTGGTGCTTAAGAAATGCCACATTCGGATTAAAAGGGGCACGGATCCCCCATGAATCCGCCATTGAGCAGCCCATTTCTAACTTGCTGTGTACATCGAACTTCTCCAAAAAAAATGTCTTTCATATGAATTACAGACATCGATGCCACGTGTTGAATAAGAAAAATTGTAAAAGAACATGGTACCCCTCCCACTTTTTGTTGTGCTGTTACTTGCTTCTGCAAACACCCCAATACAATTGTATCACAGCTTACACCTTTACAAAATCGGAACACTGTGCATGTGAGGAAAATATTAACAAGTGTGTATAAATGTTGAGTGGTTAGTATCAGACATACTTCGATATGGATAGCTATCTAACGGAAAAGCAACCATGCTGTACGAATTGGAAATAGTCTCTTTTTAGTTAGTAATGTTCACCTTCTGAAACTTAACACAACTATCATATTTCCATAACACATTATGCCAATCCTACCTTTATCTTGTCAACAGTTTATTTTTAAACATGTTGAAAAAATCTTAAATTGTCCAAGGAGAATAACAACAGGAAAATTATGACTAATCTATTGTTAACATTTGGTGCTATTTTTTACTTATCGGGAGGACTGCCAAGATACATTGTCATTATTGTGTCAATTGTTTTCCGGATTTCCATAGTTCGTCAAGCATGAACTTGTACATTTCTCGATTATCTTCAGCTAATTGGAGCGACGTTATAGTAATTTTATCTCAGTGTATGAGTCATATTATCCATATGTTTATTTTACTGATTACTTTTAAGTTGTTTTCCGGAGTAGTTTAAATTTATTTTCTTGATTCCAGGAATACATTGAAACGGAAGAGTTAATCCTGTAATCGTATCGGCTCACAGATCCAACTCGTTTCTTTCTTTTATTTTCTTTTTAATGAACAATAAATACATGTATATAAAATATCCTTGTAATGACATGGTTTACTTTACTTTCTAATATACTTGTTTTAATTGTTAAATCACCCTTTCACAGTGTTCTTGTATTTTCTATAGGCTATTGTGATATATCATACATTACCATTATCTGGGCCAAACACGACTTGCTCTGACACTACTTCTACTTTTACAACATCTTTTACTACTACTACTACTACTACTACTACTACTACTACTACTACTACTACTACTACTTCTTCTTCTTCTACTACTACTACTATACTACTACTACTACTACTACTACTTCTACTACTACTTCTACTACTACTACTACTACTACTACTATACTACTACTATTACTACTACTATATAACTACTACTACTACTACTATACTACTACTATTACAACTACTACTACTACTACTACTGTTACTACAACTACTACTACTACTACTACTACTACTACTATACTACTACTACTACTACTACTACTACTACTAATACTAATACTGATCCTACTACTTCTACTGTACTACTACTACTACTACTACTACTACTACTACTACCACCACTACCGCCACTACTACTACTATTACTACTACTACTACTACTACTACTACTACTACTCCTACTTCTGTTATAGGCCCTATTACTGCTGCTGCTGTAACTGCTAAGTCTAAGCTACTACCAATACTAATATTACTGATGATACTAGGAAGTTTTTATTTCATATCAAACTTTTATAAGCACACCGTGACGTTTCTAAATTAAGTTTTCAAATATATGTAGTATTACATCTAAATTATTTTAACCTGTATCTCAGTTCACACTCACTTTGACTGCACATCTCAAAGCACTTATCTTCAACCCATATACCGAGTTGACTTTCTCTTTAAGATTGAGTCAAATGGATCAAAATTACCCTAAATTATAATTCCGTTCCCTGTGATCACTAGATACAAATCATTGCTCTAACCCCTTTTCTTCTGTTCTTTAATGTATTGTCTCACAAATCGTTTTCGATTGTAATAAGGTCTTTACATGGCCGGTCTTCCGTGAAATTTGCGCTACAAAAAACGGTTCCGGCGGGCTTCGATATCACCTCACGCGGCAAGACATAAACACGGGTCATTATTTAGCAATATTTATCCACTTTTGGGGTCGCCTGTACTTTTGATATCTCACGAGAACATGGCCTTTGGATTAAAGGCAAAATTCTCGAAATTGTCCTCTGGGAAAGGGGGTTGCTTCTGAACATTCTGTATTGAAGTCAGGTAAGCGACACCTTTTTTCCATGAAACTTTTAAGATTGCGAATGGTTCCCTCATTATTTAGTTTTTGTTTGATTAATTGCATCTATTCGTTCATTGGTTTCCTTTTGATCCAAGTTTTAAGATGCTAAACAGATGATCATGGATTTTTCTTTTAAATACGCTATAAGGGATTGTGAGAAAGAGAGGTGGTGAGTAAGAGAAGGACAGAATGCTGCACAGTAAATTTGTGGTGCTGCTGGTGGTGGCGATGATAGTAATTGGAGGAGACGATGGTTATGATGATGTTGGTGGTGGTGATGGTGGTGGTGGTGATGGTGACGATGGCAGTGGTGGCGGTGGTGATTGTGACGGTGGCTGATAAGGTTGATGGCCATGGTGATGGTGATGGTGACAATGATTGCGATTGTGGGGGCGATGGTGGCAGTAATGATTTTGATGGGGTAGTGGTGATTGTGATGGTGGTGGTAATAGTGATGATAATGATGATGTTAATGGTAACGATGGTGGTGACGGTGGTGTTAGTATATATTGCCGTTGCGGTGATGGTGATGGTAATGGTGATGGTGATATTGATGGTGATGCTGGTTGTGATGGTGATGGGTTTTTTTATGGAAGTGGTGGTTTCTCCGTTGATCATGATGCTACTTTAGCAATAAATCGCATATTCTGACTGAATAAGGCACTATTTCTCTTCCTGGTGTAGTAAATGGTTTCCGTTAGAAAAAAATCGACGGTGTTCAACTTTAAAGGTAGCTTTGGTACACCGATCACAGGGCGCTCTTAATTCACCCCCGCTAGGATCAGACCCCGTCCCGGAGCTCCAACCTGTGCTTAACCTAAATATGCCTAGCCTCGCCATACAACCCTCACAGACGGGAGGCCAAATCCAAAGAAATACACTCCCTAAATACTACTTCAAACAAGCCATGAGGTCACCTGTACTTTTTCGCGCAAGTCTATACAGTGCAAGATGAAAGACGTTTGGGTTATCATAGTAATGAATGAGTTTTCATTTCTTTCTTTTTCCCCTCAATTCCTCGTTCTCTATGCCATCGGGCGCCTTTGGTGGTAAATACATTTTAATCTCAAGCGCAAGCATGTGAGTCCATTATTAAAACTCGATCCCATAATGCGGGAGCTACTGGAAATGTGAGAATAGGGTGTTTGCTTTGCTCGCAATCGGGGTCATTGACTTGTGCGTTTTTGAGATGATCTCGACTCGCAGACATGGCGCGCGCGCTGAACTGGGGGAGATACCCGTTGTTAAAGGCACAATACGTATAGCTAGAGGGTCATGGGAGAGCTAATGTTATGTGCATTCTAAACTTTTGTTTGATGCATTCTCACTATCATGTAAGCACAGGATGAAGGTAAGACAACGAAAATTAGCAACACCGCCATCAATAATACCACGGGTTTTATCTCATATAGATGAAATGCAACTTGTTCAAATATTTGGTCCTTCTCACGCCGCATTAAATCTCATTTGTTGGTGTAAGCGTCTGCAAGGGATAGAGAGGGCTGAAAAAATATAATATATACAATTTTGATTAGATTTAATGTTGTCGAACATGTCAGCCTAGTGGGCCTGTTGGCCTCATGAACGCTTAGATAACTTTTCAGAAGGCCCGTGAGACCGACTATTATTGGTTTCGTAGGTTGTCGGTCTCATACGGATGTAGCCAAGAATAATTACGGGGATGATGAGGAGGAGGAGGAAGATGAGGAGGATGACGAGGATGACGATGTCGATCTTTTTAAAGGCGATAATGATGGTACCAATGTGTTCAGGAAAAGAAATGAAAGGATATAAGAAACATGAATGAGTTAAAAGAGAAATGGATGTATTATATTTGCTCCCGCGACAATTCCTCCCGTCTAACTTTGCCATGCTAATCCTAATCCTAAACCTAACCCCAACCTTAACCCTAACCCTAATCCTAATCTTCAAATTGTCCTGAACAAAAAAAAAGAAATCATGACCTTGACCTTAACCTTTGACCTTTCGAGATATGGACTGTGGAGCAAATGTCGCAGGAGTAAATGTCGGCGCCCCACTGCTAAACTTGTTCATTTTGAACTAAATTTACTTATTTGCATCAAAAAGGATTTACAAAATTACCACGACTTCGATAGGTTATTTGAAAGTACATGTTCGTTCCATTTTCGTGTCATATTTGTATAGGGTTGATCCACGATTTATGTAAAGTGCAACCATGCAACCTACCTTTCTTCCTTCCAAATTTCCTTTGCTTACAAAATACCAGTCTCCTTCTTCATGGTCTTTCCCATTTTCTGTGCGACATCATTACAAACCATTTGCCAACCTTGCACAAAGGATATATGTGACTCATCCCTTTTCTTCTTTTCGCTTCATTTTCATTCTTTTTTTCTTTGCAGGGGAAAAACCTGGAATAATCAACCGAGAATAGTCAGAATTCAGCTGCAAAAGCGGCATTCCCACATACCGGTTGGATGTACTTTTCTTCACCGAATATTAGTAAAGAGATTGTAAGAGATCGAGAAATAAATATACATTATTAGCATTGCACTGCATTGAGAGAAATTCTCACACGGTCTAAACGAGGACGAGAGCCACCGGATAGCCCTGAGCACTGCATGAATCGCAAAATGATCGTTCGATAAGAATAACTAATTTGGTGGCCATTCAGTCTGTGCATAGATTTAGTGTTATTAAAAACATCCAACTACAATGGTTACATTTCAAAGCGTGGTAGATTGAAATAGAAATATATATATATGGCTATTGCCGGTAGGTGTAATACACCATTTTCAAACCCCCTTATTAGTTCACGACTATTCGCTGTGCCACGAGCAGTTTGTACTTTTTTGCAGCCGGGCGAGATTGGCTATTGACATGATTGAAAGAAGCCGAAGTTAATTGACTGCACTTTACTTTGTACACGGTGACTGAAAAGAGTGATTTAAAATTCTTGGGTTAATGTTTGATGCCCGCTGCACATGTACCTTTGCTGTTGTGGGTTTCTCTTTGGGGAATGAATTTCAGCTGAAATTAATGATTTTTTATCAGATTTTTGTCTAGATTTTGAGCCTGATAATGATATGAAGTAAACATATTTCCCATCGTAAGGCGCACATTGGTTTATTGGACGCGACGTGCATTCTCTCCATATAGAAAACTCTCTATTCCTGGTTATTAAGTGTATTATTCACATGTTCATTCGTCCCCACGCCTACCACTTTACTTGACTATATCACAAACCTCTAAAAGCATACCCATACCCTGTTTTAATGATTTTTATATACACTTATACAGCGCCTGTTATCTTATGGAGAAAGAACGCTGTTTAAATGACATCACTTTACTATTATTATTATTATCATCATCATCAAACTGCAATTATACATATCACCCCATAAATCATTTAAATTGAATTTAATTACATTTTGATTCTAATGTTTAGATATAAACTAAACTGAAAATCAACAAAAGGCTTGTCAAGGGCAAAACAAACTTATGCTGAGTTTGGTTCTGATCCAAATAGGTTTTATGCCAACATCTCAGAGGGATCTCTTTTGGGTGTGTCTATAATATAAGTTTCAGCCAGATCAACGCTAACTGAAAACTTCACTACACTTTTGATAATTGTGACCTCTTACTGAATTAAAGAAGTACAACTTTGTTTATTTAGTAAGTTTTTATCTGTTACATTCCAGAAAATTTGTTTTCAAATGTACCAAAATTTTGGAAGTCCTAGGAAGTCTAGGAAGTGCTACGTACAGTCCATCAGAAATACTTAGGTTTTCTTCGCCATCAAGTGCTTTAAACCTGTGGTTCCCAGTAGTAGAGAGAAAGAAGATAACCCCTTGGAATTTTACGTATAATTTAGCCACACCTTCCCTCTGCTGTATTAGTTGTCCTCTTGCATCTATGTCATGAATATTCATGAGGGCCCATGCAGGTCACAAAGTTTGCTGTACTTTTTCTCAGTACTGCGGGGGAAAGAAGACTCACACAAGCAGAACAATATGAGGTCAGTTTCAGAAAAATAAAAATCTGGTTGTGTTAAAGGGATACCGGGACATTTTGAGCCTCCCCTACCCCCTCCAGAAATTAAAAAAAAATTAAATGAATGAATAAACAAATGCAAAATATGAAAAAATTCTAAACGGCTTTACTCAGAGATTAGATGATCAAAGGAATAATTTGTAGTCACTCTTCGTACTTTCTGTTTTTCAGCAATGATGTAGAATTTTAACTTGAGCTATCAAATATATGATCAAATTCATAATTGATTTTTTTTTTCAAACGTGTTCCCTTTAAAAGAAGGGGTTAAGGGACTTGCCTAAAAAGTGCAAATCAACTGACTAAGCATCCTTGAAAGTGGGTGGCGGGAAGTGGAAGGGGGGGCTAAGTTGTGGATTTGCAAACAATAGACTTAACGAAGAATAGTCCGTTTCTCCAAAGATTTGCTAGCTCTGTTGAGAGCTCGCACTCCCTTGGCGATACCACGGCGCGATCACTGAGATACAAATTAAAAATATGTTGTAGCATCTTCACACCTGGAATAGCTGTCAAATTTGTGTGGTGGGTCTCTGTCTAACTCCTTCCCCATCTCTGTTTGCCCTTATCCCATCTTGTTAACTCAGTCCCCTCTTCCAATTCGTGTATTTGTTTCTACTTCGGAGCAAATTTGAACGTAAACATCAAAAACATATCAATTTTCATCTATTTTGGGGCCATTTCTACACTTCATTCGATGGTATCATTTATATTTTTCGCCCCTTTTTACATAATATATCATGTTCTATGGCGTAATAATGATAATAATACCGTAATAGAGCATACTTATTAAGCGCATAACTCGGATAGATCTCTATGCGCTTTACAATCCTTGTGCAAATACATGCGTACATAATATACATCATCATAACATTTCAAATGAAAACATAGAATATGTAACAGATGTAAAGAGCAATTAAAACAGAATTAATAAATCAAGGCGTAGTAGGCCTCTCTGTTTGCACCCCCCCCCCTCTCTCTCTCTCTCTCTCTCTCTTCATCCCTCCCCCCCCCTCTTTCTCCCTTCATATCTCTCTCTCTCTCTCTCTCTTTTTCTCTCCCTATCTATCTCCCTCTCTCTCCCTGTTTCTCCGCCTCTCTTCGTTATAGCACCAATGCATATCGGGAGGAGGTCACACAGTCTGGACCGTTGTGAGGATGGTGAGAGCCCTTTTGTCGAAGGTCGCTGTACTTTTAGGTGCTGGCTGCGGCCGTGTGGTATAACCACACCTCCCTGGTATAACAAACAAAATTGAGTCGTGGTGTATTAAAGTTGCATTTAAGATCTTTTTGAAACATTTCTTTGAACTGTTTTTTATGTCTTCTATGAAGAAACATTTTCTATTAAAGTAATAATGTACGTTGATTTTCTCTACTCCCTTTATCATGTTTATTAAATGCCCTTTTCCCTTAAATGTATTCACCAATTTCAGGGGGTAGTTAAAAGGGAATATTAAAGGGCAATCCAACCTTTGTAATAATTTGATTTTTTCTGAAAGCAGACAAATAAGAGAAGCAGATTCGTGAAAGTTTGAACGAAATCGGACAAACAATAAAAAAAGGTTTTATTTTTTGAAAGTTGTAATCCCTGTACAAATGGGAATTTCAAATTGGCCGAAACTGTACGGCCACTGTGATGTGGCGGCTGTCAACTTTCCCATTCGCTCCAACACACAATTTTGTCTTCTTTTTCTCAAGTCCAGGGGCCCGTTGCACAAAGAGTTGCGTTCAAACGCAAGTCCTGAATGCGCACTTCTGATTGGCTGAAAATAAAGTTGTGTTTGATTTTCCCAAGTTGCGTTCAAACGCAAGTTTTGTGCAACGGGCTGATCCTGTACATATTTAAATCCTCGACCCAGATGTATATATCAATTGGGTACCTAGAAATGCTGGAGTTATTATCCACTGATAAAGGCAAGAGGAACAATTTCGTTACTGCGTTACTTTTTCTCGTCCATAGGAATTGATCTTTAAAAAACTTGTAATACTTAGCCCCTCGGTCATTACCTCGAAGTGGTTTACCCTCATTTCCCGTCTGGCCCATTAATTGGTCCTACCTCCTCTTGTTGGTGGCTTGAACAGAACTATAACCCTGAAAAGCTAATGGAACACAGAATCAATTGGATGTAGAGGACCAGATATATGCCTCCCTTTGAAGATGTTGAAGGTGTAGGTCTACAAAGCCCACGAGATCATGGAGATCGAAGGTCCACAAGACCGTCAGCCCACGAGAACGTCAGCCAAAACAAAGAAATATGTAAGGAAACGTAGAACATGTCGTCGGTCTCATGGGCTGTCGGGCGTCAGTCTAGTGAAACCTTTAAATAAATGTAAGAAGGCCCACGAGACTGAAATTGTCGGTCTTGTGGATGGTCTGTTTCGTTGGCCGTTGGGCTAGTGAACCCTTAAATTTAAAGGAATTGATTAACTTTGCCCAGGATTGAGAAAAAAAAAATCATTGTTCCAGCTAATGCTGAACTTAACTAATACCGGCTCGCTGTATACATTTAAACGCAAATTCAAAATATCCCTCTTACATGTCTTAAATACTTACGCAATCCATCCTATGGCTCCCTAGTAATGTACTGTATTCCTCGTCTCCCCCATTTTATTTCCTTTTAATGTTTTATTAAGATCATCTCTCACATACATGTTATAATCTCAAAGACTGTGTTTTTATTCTTAAGGGAATCTACAATATTACAAGCCTAGCTTCTCATTAGATTCCCTCATATTTCACGCCAAACTATTTTGTCTTATCCCAACTTTGGAATGATGGAAATATTGATCTGTGTCTTTGTATGTTTACTTGTATTTTTTCTTCTTCTTCTTTTGTAAGTATTGAAGATATCTTCCTATATTATTGTAATAATGCATTGGTCATTGTTTATGTTCCAATTATGTCATTTGAAATATGAAATAAACTGATACTGAAACTGAAACTGAATGCTGTAATCATAATTGCAAACCTTTTGGTCAGACAGGAATAGCCTGAGTTTTATTTAGTTTATATACTTAAGATATTTAAGATTGAACATTGATGTCGGGATAGAGTACCACCGAACCCTATACTCTTACGGTTCTATCACAGAATACCGTACAATGAACGAATCCTTATTTCTTCACGGGCTGGAAACCCGCTCTGAAATCGCCAAGCGCTGGTGCTTGGTTTTTGTGACTGCAGCGAAGAAGCCGAGCGACTTGCGCTAGCGATCGATCGCGATACCTTTCGCCTAGCTAGCTTTTTTTCTCTCTTTTTTAGGATAGTAAACGGGTTCCATTTTCTCTCATACTTTCACATATCCTTAATTATATATGTAGTTAGAGGAATGCATACAATTCACTGGCATTTGAGCTGATTTCACAATTTTTCACACAGTTAATCAATCCCTTTAAGAAAGCTGTCAGAAGGACCGCAAGACGGACATCGGCCTTTTGGGCTGTCGGTCTCGTGGCCGTCGATCAAATGAACCCTTAAGAATGTTGTTAGAAGGACCGCGAGAGGGACGTCGGTCTTGATGGCTGTAGGTCTCGTTGGATGTTTGTGTGACTGTAGTGAACTGTCTGTCTCTCATACCGTCCATAAATCTGGCACAATCAAAACAGTAGGAAAATCTCTTCTTTGAGCAAGTGAAAATTTTAGAAAGGAATAGCATCAGACTGAAAAAAAAAAGCCATCGACATGTTCGATGTACCGCCATCCCCACCTAAACTCACCCACACACACACACACATCCTCATTTATCCATCGTTGTGTGGAACAAACCCTCAATACCAGCCAGGCATTGAACCAGGGATACGCCAAGATAGGTTAATACCTCAGCCACTCTAGTCACACTATACCGACATCAGACCGGACAAAAAATGCATTACCTGATTACCACGAATGGCCAAGAATCGGTCCATTTGGAGTGGACCCGGTGGTGTGACTGAGCTTATAAGGCCCATAGCCGCTCCGGACAGGTGTTCTTTAGTATGGTTATAGAGAGAGGGATAATAAACTATTTGATTCCACCATCATTGTGGGTTTTATAACCGCTAACTGTATTCTGACAAAGGTTGATAAATCCATTTCTGAATATGAGTTGATATTTGATACACCGGTACCTTGATAACCTTCTTTGATGAAGCCGTTTGGAAGTACACGGATTCTATTTTGTGTACATGCATAAACTATTTTTTACCATTCTACACTTATCATAAGATACTTAAATACGCATACTCAAATATGCGTATACACATATCTTCTTTTTTCATGTCTTTTGTCTATCATCAACTATCATGATCAGTGAAATAAGAGCCGAAAGAGGATATTGTGGTATATACTCTTGACTCTCATACGAGAGGTCCTAGGGCCGATCCTCGCTCCGTGCTTACATCCTTTGGCAAAGTGTCTTACCCACCTTGCGTCACTCTCGGCCCAGGTGTGATGAATGGATGGGTACCTGACTATATTTGGGTTATTATTTGCAGCGCCCTCAGGAAGAGCAGAAATTTTATGATAAGGAAATATAAACTGGGTTAGGGCCTACTGTAAATGTTTACATGATGGCATATAATCCTTAATGTCTTTCCTTTAGCTGACCTGACAGCTACAAACTCAATAACCTATATCATATGTAATAACATATCATTGTACACATGGTACAAGCTAATATCGCCCACCCCAACCCTTAATACCATATTACCAAGAGCACACCCCTGCTCCCTATTACCCTATCCCAATATGTCGGCACGGACATTCGGTGTTCAACCGCAGCTTAGCCATCAATGCTTTTCACGGCGTCACGTCAAAGAGATTTCGAATGTCAAGTTTAGTCAAAGAAATGATAAATGGTTCCCGAATCACTGTACTTCCCAACCAGTTATAGCTAAAAGGTCCAAAAGATCCAGGGCACCCCATCTCACAATAATATGCATTTATCATCTTCAGCAATTAACGGGATTAAAGCCTATCAATTAATGTGAATGGGTCATTGCCCTACCATTTTTCTTCTCTATCCTTTTATTCGTTATTGCAAAGAAGGGGGTGTGTTGTGGTGGCACCACTGCCCTGAATTGATTCGTATTCACATCAGTTTGAGGGGCCTGATAATCGCAGTAAGATACATGACTACTGTGAGGTCAGGTGATATTGGGATATTTCTCAATGACAATTAATTTGAAAATTCTATAAAGCATTGTTCACGGTGATTGTTAGGTCACGAGCACTTTTAGGTGAATGGATGAAGGAACAATGACGATCAGGATTGATGGAACAGCGAACAAACAGATTGAAAATAGTGTCAGTTGTAAACACATCTGTTTTACACGAGTTAATGCTTTGTAATCAGTTATAATTTGTCTGTTTCGTGCAAGTTCTTCCTTTTGTTGAAAAAAGTGCACCAACTTTTGGATACCACATACAGTATCTATTTTTATATATTTCGTCTGCACATGAAGAGAAAATGGGTAGCTAAACCGATACCTCATTTGGATTTTAGTAGAAAGAGATATACCCCCCCAAAAAAAAATGAAATGAAATGAAATGAAATAATAAAAAAATTAAGAAATTAAAAAAAAATAATAATAATAATGATAATAATAATAATAATAAAACAAAACAAAAAAACAAAAACAAAAAACAAAAACAAAAACAAAAACAGAAAACAGAAAACAAAAAACAATAACAACAAATAAACAAACAAAATCTGAATATAGCTTACCAGCACGGTCACTATAATTAACTAGTAGTCTAAGAAAACAAACTTCTGATTTCAGGTTATTCTTCGCCATCCTCAACATTATGAAAGTGACATGTCAATAAACTGGATAAACAAATATATCTATGTATTTCTTTTAAAATAGTTAATATTTGAAGCTCATGGGTAGTTTTGTTAAGACCCCGGGCCCCCTGACATAAAAAAAAATCTTCAGTGTTCTTAGATTTTAGCTTTTGTATAGAAATAATATGAAGAAAAAATATGTTCTTCTTGCTTCGTGTGTACGTGGTACAAAACTTTTATTTGCATATATCAAATGTTGCACGAAAATTAATTTTGTATTCAGAATTACCTAAGTATTACGACAAATTTACAAAATTATTTGTCTGCACTTATTATAAGAAAAGTGTGTTTATTGTTTGTTTTTTCAAGGAATTTGGGGGCATTTGGGGGTGGGGTAAATTTGTTCCGACACCCATATCCCCCTCACCCCCTCCCCCCTCCCTTCCCATTCAAAATAATCTGCTGACGCTGGCCCCTGATGATCTCTGGTAATCATTCGCAGAAGATTATTCCCCAAGGCAAAATGAAAAAGCAATATCATTTGGGAAGAAATCACAGTTTACATTTAGCGGTCGATTTCTTTTCGATTACTGGAATAACTCAGCTTATGATCACGATGATAGTGGTCGCGGTTTCGCCTTCCCCTCATGCTATGACCAACAATCCCATTCCGCCGGGTCTTTTTTTTTTTTTTTTTTTTTTTTTTTTGTAAGCGACTCGCCCATTATTCCGTACATTACCGCAAAAACTGAGATGACACTAATTTGGCAATTTGCCGAGACATGAAAAGCTGAAGGGAGATAAAGATGATCAGTGATGGAATCAAATATCATGATGGTAAACTGCAGGCATACGCGGTCATCAAGAAATTTCATATAGCATGATTTCTTTCAAAACAAACACATATTTTAGACTAAAATTAATGATATATTGTCATATATAGCTGAAAATTGAAAGAATGTAAAATTGAAATCGATTGAATGTCCTTATTGGTCATTTTCAGTTTCATTCATATTTAATAGTTCCAGTCTGTCATTTTTATAGGGGGGGGGGGTCTGCTGTATAATTACACGTGTGTGACAGAAATGGCCCGGAGACGAGACTGTCGTGTAATAGAACAGATATAAATAAAGCAGGGAGAATTAAAAAGAGACTGAGCTACAAAAGAACAAAAAAGATATTAACGAAATGAAAGAGAAAGAAACAAAGATATCAAAAAAGAAGAGGGGGCAAACCGACAAAGATGCATAATACATACATACATACATAAGTACATACATACATACATACTTAAGTACATACATACATACATAAGTACACAATACATACACACGTACATACGTACATACAAACTTACAGACAGACAGACAGATAGACAGAGGGGGACGGGTCTGAGAAATACCCTTTATTATTCAAACGTCACAATGGGAGATCCATCGACTCATGAATTAATCATGGTTAAACTCGGTATGAACGCGTCAAAGTCGTGAAGAATAAATTGTACACATCGAACTTGGCCATCAATGGGATTCTCTTTCTCTCATTTTCAAAGAAGGTGTCAGCTCAACTTTTTGGAAAAGGGGTAAAAAAGTACAGGTGCACTATTTCTTGTTTGATTTTACGATTGAAATGAATAGATATTGGCTAGCTGCTTTTGTAAACGGTGATACAAAAGCAACGACTTTTTGTGGCCTAAACACTTCGAATATAGATCACAACTTCAATGACGTCATAAAAGGGTTCCCCCAATACTCGTCGTATAGTCTCCTGGAGGGAACTCCGTTGTTAAGCTGACTTTATCGCTTGTTTAATCGTTTTTTTTATATATAACATGATGAATATTATGGAAATATTGGTATCAGTTGTAAACAAGAAACTAAGTCAAACCGGCACTAACTATAAACATATAATTACTATGAGTAAATTGACTGTCGAGTAAAATGTGCGTAATTATTCCGCATTTTTGGTATTTTAAAGGCACAGTTCAGAAGAATTTTTGACAAGCAAGGAAAAAGGGGGTACCACATTTTTTTTAAAGGTGATAACTAGTTTCCACAAAAAAGAAAATTTATGACAATCAACAAATAGGTCACAGGAGATAAATGACATTGACGTAATATCAACCAGGGGCACATTTTATTTACCGGTTGTTCCCCCCCCCCCTCCCCCCCCCCCTCCCCCACCTACCAATCTGCCAATGTACATGGTTGTCAGAATTCCAAGGGAACAGATACATCGATTGTTCATGACGTCCAAAAACCCTTCAGATTCTTTCATTGTATTGCAGGAAGAATTACCAGATCAACCGGATCTGGATTATTGATAAAGGGAAGAGAGGAGGGGTAAGATTAGTCGACCGGCTTCTTAGAAAATAGGTCAAAGTACGAAGTGTGCAAAGATCTTCGTAATATACAAGCATCAAATTATATGGGAAGCCATTTACATGATTTAACATGGTTAGTGGGTCTTTTTTTTTTCAAGAGATCAATGAAAAGAAATAAGTGTTATCACTCAGAAAATTGTCTTTTGGGCTGTTTAAATTTGTACAAATTTGTATTCATCCAATTATTATGCAACTTTGATCCAGATTTGTTCTTTCTTTCATTTATTCGAAGCGGGATATTTGAACACACAAGCTAAATTTCTTTCTTGTGTGTTGTTTTGGTCAGAAAAAAAAGAAGAATGATAATTGGCAATTAAAGAAAGAGAGAAGATATGAGTTTAGCAATTGATCATAGAGGTGAATGAGATAAAACAAAGCATTGGCTCCCCCCCCCCCCCCCCCATTTTTATTATTAAAAATTTGATATATCATGTCCTCGAACTCACATACATAATTAATTGTTCATTATGATATAGCTGAATAAAACCGAAATCACTTTTCTGTAATATTATTGATCAATGCATTACATCATGTTGGTATCGTTTACATATCACAATTAGGAGATTTACGCCATCTAGTGGCTAGATTGAGACAGAAAGTTAATATTTTCAAGAAGCAGTTTATTTTGATATCTTTGTTGTCGGTCCCTTCATCTTCTTTATTATTTCGCCATCAAATTTAAAACTGTCTACTGTCTCAAATGAATATTATTTCAATAAGAGAAACGATCAATCATTGCATTTCTAAATCAAATGCCAAAAATGTCAGATTCTGCATTTCACAATTCTAGTTTTGATAATGTGTATGAAATTCAATGAAAATCAGACAGCATTATGAAATATATAATTTGAATAAGTAATACATTAAAACCAGTGGACTTTATTCCCATTAAACTAATGGCTAGACCTTTTCTACATATAGCCGTTTCAAACAATCACATTTCTTTTCTAAATTAACATTAAATTTTCAAAGGACAGTTGTTGCTACGACGGACACATTTACAAATTGCCTTTATAAAAGTGATGAACTTCTTCGTCCGGGAAGAATACATGAAATTAAGTAGAAGATTAACAACCCTGTCGATTTAATAATACCCAACAAGTGTTTTAACCTCAGGACAGCGTCAAAATTTGAGGATGTATATGTGACTAGAACTACCTTACTTGACCAAACTCTAATGGACCAAGTTTCAAAAGGCGTCACTAATTTTGAACTTGGGGGTGCCAGAGACATTTGACACCAGGTTTACCGAAAAATCCTCTAGAACCAAAATAATAATGGAAAGGGTTTCTCGGATTTTTCAAAGTCTCCCGACAGAAATTCTGAAAAAGTTTCCTTTAAGCAAAAAAAAAAAAAAAAAAGAGAGAGAAGAAAAATGCCTATTCTTTGTAATTTTGTCAATTTAGAAATGGTCCAACTGTTTCAGTGTTACATGGGCGTGTGAACCAACTGATAGACTGATAGATTATAAGAGGCTCCGTAGATATCATGTGAGAATAGATAACTCATTAAATTGTCCATCTTCCCAGCCCAACACTGCTAGAATATCTCACCCTTGCCTAACACTTGCATACACTCTATAATCATTGAGTTCAAAAAGTGCAAATCCAGATCAAACAAGCATATTATTACACGAAGCACGCACGTTTTCACAAGCCAGTTCGCGAACATAAGAAGAAAAAAAAAATTGTATGAAAATTTCAGAAGACGTTTGTAAGTTGATAGAAGGAGAAGTGATAATAAACAAAATAGTGCAACGAGCTCCGGCCTGACGACATTAAGTCTCGGCAAACCCTCATAGCTTTGTGCTCAATATTTGCGCGCCTTTTTTTTTTTTTCACCCCCCATTCCTTTCTTCATATTTTCAAGAGACTTTCTTAAAGAAAAGAGAGAGGGAGAGAAGGCAAGAGAGAAGGGGAGAGGGCAAGAGAGAGCAGAAGTAAGGTATCGCACTTCGGAGGTGGCGAGGGTCTATATAAACGCTGCATGAAAGTAGGTAAAATTGTGTGTTTAGTGTTAGTTTGGGGTGTATTTGTTTGAGGTTGAAGAGAGACAAGAATGTATTCAAAACTAACACTCGTGACCTACCGTAAAAGCGAGTACGTAGTGCTAAGAAGGGTTCCGTGTCAAGCAAAAAGTGGTCCGGGTTGGCGAAAGAGGTCTGGAACCCTCGGGTTAGAACACGGGTCTTGAAGTGTTCTTCTCTCTCAATGGCATGAGCTCCTAATTTCAAAATTATGCAGTATTCACAAGTAATAATAATAATACTTAGTTCTTATATAGCGCATATCACATATTTATATGTTAATGTCTCAATGCGCTTCCAATTAGCTTTGGACTACTACCTCGGCTCAGCCTAGCTGCCCTAATGGAAACATTGAAGTTCCAAAGGATATATTCCTACCGGTACCCATTTACTTCACCTGGGTGGAAAGTGGCAAATTTAGATTAATGTCTTGCCAAAGGACGTTAGTGCCGGGCTGGGATTCGAACCCCGTACCCTATAATCTACAGTCAGTCAAGTGACTATAACACCTCTACTTCTACCTACTACCTCTACTACTACCAAATCAGGTAGTATTTATTTCTTCGAAAGAGCTGGAACTCTTTCTTTTCTGACATTATTTCAGCAAGTTATTTATTTATTCTAATTCATCTATTTATTCATTTATCTATTTTATGTTATATATACAGGATGGGCTACTAATGAGTAACATTCTTCTTACCTATATACGAGAACTTGTGAATAAGTAATACTTATAAAGTGTTAATAAGTGATACTTATTACACAAAAATGGATAAATATTTATTCTAATGATAATGATATTGACTGGGTATGAGACTATAATATTGAACTAGTTATAACCATAATTACACTCTTATCGGTTCTGCCAGTAATATTGTTCTCAGGCAATACAGTCTCACATTACCCTAAAAAGCCAGTCAGTAATATTAATAACCCTAGTTATCATTTGGGGTTACCGTTTAAACGAGGGCTTAAAGGTAAAATTAAGGTGAGTATTTTTTTTTTCTTTTCGTTTTCCATCTGAATATGGTTGTTGTTTCAACACCCGTCTCTCTCTCTCTCTCTCTCTCTCTCTCTCTCTCAGACGAGAATTCTTGGGCAGGGTCCACTTTTCACACGACAACCCATTTTTATTGAAATGATGGACGTGCATTAACACGCGACACCAAGATACAAATGGCATGTTTCATTCCTTTTATACAAACATCATTTTCATGTCACTCTCTAGTCTTACAACAAAACTAGCAAAGCCCAAATAAATACCATCTAGATTTCACACTGAACTGAGAAACTTTTCAGATCAAGAAGTTAAAATTACGATATTGTAGTATTCATAAGTACACGGTAAAAGTTTGAAACCACTTAGCACTTGGCTGCTATTTACACTTGATACTGTATTCAGTGAAGTTGATACGGGGTACGGGGGCATGTGCTCCCTCCCCCCCCCCCCTTGAATGGCAAAAAAAGAGGAAGGTGAGAGGGGGAAAGGGAGAGATTAGGAAAGGAAAAGGGGGTAAAAATAATTACAAGGAAACAGTTGATTGGTCCTTTTCCCAAAGTTGAACAATTCAAAACTATTTCGTGCCGTGTTTTAAAGGAAAAGCGCCGGGTAAATGATAAGAAAAAAAATTGAGTGGACCTTATCCCACAGTTGCACTATTCAAAACTATTCCGTGTCGTGTTTTAAAGGCCGTGTACAGATTTTTGCTCCAAATTTAGATTGATTTAAGTTTCGGCTAGAAAGTGAAACTGGTGAAGACATGATAATGGAAAGTTTATTCCAGGGAGTTGTGCAAGCTCTGGGAGATCGTCCCCTGTCACTGCGAGTGAGGGCGGCTTGTATCACCATTAAAATAAATCATTATTATAAACGAATATCGAAAAGGAGTATACAAAGATTTTGAAGAAGAAGATACGACGTCCTTAAAACACAACAACATTATTTGATCAAAGACTGATAGATATCAACATACATGTACGTCAACTCTCCTGTTTTCAAGAATATTTTTTAAAAATAAAAACCTACGTTGATATTCCAAATACTAAGCTCTCTTTTCCTAGGTGGAGTACTGATAATGACGTAAATGCTGTCTCGCCCCCCCCCCCCCTCTCTCTCTCCCTCTCTCTCTCTCTTCTCGGCATTGGATACAATGTATACAAAGGTTATTGAGAAGGCGCTAGTACACAAAAGGAGGAGAAGAAAAGAACACTGTATAAGAAAAAAAAACTGAAAATGAAATAAAATTATATTGAGTCTAGGAACGTAACCCCGATGGTACGGGTTATACTTCTAAAGTACATGCGACCCTTCAATTCGACCGGCCTTTATTGTAATCATTCAAGAGAAGATAGTGGGTGAATGGGACTGAAAAGGCCTTAAGAGAGCTCTCTTTGCTCACTCTTCACTCTGAATATATATAAGGATTCTTCACTCTACAATAGAACGAACAGAATCAAACACGAGAAAATAATTACCCTCGCATTCTGTGGAAAAGATAATAACTTTAATACTGTCAGCTAGAATTATATATCTCTCGTTTATTTGTATTTTATCTTCTCATGAATAAGGGGAAGGTCCCTCTCTCTCTCTCTCTCTCTCTCTCTCTCTCTCTCTCTCTCTCTCTCTCTCTCTCCCTCCCTCTCTCTCTCTCTCTCTCTCTCTCTCTCTCTCTCCCTCTCTTTCCGTTTACCCAAGGGGAAAAAGTCGGTACCAGGGCCATCCACCGGCATTGTTCTTCCCCGAAGGTCCTGGCGGAGATTGATGGCACCAAAAGCCTCCTTTTCACACTCCCCAGTTACTATCACACGCACGTCTTTTGTGCCAAGTCGTCTTAATAAGAACTATTACCCTTGTCCTGTGACAGCTCCATGGCAGAATTAATCACTCTCTGTACTTTTTTCGTTCATTTTCCTCCTGAGTTCTTTTTCTTTTTTCTTTTTTTTTTTCTTTTTTTTTTTTAATCATGTGGGAAGGCACGCCGAGTCTGTCGGGCTAGCTTTTTGGATCAGATCGTACAATTGAAACAGATACGATCAAGTGAACGCACAAAAGTGAGGAATAAAAGTCCATTCTTTTCGGTTGCACTTTTAAGGGGACTTCACCCCAGTGCAGTCGTCACCCCCTTCAAAAAGTAACCATTTTTCAAGGAATGTGAACTATAACAAGTCGGTGGCAGTGGTGGCTATTGTGATGAGGGATTAGTGTGGAGCTAAATAGACCATTTATGATTGTAATAATGGCGAAAATTCAATTTACTTTTCATCATTTTTTGCAGGTCTTCTTGCTTCTCTCGTTTTATTTTTCGGTTTGGTAGACTGTGATGTACGATCGTATGCGATCGATCGCGTGTCGTCTGCTGTTGTAAAGGGAATGCATTCACTATAAATTATTTGGATACCTTTAGAAAAAAAACTACAATAAAGATGACTATAAAATGTAATTCGTTACAGGCAAGGACAAATTAATTAGAGCTTAATGCGCATTTGTCAAACTAACTGCTCACTTTAAAAAAGGAACGCTCGTTTTGTATTAAACATCCAAGTCAACTTTCATCATAAAGCAACACTCATAACAAAATAGCAAAATGGTACAACAGTTTTAGAAATAGGCGATAGGGAAATACAGTGATATTCTCTCTTATTCCCTAAAAGTTATTAGAAATGTATAAAAACCGACCTCCTGCCTAATGTATTCCTGATTGATGTCCCGACTTTGAACAGCAGTATTAAAATTATAGGTAATTTCAAATTGATTTAAAAAATAGATTCCCTATGAAATATGTTGATTTGATGTTAAGTATGTAAACCTCATGTATGTTTGATTGTGCGATATATATGATTGGAGTTTTGAGAAATAAAATAAATGAATAAAAAAATATTTTGTATTCCAAAGCATTGCGATATTTTTGTGTGTTTAACCCACATTTCTTTTTCCTCATTTGTCATTCTCGATGTTGTCAATGGATTTGTCAAAAACGATGGATACTACTCACAACAGGCAAATAGATTTTAGGCAGAATTAACAACCATACTTAATACGTTGGAATATTGTTGAAAGAAAGTGTGGGAACTGACTTTTAACATTGATAGTTTAATCAGTTGAATCGTGAGAATTTTTCGGCGCGAGGGGTGCCGATGTGATGATTGTTTAATACATCTACTAACATTTACAATTTAGTCATCCTCTCAAATAAAAGTAGGAGGGCGTCCTATACCACTTCTTATTTCCTTTAAATACATTTTTTTTTTTTTTTTTTTTTTTTTTTTTTGTATAGGGTTTATTATGAAGGTTAGGTTTTAACAGACGCATGTCACTCAGGTATACGATTTTATACATCTGGGGACTCGAATTAGCCATTTCGTAATTACAATTTGCGCATGTGCAGATAAAGGTCATTTCTACCGAGTACAATTGACCTTTATACGCTTTCATAGTGTGCGCACCATGATGCGCGCTCCAGTCATAGGCTCCAGTATGATTTTACACGTTAAACAAGATGCGCGTCCACCCGAACTGATGCGTGTGCGCGTACAAATTGGGGGTCATTTCAGGGTCATTTGTACCATGCACTAATTACGAACTTGCGTATTGGAACCTTGGTCCTTTTTTCGGTGAGTAGATCAGAGAGTTTGACCACTACATAAACTCATATCTCGCAATGCATAACTTCCCTGTGCTATGCAAATTTATGTATTCTGAAGGCCGGCTCACACGAAGCGTCCTTTGCTGACTTTAGGACCACGTCAGTGACTTGTACGGTCTTTTGCGTGATATCGTTTGAAAGTGACTGCATAATGAAAATTGCGAACAATACTTTTAATAACTGATGTACGGGTTGATTGCCTTCACAGGCTCGATTAATGCAGGTACTGACGCAATCAAAAGGACGCCTCGTTTGAGCCCGGCTTTGCTACGCTGTCGTTCATTCTCTGCATCATATCGCCAAAAGAAGTGTGGTAAGTGTTGTCACCAGTCACATGCACTTGTGTCGTCTCTTATGACATTTCTTGTCCTTGTTCGCGCGTTTAGGGTATTGTTAGAAACGTTTGATTGATTGACTTTGATAAACCGTGCACCTGTACAGCTCCACAGCGGCGAGTCACGCGTGTTTTAACCCGCCAAATTAATATGCAATTCCTGTTTTTGAGCGCTATCATCCCGTATCAAAATAAGAGTCCATCCTCTTAGGACTGACAATCATAGGCCACAGAGTACATCTCACGTAAAAGACAAGAAAACGTTTCACGTCCCCGAACTCTTTTTATCTCCAACCTGATAAGGATTTCGAACTCACTTTTTGAAGGAGGAATAAAGTGGGGAGATGAGGGAGGGTTTATGAGATATGAAAAGAAGAATAAGAGTTATGGAAAGGTGAACGAGCTTTTAGCGTCTGGAGTTGTATAATGAGGCCTTCCTCTGTTAGTTCCGTACTGTGGTCCCGGGTCGAGACTCGGAGACTTTCTTCCCTCTTGTTGTAGCAGATGTGAGGCTAAGCGGGGGATATGGGTCACTGATGGGGGCTAGCCTTCAAAGTACGAAGACCTGGAGACCAGGGGATGCGGGGATACTCTTGGTCTGGACATTGACATGCATGCATGCTTGGTCATTCTTTATGTCCGTCTGTCGTCTGCCCCAGCCTGATCATGTAGATAACAGGCTTGAACTTTCTTAAGGGGTTATTTTCTACTTGTTTGCCCCTTCTACCAAATGAATCATTGGAATAGGTGCTTGGGTTTGTTTTAGTTTCGGTACCCCCTTCTTCAATCGTCTGTTTCAAACTAAGGGATACGAAGAAGAAAAAAAAAAGGGAGAACCAACCTGACCAAGGAAAGGTGAAAAAAGAGATCACAACATCAAACAAGAATAGTAAAAATTTAAAGTAAAATCTATTGAACATGTTGAATTGAAGTAGCCTTTCCGCTGGTGGATCCAGGATTAACAGGAAGGGGGACGAAAAGTTTCCAGCATTAATTTTTGCGCTAATTTGAAGTTCATGGACCCCATCGACCTTCCAAAGGCTCCCTCATTTTGGGATGGGAGAGGGGTTGGAGCAACAGATCATTCTGACCAATGCTCGCTGCGCACGGGGCGTCACTTCGATTGCGTCATTGCATACGCTAATCAAGCATGCGAAGGCAATTAGTGCATACAGCAATCATTAAAAGCAACGTTTTCACTGTTCATTTTGCATGCACTTCGATTCTTTGCATTTACTGTCGCATGCCGCATCAAAGGCAGCGCCAATCGCTGACGCAGCCTTACGTCAAGCCAATGACTCTTCGTGTGCCACTGGCATATCACAGTTATTATTTAATTCCATAAGATTTTTGTCATCGCTATATTCTTTTTAATTATTTTCGAACGTTTGGAATGGTGTTATGTCGGCTCGTCTGTTTCTAACAAGGGTCGTCTAAAGTGCCCTTGACTTTTCGAAAGCTATTGTTTTTGTGTCAAGCTGGTTGTTTCTATGGCAACCGTCTTGATAATATTATCTGCGGTAAGTCTTTACGTTATCTGTCTCAATACATCTTCTATAATTTCCCTTTACTTCATTTTTTCAAAAATGTTTTTCATATTCCCTCTTGTTTATCACTTAAGAATGTTCTTGTCCATATTTAATCCCAAGTGTTGCTTAGTGAAACTTTATTCCGAGTGCTACAGTTCATATAATTTGTCTAGCTACTCCCATTTTATGTTTGGATTTTTTCCCCTTTATCTCTTCTCCTTTTAACCATATAAGCAAAATTTATCCATTAACCCCATATGTTTTTGTCTTTCTAATTTTCATTCTTCTCGACATTACAGCTGTGTATTCCAATTCTCCTTTTTTTTTCTTTTCATATTCCTCCTCGTCCGGACTTTCAAGCTTCGTCATTTTCCCTCTTTTCTTCAACCACTACAACTACTATTTTCCCCTCCGCTCGTTATCGGGAGGTGGGGGTACTTTTAGACTTTTTCTTTTGTATTGTCTGTATGTTTGTATGTTTGTTTTTGTTTTTATGTTTGCTTTGCTCTTTTGTCTTTTGTTTGTGTGTCTGTTTGTTTGCTCGCTCGATCATTTAGTTTGTTCGTTTGTTTGGGGGTTTTTGTTGTTGTTTGTTTCTATTCATTCTTCTTTTCATATTCTCACCCTATAGTCTCTTCTAATTCCATGTTCTCCTTTTCGTCTACGTTTCATCCAATATCTTTACTTTACTTTCTCCTTATCCATCCCTCTCTTAAATTTCATTTCTTACTCCAGTTATTCTTCTCGTTTCTTCCTCATCCGATCTATCCCTTTCCTTTCCGGCCTGTTCTTTCACCCTCCATTTACTCGGAATCCACCTCCCATCTGATATTGAACAGCGAATCAATATCACTGGAGTTGATTAAGAGCTCCATGTGTTCTTACTTACGTAGATAGACGATCCAGTGTACTTTTAAGTCAAAACACAAGTCCGTCCTGGGATGAATCTGTCATTTGTTTCTTACTTGCTATTGAATAAGTACATGGGTCGTGACTACTTGTAGCCTCTTAAAGGTCAGAAGTTCTGAGCCAAAAGATGTTCTCTCGCAAGAAACCTTTAACCGATGATAAGTAACTTGTTTCCGAGATAATTGCCTACCAATTACGCTGCCACCTAAAGATGTTTTGAGAAGAAAGCTAATAACTTCATTAATCATGTTAATTCATGAAGATCTCAATTGGTATTAATCGAGTGCTAAACTTTGGTCTCTGTTAATTTTTTCATTAGAGAGAAAAAACTGTATGGTTTTACAACTAAAAGTTTTCAAGATAATTACCTGTTAACTGTTTTCGAGAGAAAAACATGTATTTCATATATGTTGACGCTTGATGATTGTGATTAGTATTAGACAAGTTCTAAATTTCTTTCTTGACGTACGGGTTCAACAGAGACAAAAAATAGTGTTGGCTATTTTGAAGCAAATCAGGTGTACCAGTTTGCTTGTTTCCAGCCGAAAACCATCGAAGGCACCATAAATTCTGAAACAAACTGCTTGAATCACGCCCAACACTAGGCAGTAACACAGAAGCATGGTTTATTTTTGCCTGTCGGCACCTTGTTTACAGAGCAATTAAAACATTCATTTCAAGGATAATTATTGTTTGACCTGGTGAGACTACTTTGGGATGAGATCATTATATTTGTTCATTCACATTCAGCAGGTTTGCCACGAGGGGCATTCCCACTCAAATTTCGAGTGCCCCTATAACCTCATGAAAGTGCAACAATTATGTTATCATAGAAAAATGATTGATATTTAGTACCCGGCTGTTAAAGTTTTGTAATGAAACATCATAATCCAATGTGCATTTTTGTTTCGCTTTGACGCTACGTCTCCTTGCACAATAGTTTCAAAGTTTCTAAGTTTATTGATTTCCACACATTTCTTTTACATTTAAAAAAAAAAAATTAACAGTGCACATAAAAATTAAGAACAAGAACATAACAATTATATGAATGGAAACATAGATTAAAAACAGATCATAATTCAATGGAATGGCTATGATTTACATTGATAAAGCAATAATTGGTATAATGTAAACATTGTATAGTCTACAGTGTATAAGTGTATAATTCAACGCTCCCTCGTGTTTTCAGTGCACCGCAAAAAGCGCCCCCACACTGAAAAGGTCCCGCCGCTACGCCGCCCTTCACATTCCACATGTTCTAAATCATGTAAATGAATTCAAATTAACATTTAGATTTCCGGGGTTGATCGATTATCGATCAGAAGACTTGAGTAGGGTTATTGATGGGAAATTTACTCACCTGATTTTTTTCTTGGAAAAAAAATGAACAAGGCTTGATTTTGCATTATTTGTCAGATAAAAATCAAAATGGCCAAATCTAAACGTACACCCAATATATGTACAATAGACATAGAACATTTCAAATCTTTGTCAGTATGATGATATATTTTTTTAAAGAAAAGGAAAATGAAATCAGTTTTCTTTTTAATTGTGAAGCGCTTCCCTGATTTTTCGCAGGTCTCTCTTTAAGAGTGTTCTATTCATGGTATCAAGGGAGCAGCCAAACGACAAGACGAATAACCATCAAACCCTGATCATACCCGCATTTCTGTACTGACTCCAAGCAAAGTGCAGAAAAGTTCAGTTCTGGTCTCCGAGGTTTTCGAAACAACTCTCCAAGATCAACGAAGCAAAGTAAACTCGAAACTTGATTGGTAATGATGGTTTAACAAAGGGCTATGAACTTTTCTAAGATGCAGTAGCACAGAAACAGTGGGTACGGGGGGCACGTCCACCCAATCAAATGGGGGCAGGGGGAAGAGAGAGAGGAAAGGAGGGAGGTATGGAGAAGGAAATGTGAAAAGAAGATTAAGACCTTCCCTCACTCATTGGCCTTGTTATAGTACATTTCTTATGAGAACGTATTTTGCCCATCCCCCCTCCCCGCCCCAATGAATTCTAGGCTCTTTGAATAGCTTAAGAAATTACTGAATGTATACATAAGTTACATTCAAAGTGGTAGAAATGTTCGTAAATCTATTTCAAAATGTTTAAATATATATATTAAAAAGATTAAAACAATCTGTGTTATAAATTTATTGTGTTGAAGGAGAAACCTTTTTATCTCTATTATTTTCGACGTCGTTTTCAGACAAACTCAAGTAGTGGGTAGACTGAACTATCCATAACCATTTTTTTTTTCATTGACTAGTTCTTAAACATGAGTGCCACTGATTTTTCAGGACACGATGCGTACTTTTAAAAAGATATACTTTTTTTAACACACATGCACACGCTGGTATCGATATGCCTATAGCACTTCATTTATTTGATGTACGATAAAAGAGCAATGTAGATAAAATGCCTTGCTCAAGGGCATAAGTGCCGTGCCGGGGATCGCACGCCCGATCCTCGCATCTCCAGTAAAGCGCCTTAAACCACTGGACCACGGCACCTCCACTATGCGAATATATATACGGTGTGGGGTGTCACAACCCCCCCCCCCCCCCCCTCCCTAAAAATTGCTATCGGCAAAAAAGAAAGGAGGGAGAAGGGAGAGGAAAGAGGAAAGAGGAAAGGGAAAGGGAGAGGGAAAAGGGAAAGAAAAAACAATAGGGAATGGAAAGAAAACAAAAACAGAAAGAAAAGAAGGAAAGGAAAAGAAAAAAACTGGCCATTTTTTGATAATTGAATTTGATAATCGGCCAAAAGGCTTCATCTGCGATTATCTTTTATCATTAATTGTGTGTGTTGGGGGAAAGATTTGGGTGCAGCATTTTTGTCGGCAAATTTTTGTGTCACACCCTGAAATTTATCAGCAAATTTCAAAATGTTCTAGCGACGCCCCTGCCCTGATTTCTATTCATCCCTACCATGCCTAATAATAATAATAATACAACAATGCTTTTATAGCGCATATCACTGCCATTGCGTCTCTATGCGCTTTAAGAAAGGGAAGAACAAGAATAGAGACAGATGCTATAAAATGCACAATATAGCTCATTCAAAATGCTTTTTGAACAGATACGTTTTCAAGACGGTTTTAAACTGAGATATTGTGGATGAATCCTTCAAATGGGATGGAATAGTATTCCAAAGTGAAGGGGCAGCGTGAGCAAATGATCGCTCACCATAAAACTTGGTCTGAATAACAGGACAATGTAAAAGATCTTTCTGAGCCGATCTGAGATTGCGAGAGGGTACATACTTTACCAAAGATTCATTGAGATATTTTGGAGCCATTGAATGAAGACACTGATAAGTCAGTAATAGTACTTTAAAAATTATGCGTGATTGGACTGGAAGCCAATGTAATTGTTTTAAGACTGGAGTTATATGAGAGTGTTTCTTAGTACGGGTAATCAATCTTGCTGCAGAGTTCTGAATTACTTGGAGTTTATTTAGCTGGGAATCTGACATATTATACAGCAAACTATTACAGTAGTCTAAATGACAAGTCACAAGAGCCTGTACAAGCATCTTAGTGGTCTTTAAATCTAAAAACTGACGAACCTTTCCAAGTTTACACAGAGCAAATGATGCTGATTTACACTTCAATGAAACAAATTTGTTCATAACCATATTCTGATCAAATATCACGCCTAGGTTTCTGGCTGTTGTGCTGGGCAAAATGGAGGTATTATCGAACATAACAACTGGAAGTTGCATTCTTCTACGGAATCGAGATGTAAGATGTAAAATCTCGGTTTTCTTATCATTCAATTTAAGACCGTTCAGGATTGACCATTTCTTGATCTCCTTTAGACAACATTCTACTTGGGAGATTGCATTGTGAAGGTCACATGGTTTAAAAGAAACATATATCTGTGTATCGTCAGCGTAACACATCCCTGACATTCGATTAGACCTAATCACATCACCCAAGGGAGATGAGTACATGGTAAACAACATCGGGCCGACCACAGAACCTTGAGGGACACCGATATTTGGTACATGAACTGATGATTCTAACCCGTCTATTACAACTTGCTGTTGTCTATGCCTCAAGTATGATTCAAACCAACTGTACACAAGGCCTGTAATGCCAAACCTAAGTTTCAACCTTTGTAACAAAACATCATGTCTGATAGTATCGAAAGCCGAAGAAAAATCGAGCAGTACAAGTATGGTTTCATAACCTTTGTCTAAAGAGGAATGAATATCATTCGATACTTTTAACAACGCCGTTTCACAGCTGTGGAATGGTCTATATGCAGACTGTATTGGAGACTGCAGATCATTATCTGACAGATAATGTTGTATCTGAAGTACTGCAGCTCTTTCAATAGTCTTTCCAAGAAATGAAAGATTAGCAACTGGTCGATAATTCTTCAACTCTTCTGGATCTAACCCAGAGCCTTTAAGAAGAGGGAACACTGTAGAATTTGTAAGACTCTCAGGAAAAGTACCCTCTTCAAATGATTTGTTTATGATGCATGTTATATAAGGAACAAGTTCGATAGTACACTTCTTCACAAGAGACGTTGGTATTGGATCTAGTTTACAAGTTGCTGAAGTTGACTTCTTAATAATAATCTCAACTTCATTTACCTTTACTTGTCTGAACTTAGAGAAATACACATTACATGGCTGTTCTGGGATTACAACTGGACCAACATACATACTAGCCAAATCATCAGATATTTGTTTAACCTTATTCACAAAGAAATTCTGAAAACGTTCTGGTAATGATACATAGTCAGAATTAGGTTTAGGGAGAGTCAAAGAGGGCTTAGGCTTAAACATCTTCTCAAATTTCTGAAACAACTCACGAGGGTTACAGTCCTCAAACTGTCTTTGATGGTATTCTTTCTTCTTTGCAGTAAGCGATTTCTTATAATAACAAGAAGCTTTCTTGAAGATTTGATAATGGACCTCTAGCTTGGTTGAACGCCATCTTCGTTCTAGACATCTGAGTTCTTGCTTTAGCTTATGAAGATCATCATGAAACCATGGAGCATGGGGACGGGGAACAATCGAGCGACTAACCAATGGTGCATGTTGCTGTTATGGTTACATAACTTATGCCTATGATTAATACTTTTAAAAATTTTAATATGAAAAATGAATAACATCAAATACAGTTATACCTAATCTCAGATAGAATGTGTTTTACGTGTAGACACTACCTGGGAGGACCTAGTCACGTGACACAGACGATATGCGAGGTGGGAAAAAGACCGGCATCTCTCTTTCCCTCCGTTTTGGTTTTAACAGGATGTGAATATGAGTCTGTTCAGCATGTGAATGAAAATAGGCCTTCTTCTGATTTCGATATGAACTTCAGAAAACGTTTCGTATTATAATGAACACGACGTAGAAAATTTCCAGTGTTTAAAACTAGTTTAAAACAATGAAATCTATGCCTTACCAGGTTACCTCCCCCCACCCCCCCCCCCCCCCCATCCAGGACCGCGTTAAAAATAAGTTATGTAACCATAACAGGGGACGCGGAGCGTTTTTGAAAGTGGGGGGGGGGCTGATATGATTTCACTCATTAATGACAATTTTTGAACTTTTTTCTGAGGTTTTATAACACGTATCTACTCAAAAAAGTGCAGCCCCCAGTCTCCCCCCCCCCCCCCCCCGCGGTTCCGCGGCCCATGCATAATGCATAAGATAAATGCTTGATTCGAGAAAGTACAATATTAATTTCTTTCAGATAGCATATCTGTGCCTTTTGCCAAACCTAGAAAATCGAGTTTCATTCTCTTTCACAAATTGTCATTCTCCTTCAACTGCATGGAAGTGCAGTTTTCTCTCTTTATTTTTTTTTAAACCATTCCTCTTTTCTTGTGGGTGTTTATTGCTCCTTATGTGGATTATATTATTGGCACGGTACAAAAAACACAGTGGCCCCGGGGCAGAAACTCGTGTGATACGAAGTAAGCACTGGAGAAGTTCAAACTCGTGACTAACCACAATTTACACGAGCTAAATTGATTCGGACTTAATGTGTCCGTGTACTTTATAGCTGCGTCTTGGAAAGGCCAGACTCACTCATAAAAATATGATTGGACTTTCTTAGAGTTCAATGTTACCTTTAGAAAATCAGGCTGTACTTTCATGGATGGCCGAAGAAGTCAGAATCGTGCTGAATAATCTCAAATGAATGGAATGATATTAAGTGCATTTGTACTTTTTGATAGAAGTGGTGTAATATTGGTCGGGGGATGAATAGGAACTTTTTCACAATGATGATTTAGGATTAAGGGATTGGAAAAATCATTTCACATCACTTTAAGTATAATGCAGAGGATGATTTTGTTAAAATTAGCTAAGAATCTGTGGCGTGCTTTATACAAAGACTGCTGTTAACATGGTTAAGGAAGTTGATGTCATTGAACTTTTACAGATGTGTTGCCGAAGCGAACCCTCAACAGTACTCAGTGAACTTTTTGCTGATGTCTTTTTATCATTTTTATGTATTTTATGTCTCTGTATTGTACTGATACTTTCTTCGATTTTCCCCATTGTTTTGTTTTGTTTTTGTTTTTGTTTTTTTTTTTTTTGGGGGGGGTGTTAGGGAATGTTTTTACAACAGTTTTATTTGAAAGCCTTTATCATAAACAGACAAGAAAATACATTATGAATTCTCTCGACGATGTAATAACCGCCTAATTATATGTGCCATTGTGTGATATAAAATGTTTCATTGATTGGTGCTAAAACCACATTTAGATATTCTTTCTGCCACACTCGCAAGAACTTTATCTTGTTCTCGTGAGATTATGGCCGGCCGATTGACATTTTACAGGGCGTTTTTCTTTTTCTTTTTTTTTTCTTTTTTTCCACCTATGATAGCCTATACTTAAGTTTCTTTTATTAACAAAGGTCGTTTGATACTGCCAAACCCCTTTTTCTCCTCCTTTATCTGTCCTTTGGGGTGAATTTCTTTCTAATTTTATTCTTTTATTGGTCTGGGTCTCACGCTGGTTTGGGACCCGGATGAGTTTGCAGTCTATGTTGCAGACATCTTGGAAACTATGAAATCGGTGATAGAAGTACAATCAAATTCTTAAAAATGATAGGACTATAGACATGCCGGTAAAAAAAAAATTACTTTAAATAGTGTTATGTAATACTTTTGAAAGTATTCATTTTTACTTGATTTTAATTTACTTGAATTGTACAAAATTTAGTTTTAAGTGATGAAAATAAGAATGGAAAGATTGGGAACGAAAATTTCAACATTTAGGATCTGTGTAAGAAATCTTGGTCCATTATGCCAGATGACTTTATGCTGCTGTTGTTGTTGTTGTTGTTGTTGAACTATAGCTTCAGTTTACTATGAAGAAGCATGTTCTTATACGATATTTAAAGGATTTTACAAAATCAATGCTTCGTGTACATAAGTAGGATGAAAAAGACAGTTGTTTTCTGAATTTCTGAACGTTCAAAATTTGAAGCAATAACAAAAGAGGGACGAAGAAAAAATGACATGATCTCAGGAGAAGGAAGCATTAAGAATCCTCTTGTGATTTATAATTTAATATTAATTGTCACAATCCATGACCCAGAAACAAGGAGAACGTTATTGTTTGAAGAAGGCCGTCTCTCTTTTCTGTCGCTAGTTCATAGCGGTTGTTTATCATGATGATGTGTATGGGGGTAGCTAGACCAATTTCAATGGGGGATGGAGGGGTCGAACAAAATTTGCCGCCAAGTTAGCCAAAAGAATTTTACCGAAAAAATAGATTTTTTTAAAAGTCCCCGATATTCCGATTTATGAAAGGTGCTCAAAACGCTACAGTTTTACTGACAACAAATGCGGATTTGTGGACAGGAACCTGTGAATGGTCTCCCCCCCCCCCCCCCCCCCCCCCCCAGCAACGCCTGTGATCATGATTTTGCATTAATTGGAAACAAATGATATTAACGGAAGTCATGGTTTTGATCACGCTTTCAATGTCGTACCGTGTCATGATGTTCATTTCTTGTTTGTACAACCAGGAGAGCGATCGGTTTTCGTCTTTTAATTCGGGAGGGGGTTGGGCACTGGTCTCACCCGATGGACGAAATGCGACGGTTTGGGAGGGGCCGTCTCCCTCCTATTTGTTATCCTTCTCTTTCTCTTCTCTCTCTCTCTCTCTCTCTCTCTCTCTCTCTCTCTCTTTCTCTCTGTATCTTTTCCTTCTCTCCTATTTTTTGGGGGGAAGAGTGGTAATGTGATTGGGGTTAGGTGTCCCTCGCCCCCCATCGTACTACGCCACTACAGAAGGTCTTAGTCAAGGATAGTTCACTTCACTTGCTATCTTCATCTACATCTCACATCTAAGATTCACTAAAGTGCAATGTCGGAGGGAAACAATGAAGGTGGAAATTTGATTAAGGTCGAGGGGGGCTTTCTGGTTTGAGAAGGAGAGGGGTGGTCGAGTCGAAGACAAGACTTGCCCCCTGGTTTTTCCTGGTCGGGAGAGTTGGGAGAACCCCTGGTTTCACTTTGGGGGCATCCGGCGATTGGCTAGATAGGTCTACCCGATGGGAGCAGGGCTTGTAACAAGAGGCGACAATGTAATGTGCAGCGTTTACCGCTTTTATTTAAAGGCGGTATATTACCATGGAAATTTGGCGCGGATCGGCAAGATACCCTACCAACAATGATTTCATACGCCCTTTAATCTGTTTTGGTTAAAGAAATTAAGGGACTGCCCTGAACGACCCCCTTTATTAAGTCATATCTAAATGTCAAATCCTCAACAACAAAAAATCAGTAAACATTTCCATTATTTTCATTTTTTATGTTTTATTTATTAATCTGATTTTATTTTTATTTATTTTGTTTTTATTTATTTATCTTTTTTCTTTTTTTTTGGAGGGGAGTCCTAAACAGTATTTCAGAGAGGGATATTCGGTTTTTTCTTTCTATCTGTCTCTATCTTCCTTCTTTCCCTTCCCTCCTCCACTTCAACTTTCCCTCTGTTTCTAATTTCGTTTCTCCTTTTTCGTTAACCTCTTCCCGTCACAGTAGGTCTAATTCTGTTCAATTTTCTTTAAAAACTCTATTTGAGTTCGTTTATTTTCTTGTAATTCTTTTGAATTCTGTGTTTATTCTATTTTTTTTTTAAGGGATACAGCAGATCTCACGCTGCTTACTGTCGTTATCCTGTATCAAAATAGATTTTTTAAAAATCAGTGATTCATCTTTAAACTACAGCGCTGACCATTTTACAATATTTTTGCGTTCTGGCTATATGGGGTGAGAGATAGTGGTAAGAGATAGGGGTTAGTCACCGTCAGAAGGGAAATGGTTAGAAGAAATGGGGTCATCAGGCATGCGCGTTTCGGTCACGTGACGAAAGCGTTATTGGGTTGAACTTGGTGTAATTGTGTCTCAAACTTTGTCTTGAAGAACAACTTTAACAAGATAATGTCGTGATGCCCTTATTTTGTTTTCTCCTTCAGAATTATCCAATGACATGCAATACAAAAGAGTTCTGAAGAAACAAATTTTTGTTCAAAACATCCCCAAAGTTGAAAATAACAACAACAACAATTTATAAGTTCTGCGTCAACTGCTTGATTTTCTTTTTTCAAAATCAATAGAATTAAATCATGCGGGGCTGGCGAGTGGATGAATTGCCCCGTGGACCAAACTCGATTGCCTATAGATAGAGGCGGTCATTCGAACCTCAGACCCTGCGATCGAGAGGACCTCCCCTTTTCCATGTACAGCCATGGCGACCTTCTAATTTCTCAATGACGTTATTCAGGAGGGGTGAAAAGCATTCTTTCTTGATAAGCCAGGGGCGTGAAATGGTTCCTGGATTGGTGACGGATACACCCTCCACAGGTTATGACTAGCCCCGATAATGGGGCCTGGTAAGGAACATGATGAGTGGGTAGAGAGGGAAGTAACACGCAACATTAAGGGATGTTATGAGATGGTGAGAAGAAGGAAGAGGTAGTTCATGGGCAGAGGATATTTTGAGGAAGAGAAACAGTTAAATTTTCGATTATGTTGCTTCATATTAAAGATATCATTCACAATTAATGTGAAAACGATACTGTAGTGAATTCAACCCAAAGTGGTATGAACGAGCAACGAAGAAGCCAAGCTTAAGGGACATTTGCTCAATTATGAAGGGTTTTGGCGCCTGATGTCCACCCCAAAAGTAAGATAAAGTACCCCTTCTTCGTGAACAAATGTCCCTCCTACTTGGGGAGGGGGAATCAACAATCCCCCCCCCCCCCCCCCCCCCGCCGGTTTCGCCACCTCTGATGGACTGTGCACGAGATTCCGAACGTACCGGCCAAGTCGACACGCAACTCGTTTCTTTCAAGACAGTTCGTAAACGAGTCCGACCAACGAGTTCAGTTCGCGCACGCGCGGGATCGCATCTTGCGCGAATTCAAGATGACTCGATAGCTCTCGACTGCTTGAAGAGTGAGAAGTGTTAGTCTATCGTCGCACTGAAATGATAATAATCCTTGCCTCTGTTGTATCTACGCTTTCGGCTTCTCTATAACTCTAACCGATCGGCTGTGTATTAGGGCAGAGCAGGAGAAGAAGTCGCAGCATTGAAATAGTTCAACTTGCCCCAGGCCCCTACACGTTTTCAAATGCCAGGCTTGACTTAAAGTCTAGAGAGTACTCTGACCGCTCGTGTGCACTTTTTTTTTTTAAAGTTTGATAGAGATGAACGCGGGAAGGGCTGGTGATTGAAAGAGAAAGAGTGGGAGAAAGAGAGATAGAGATGGAGAGAGAGAAAGAGAAAAGGGGAAATTGAGAGAGAGAGAGAGAGAGAGAGAACGTTACGACAAGGAGAAATAAAAATAATGACAACATGTTTAAATAATCTAATGTATTTTCAGGAGAGGGGGAGCCCCTGTTTCTTATCTAAGTTAGATTTCAAGATTTAGCAAGTAATGCTTCTGTATTATTGTGCTGACAAAAAATAAGAAAATAAACAAAAATTGGACCAGCAAGAATAAGAACAATGTAGAAATGAAATTTGTGGTTGATGCAGATGGGGCGGGGTTATACTCGTTATTTCTACATATAGCATTCATCTATGTATTCTAATATTCTAATATAAACACGATAAAAACTATTTTCGAAAAATCAACTGAAGGCAATTTCAATAGCCCTGTCTATCACCTTTAGAAATGTGCGAACATTAAAATGGCGTATTACGTAATCCGAACCTGATTTCTATGGGCAGTACAATAGGCCTTTGAAATTGCCCCTGAGTTTATTTTTCGAAAGTAGTTTTTATCGTGTTTATATATTTTGATTATTGTAATATACATGTATATTCCAATATTATATAATGTATATTCCAATATTATATAATGTATATTCTAATATATATTATAATGTATATTCTAATATATATTATAATGTATATTCTAATATATATTATAATGTATATTCTAATATATATTATAATGTATATTCTAATATATATTATAATATTGTGATATATATTCTAATATTCTATTATATATATTCTAATATTAAATATATATTCTAATATTCTAATATACATTCTAATATTCTGATATACATTATAATATTCTAGAAGATTGTAAGCAGTGGACAATGGGTCGATATCAGTATACATTACGTATAAACATGTGTTATCCGTGTTTGTATTATGCAATGCCTGATATGATCGGTAACTGCAATTTTTTGATCGTATTTTCTGGTTCAAACAACCTTTTGCTGCAAGATTATTTTTTGAAAGCAGAATCCCTTTTAAACATTTCATATTCGAAATGCAACTTCACTGTGATATTATCAATAAATGATAAATTAGGGAATTTTTTACCCTATTTTCTGGTCCAAACAACCTTTCACTACAAGATTCTGTTTCTTTTTTAATCAGAACGACTTCTAGACAGTTTCTTCTTTAAATGCAGCTTTACTATTAGGACTCAATATTGTATTGTACACTGAAAAAAAAAACTCCTCGTAAAATTTTAATACAAAAAGAGTTAAACTTTACCAGAGTTCCGGGTTGACCGGTAGCCAACATAAATCTGGTAATTTTTACACCGTTGCCTGGTTATTTCAAGCGCATGTTCTCTATTTAAATTAGAAATTTTTATTCTGCGTAGAATAGAAATAAAATAATCCCGATAATTCGAATTATCGGGTGCATCTGTCACGAGCCCCTAAAACTATCTTATAATTCTTGGTGATTCCTCTATGATGCTTTCTTTAAATGATTTCAATCGATCCTTTTAATTTTAGATTCGTAAGAATGAAATTCATTTTTGTAATCCTTTCACCACACATTCTTACCTACGAACCTAATTGAACCCTATTCCCATGAAGGAGTATAGGATTTTCTATGGCCATAGCTACTGCTACAATTCTCGATCAACAGATCAAAACAGATAACTGAAAATGATGTATTTGAGGACCCTTTTGAGACGAATTATCGGTGATGATTTAGATACCTTTGACTATTGATGAAAAGGATGACAAAAAAACATAAGTTAGAGAGAGACAAAAAACAGAGTGTGAGGAATGCAAAGACTTCTTAAAATTATTTACTGTCAAGCAGCTGGAAAGATTTATTTTATTTCAGTGTATCTCCCTGAAACGTTTAACTTCTTTACGTGTACTTTTATTTCTTTGCGTTTGATATATCTTCTCCAACCTTCTGAAATTACTATCGTTGATTACATGTTAACAAAACCACAAAACAACCCAGGACAGGTTTTCATCCTCCAAGCAAAGAAACTATTAATCTTGGCTGAAAATTAAAAACGATCCCTTATCTGGTGTAATCATTCATTCTCTGGCGCATCTCATTCATACAAAGGAATTTATCTCTTTGCTCTGTCTGCGGGCATCATTGTAGGAGTTTTCTGTAGATTTTTCTTTCGTTTGCAAACTAATGATTTATGGTGAAGGCATTTTGTATTGGAAGCTCGGGTAATGATGTATCTTGCTTTATCTGTTAAAGTGATGACGGTATTGTGCGTGAAATATTTTTTAGCCATTAATAAACCTTCACAATGCGCAATTGTGCGACATTTATACATCGTAGCATTGGACAATCTAAAGTTTTCGAGTTGAGGTATTGCATGTTCAAGTAAACGGCTTTCCATTATTATTTTGGTGATGTGCGGTGAGTGGCGGAGAAAAGTTGATAAGACCATGGAATAGAGGAATGTGTGGTGGGGGGTCGTAGCATCTCTTTTTCACGTCCCCCTCCCCCTTTTTTTTCTCCCCATTTCCCCCCTTCTTTTCTCACGATTCGATTGGGGGAGGCATGTGCCCCTCATGCCCCCCGGGCCCCCCCCCCCCCCCCCCCCCCCGTTAGCTACTCCACTAGTGGTGTTTACATCGATTGAGCTTCTGTATTATCTACCTTTGAACGTGCTCACCTGACATGACTGACGTAGAAGTTGACCCTATTTGGGTTTTTTTTTGTTTTTTTTTGTTTTTTTTTTTTTTGGTTGTTGTTGTTTTTTTCAAGCATCAGGTATACCTGAACCTGTATTGAGAAACCATCGCCATGATCATGATGATCGCTTCTTCGTTTCGGTCTTTCTCGCTCCTTCGAAGTCATCGCGCAAAGCTATCTCACTTTCCACATGTTCAAAGATCTATATACCATGTAATGTGTGCAGGGATATTAACAAGAAGTACCTCACCTACTTCTGCTGATGATATTCGTTTGCTCTGATCGATTTCCATACATGTTGATTCGTTGTGATAAGAAACATTGTGAAGAAGATTGGCAAACAAGCAGCCAAAATGTTGAGCATTCTTTCTGAAGGTTAACTGCAAAACCCTACCCTCCACCTTCTACTCAAACTATTCCTTTCCAAGTTGTTTTCCTTCGTTCAATTCCAAAGACCACTTAATCGCTTGCATGTTAGATATTTTAAGAGAAGGTATGGATTTTTTTAAAGGTCAGGAAAATAGATGGGCTGTTTTGCAATCTTGTGCATCTGAATGATTCAACATCTTTAGAGAACGAGACAGAAATGAAAATACTTCAACATTTTCGATGCAAGGATGTGCGAATGGTCAAAAGAACAAAGCAAGAACCGAGAAGCATCAATTCACATTTCCCAAACTTTTTTTATCAGGTTCTGTGAGAGAGATACATATCTAAAGATTTATTTAGGTTATCTTTCTTTATCATCAGACAATTTTGACGGACTGATTTTTCAGATTTCGACCAGTATTGATCCACTCCTTCAAGTTTGTTTTGTTATGGTGAGATTTGTACATCAATCTTCAATATCTACAACGATTAATCTTCTAAATTCGTTTACCAGCCATTACTACACACCTGTACCAAAGTACACCTTGCATGACTATGCCACACAGAGCAGCCAGGTAGGAATAGTCATTACGGTGGCAATTTAAAGGTACTGTTTCCCTTTTGCAAGCCCAAAATTTAGAACTGCATGAATACGGTACAGTGGTAAAGAATTGTAAATAAGTCTGAGAACTCATTTTCGAGTATAGTAACTGGAAACTCATGATTTTCCAAGGAATAATCGACCGTTAGATGTCTAATGCAAATTTAGATGGGTCGCCAATTATTATTTGGTTGTAAGACATTATAAAATGTTACACTGGACAGGTGATCTGTAATATATATACATATATACATATATACATATATATATATATATATATATATATATATATATATATATATATATATAATTATTATGTAATGAAATCAAAATTTCCAATTGATTTTGTCCTGGAAATTGTTTTGGGAACTGATTTCGTCCACTAGAGAAATGGTCAGATTGACTTTGTTTATTGTTGTTTTTACAGAATAACAAGTGTTACCCTTACCTGCTTACTGCCCCATACTGGGCATGAACAGTTTTTTTTGGGGTTTTTTTTTTTTCCATTTTTTAATGAAAATAACCTATGACACGACAGGACTCCATACACGTTATTGCTATGGTATACATGCCATATTCCACGATGTTTGGAAAAAACTTTGCAAAAGGTATACACTACCTTTAAAGATACATATATGTATTTAGCAGGTGTTGTGCCGAGGGCTTGCAACGGCAATGATCCCAACGGTGAACCTGCCAGTTTCTTCCAGAATAGATAACTGTCAAGCAAGCTACAACTAATGAATCATTCCTCTGATTGCTCTGTTCCCAAAGGGCATCTTCTAAAGACGATGTGACTTTTTTTGAATAGCTCCACAGGTGATGTACTATATTCACGCGATGGGTTGGTGTATCGCAGGTATTGTGATCATCATCAACAAAAAAATGGATTCCACACCCATCGTTGTGTGATATCTTCGCAATTATTGGTCTTCACAGATTACGGAGATCTGCAAGGCGTCATTGCCGGTGCTCTTGAAAAAAGTATATTGCCATTCGCCTGGACTTTCGCGAGGATGCAAGACGAGGAAAAAACATAAGTATCAAATACATGTAATACAAAAACATTACACAATCTGTTTAAAGAATAAGTCCTTTGGTTAATATTTGTCAATTGGATGGATGTGTAATGCCTACATCGCATGTATGGAGCTTTTAATGAAAATTTGATACAGCTTTATTTCAGCATCATAGAACAAAAGAAAACAATAATTATGTCTAACATGACACCAGAGGTACAAAGATTCAGGAGGAAAAAAAATGCTGCCGAAACCCGGGACAGTTCAGAACTCATGCGAGTTCTCCGGGTGGTTTCGAACCAGGGACCTTTAGATCTTCAGTCTAACGCTCTCCCAACTGAGCTATTTCGGCTGCTTAGGGGAGGAATCTTGATTTAATATAGGGCATCAAAAATCTCATGTGAACCAGAATAGGGAAATAATGATAAATCACACCAAATAAGACACAATCAAATCCATTCAGATCCAATTAAATCATGCACAATCTTTTCAACTTCCACTCATGCTTGCACTCTTCCTGTTTTCATCATTTTGATTAATGATTTACTTTTTAATTGTCTCTTTCTTAATTGCATGTTCGCTTTTCAGTAATTGCTTTCTTATTCTACTAAAATGATTTAGGAAGCTCATTCCTCCATTCCCCCTTCCTTCGTTCTTTCCTTTTCTTGGTTCTTTTCACTATAAATATTGAGTGCAGTAGTGGCGTAGCCAGGATTTTCCAATAAGAGGAGCCCCCAAACCAGCAGATTGCATCAATTTAGTGATTTCACTTCCATTGGGGACCACAGGGACGGGTCGGTGATATGTATTGCTAATCAGACAACAAACTTCCTTCCTTTTCTTTCATTTTATTGTCATAATTTTTGTTCAATTCTAGATAAGTACGATGACCATGGCCCATTGCCGCCGCCCCCCCCCCCCCCCCCCGCTTATGATTGCGCCCAAGCATGTCGTTTTTATCTTATTTTTTGTTATGAAGCTAGAAAACAGCCCGTGTTTCTTCGTTTTAGCGTATCCCTAATCCAAGAAAATAACACAACAAACATAAAATAAAAGCACGCTGTAAGCAGGTAAGCGGAAAGTAATTTCTTGAAATTAAATCCAACGTGTGCCGGACAAATCTAATCAGAGTCTTGTCTGACCGGTAAATATCCAAATGAGGGGGGGGGGGAGTCTGAATATTGAGGAGATAGAATTAGGTCAGAACAGAAGTCGTTGACACGAGCTCCAGGAGATACAATGTGGGTCATAAACTAAATTGCAAAATGGCGTTTGATTCTGCTTACTCTTTTTTTCCATATTCAATTCAATTCAAAAATGATTTATTGAAAATACTTTCTTCGCGGCAAAGCCGAATTACAAAAGTTTACAATCATGATTTCAAAAACATCAAAGGTGACACATAGTAAAACATTGGTATAAACACTTGAAATGCATAACTTAATACTGAAATGAAGTTTGTAAGCAAAGATAGTGAAAAGAAAAAAGACATAGAAGTGAGAACGGAGAACAAACATGAACAACATATTCAATTGAAATCAAACAAAGGTATATGCAAGTCGAATGAGCGAGTGAGAAAGAAAGGAAAAGATGGAAGATGAACAGCGGCTGTTATTTATAAATGTTCAAGTTCCTTTGGATGTATACCTTTAAAGGGCTGGTCACATCAGCAGCCGAAATATCTCAGTTGGGAGAACTTGCATGAGTTCTGAACTGTCTCGGGTTTCGGCAGCAATTTTCTTCTTTTTTTTTTTCTTTTTTTTTTAAGTTTCTACGAATTTGAAATTCGTTCATGTGGCTTCAAAGGATAGACTATATACATATATTACTGATATATTTTCCCACTCAACCTTCATCCCTTCTCTCTGAAAAGATTTCTTTTTTTCTTTTTTCTTTTTTCTTTTTTTTTAGGGGGGTGAGAATTCAAAATCAAATCTATCCACAGATACATTATCAAACACTTCACTACTTTCTCTAAATCAAGTGGAACCCAAAGTGATGAGGGCATCAATTACATCCAGTGATTTATGCATGAACATTAAATACAGTTCATCATTCTTTATCAATATTCCACAACAAATGAACATAGATATTTGCCTCTTTCTTTAATTAAATCATGTTCAACCTATTTGCAAGTAACAATACATCAGGTTATTGGGTTCTTCTGAAACGAAATGCAATTGACAAAATTCTCATCAATCATATGGGGTATAGATGCTGCAAGTTGGAAGCCATCGGTGTCTCAGTCGTCATGGTAACTGCATCTTGATGCCGTCGTCTGCGTGGTGATATATGTACTACAAGCAGAACTGACCTCTTGGCTATACCTATAGGTCATCAGATCATGCAGATATTGCTGTTTACCGTATAATTATCACTACATGGAAAAAAAACCAAGAACCTGCGTGAAAATCATGAAGCAAGATAAGAAATTGCTTGTGTTTTCAATAATTCTTATGAGGATTTAGGCTTCTGTGTAATTGTGACGAACAAAATTTATTTCTGACTTTTTCATTGTTCACTGCAACATTTGTGTTAACTTTTTCATCATAATAAAATTGACAGTTGAAATTAAAGTGTAATTATTGAAATATACTTTAAACTAGAAGCGAATTGAGATAAATATCACAATACAACTTTCAGTCAATCAAAAAAGCGACTCAATTTGATTAATTTTTCAGTGTTGATCATAACAGAAAGCTATAAAACAACATTTTGAAAACAAAAGTTGGAACGTTAATTTCACCCCTGCCGATTTCTATCAAAAATGAAGCTGCCGAAACCCGGGACAGTTCAGAACTCGTGCGAGTTCTCCGGGTGGTTTCGAACCAGGGACCTTTAGATCTTCAGTCTAACGCTCTCCCAACTGAGCTATTTCGGCTGCTTGTTCGTATCATTACATAACGTTTTGATAACGGATAAAACAATGAACCATTTGTGTATTTTTGAGCTTTTTATCGCAATATTCCGACGTTGTGAATGAAGGCTCGACGTCTCTTTGTCATTTCTCACTTAGACACTTTAATAGAGAGAGAGAGAGAGAGAGAGAGAGAGAGAGATGAGAAGTAGTAGGAGACAAATTATGAAGTCAACAACCTGGACAAGGCCAATCAGTATGAACACTCGTGAATGGAAAAGAAAAACATGTTATATTAGTAGAAACAAAGCATTTCTTTAACGATTTTTACAATTACATTTATAATTACGGAATAGCTCAGGCGAAAGAGCGGAAATTATCTTTTAAAAAAGGCTATGTACGAGGATGGAGAACGATCTATATTGCGGGATTTTTGTTGTTTTGGGATGTGATGCAATATTGCATTTTGATTACGTGAACTGTTAAAGTTCATGATAAGATTCCTTCAGAGATAAGATGAAAGAAGGACCGCGCTTTGACCTTTTTGTAAACTTGTGTACAGGTATGGTTCACGTCAGAACTGGGTGAAATTAAGCGTGAGCAAAAACACCGCTCATCTTTGTCATTTTGGATGTAGTGAGAGTTAATTAACCATAGATCATTTGCCCAGATGACATTAACAATTGCGCTCTAAATTGATCGCGGCACGGCCTTTGAAAGAGCCCAGTGTCGTGTGCACTTCACACGCATTGATGCTGCGTTCACACGCTGATAATGCTCGTATTAATTAAAACGCCGTTGTTTTACATTAAAAAACTAAGAAGATGTGCCCAAACGTCCCACAGAAGTGTCAAGGCCTCTCTCTCTCTCTCTCTCTCTCTCTCTCTCTCTCTCTCTCTCTCTCTCTCTCTCTCTCTCTCTCTTTCTTTCTTTCTCTCCCTCTCTTCTTTCCATCTTCCTCGCGGTTTTTTTGTTGTTGTTGTTTTTGTTTTTTCTTCTCTCTCTCTCTTCTGCTCTCTCGTTCTCCCTCCCCACTTCTTATATCAATCTGTCTTTCTTTTGGTTTATCGATCTATCAAAAATAAGTAGTTTACTTCTGGTTAATATGTCTAACTTGTCTATCTATTTAGTTTGAAAATTATAGCTTATATGTATAATAATTATATCAGTCTATCTTATCATTCTTTCTTTCTTATCCATCTATCGTTCTTCCTCTCTACCTTTCTCCTATTCATCACATTTTTTTCATCTCCCTCTTTTCCACTCATTATTATCAACCATGTAAAAAATCTGCCTATATCCAGTTCCCATACTGCTCTTTAGTCGAATGTAAACGCAGTATCCAAATTGCCAATGCCGTGCATTTCAAAGTCAATTTCCCTACTTCACCATTGATTTTAATCTTGCCCCATTTTCGGCATAAAGACAGAATAAGAATAATTTGAAAACAAATCTCTCAGTTCCTAATAGCATCTAATCTCTCTCCGCATAAACAAGCTGATCTCAGTCATTCTTGTTCTTTTTCGTTATTTTTGATGTCATCTCTTTGCTACTGCATCACCTGATCACTCCCAATATGCTGATGATGAGGAGAATACAAAATTTATGTTATTTCAATAATATTTCAAACTTACTTACTAAAAACAACAAAAAAAAATGAAATCTGAATATTGAAAATGAAAACAAAGAAATCAAATTACGATCATTTATTCTAAAAGGGCATAAACTCTGCTCTCCCTGTTCATTGCAATCTACAGGATGAAATACGTCATAATCATTTTGCCGACGTCATCTCTGTGAGGAGATTTTTTTTTAAAGAAATTAGTCATAAATAATCATATGTATATTTAGTTGGTTAAGTCAATCGGTTTATATAAATGTTAAACATATAGTTTTAACAGAGAAAATTAGCACACTGCGCTTATCAGTTAAATCTTCTTGGAAAGCCTTGGGAGTTATCAAAAAAAGAAAATGGGATATCAATATCTCTAACCCCCTATTATCTATATCATCTCTTTAAAAACATATATCGGTACTGGTTGTGATTTTACGGAGTAAAAAGGGAACATCCCTTTTTGGAAGCGACCTTACCTTAACTCATTTCCCTCTTACTTAATCAGTACCGATCTAGGTTTCTTTACTTTCACAAAAGTCCACTGGGAGACAAATATCAAAATTACTCATACGAAAAACCGGCGTTCCCTGGGGAAATAAACTAAATTAACAACGATCAGAAACTGCGTCAGACGTATATTCTTTCCGAAAACATTTGCCTTCTCCAGCTAGAGGAAATTGGGAATTTTTCGGAACCCTACTCTTTAATTTCCGAAATTAATATCTTTGGAGGAGTTGTGGGTTAAAATTAAGCGCGAAACGTGAGCGATTGTTTGAGAGTGCGTGTTTGATCGGAGGGAGAGGGGGGTAGAAGAAGTATGGAGGGTATTTTTTATAAGACGATGTATAACAAGTATTTGATATATGTGAAGGTCGGGTGCAAATTTCATGCTTCTTCATTTACGGGTACAGAGTATGTAAAATGGATACAATGTCTAACACCATCTTGTATATGAAGAGATGAAAGCAAGTCATGTAGTAATTGACAGAACAAACAAGCTGTTGACAATTCATTATTTTATTTCATTTATTTATTTTGTTGTTGTTGTTTCAAGTTCAAAGTAACATTAACATTTTCCACTATCTATATTGCTTTCTGGGGGCATATCGTTTTGTTTATGCATATTTGCGAAAATGTCATCAATGTTGGTAGGACGCCCCCTCAATTAATGTTTTAGCTATGCCCCCAGGTAAATAGTATCTGGGGTTTTTTTTCAGTAAACATAGTCAGATGCCGCCCCCCCCCCCCCCCCCATTTTGTGAAATGCAATGACCCCGAACATTTAGTGTGTAAATCATGGGAATAGTATAAATATTTAGAATTTAAAGTAGCTGAAATTTGAATCATTCAAAATTGTCTTCTTGCTGCAAGCGTGATCACAAGGACGTCATTCCCCGGTCATGATCACATGGGAAAATGTTGAAATTGTCATGGGTAAGGGGAAGGTTAGAAAAAAAAAGTGCCTCGGGTACCTGGGGGATGTCCGGTTCGATCTGCCCCAGTTGTAACTGTTTTTCATCACCATGTTTCATTCTCTGTGTCATGATGATTAGATGATGAGTAATAAACGCTATATGATACCCTATATTTCCTTTCCCTCTATGTTACCCACTCGTAATACTGTGCCCCTCCCCGTTTTCTATCCTACCCCTTCTCTTTCTCTCTCTCTCTCTCTCTCTCTCTCTCTCTTCCCCACGCTTTCATTCTCACTATATTCCCCTCTCTGTCTTTCAATCTCCTGCTCCTCTCCCACACCGTACCCTCTGTCTGCGCCCTCTCGCCCCCCCCCCCCCTCTCTCTCTCTCTCCCCCAGTCTATTGTCTTGATCCTATATATAATATCTCTATTCAATCTACCCCAGTGATGAGAAGGTGTTCAAATTCAAATAAATTCTGGAGAAGCTGGTTTCAAATCTGTCGTTTTGTACACAAGAGAAGATCTAAGGGTTAACAAGCCCTTACACACAATAGACCAAAATTACACCAAAGACACGTACGTTGGTGCCGTTTGTGAACGGCAAATGTTTACTACACACATTGTATGAAATTCGTGCTTGCCAGTAAGTGGAGATGGTGCATATAGGTTTTACGCACAAGTGATACGGGTAACGAAACTAGTTTTGGGGTCACATCTTAATTTTTGGCTTTCTACTTCAAGCAACAAAAGGAAAGTTGGTTTGGGCGTCTGCGTTATCGAATGAAAAAAAAATGTAACGTTGTAATTTTACAGATGATCTAGATGGAGAGCAAATGCGAAAGGAAAAATTGCTGATTAAGATAGGGCAAAAGGGCAAAGTGTGTATGGAGAGAGAGAGAGGGAGAGAGAGAGGGCGAGCAGAAAATGATGGTAAGAAAAAGACGACAAAAGACAAAACAGAACGGAGAGATGCAGGGTGAAAGGGGAGAATGGGAAAGAAAAAGAGAGAGGGGAAGAGAAATGATAAAAATGGAGAGAAAGGGATAAGTTGGTCAATGACCTTTTCGAATGAGTGCTGTAACCCGATGCGGGAGTGATATTGCCTGTGTACACAGTATAATGCCCACCCGCGGGCTCTGGCACACGACTCGACCACAAGCGGGTGCGGAGAGATGAAATATGGACAGCAAATGATGTCGTAATCATTCAACTTTAGGTATGTGTTGATTTCGTAATATTCTCATTTGCTATTTGCTTGCGCTAAATGTACACCTCCCCCCTCCCCCTCTCTCTCCCTCTCTATCTCTTTCTCTCTCGCTCCCCCTATCCTTCTCTCTCTCTCTCTCTCTCTCTTTATTTATTTCTCCCTTCCCATCCCACCAACCCCCTCTCTCTATCTCATTCTTTCTGTAGCTCTTTCCTCTACTTTTTCTCTAATTCTTCCCTTCTGTCACTCTCTCTCTCTCTCTCTCTCTCTCTCACTCTCTCGCTTATTCCCTCTATTCCTCTTCCTTATATTCATCTGTTTTCCCCTTTCTTTATCATCATCGTTGTCGTGATCGTCATTATTTTTGTCTTATCGCCATGTAGTCACAAGCCTCCGTAAAATTCTATGGAGGTGCAGAAATAAATGTTTGGATTGTAATGGGGAAATTCTAAGGGGAATATTTCACAATCCATAGCCTCTCCCTCGTCTGATATTAAAGAGTGGTTGTAATACTAGGAAACAGAGGAGCTAATGGGGCCCCTGAGTAACAGAGACCCCCCCCCCCCTCACAAATTTTGCTCACTGCCCACCTGTTGAAAGATCAAACAGGCAATTTTCTGTGTCACGTGATAGCCCCTCTCTTTTGCTCTAAAGTGACTCAAATATTATTAATTTTGTTTTCTCATATCTAACCGCATGACACACTAATGTTGGGCATAATAGAAAAATAATATAAGGATACATATGAGAGTAATAATGACCTCTTTGGCCTGCCATAGTATGTTATTGACGTCCCCGTCGAGAAGTGCAGCCGTCCATCGAACCGACGCGGCTCTGTGTTCGCTGATCTCTCGGCGTAGCCAGAGCCTAAGGGACCGCTCCAGTTTTCTGGACGATTGACAGATGGGAAGGTCAACAGCCGCATTTATCAACGACAGTCAAACGGATATCTAGAGCTTGGCCATGTTTGGTCCACTATTCAACACGTTCAAGAAAAAAGTACTTGGGAAGACAGGACGATTGGAGCAAATTTGTGAAATAAAGAATAATGATTGTCCCGTTAAAGGTTATTTTGACTGAGTGTTCAAGACTTAAAATGAATGATATTATTTTGCGATCTTGAGTAATGATTATATAGGTAGTTCTATAACCTTTGAAAATGATGTTCCGCGACAGGGTAAAATTCTTGATCGCTTTTTAAAAATTCTGGTTATTCTAGCAAAAGGAAACATAGTGCAACCTCTTCAAAACGAAGTGCTGCGATTTTGTATGTAACTCTGACACCCTTGAAGGTAATCGTGGCAATGCACAAGTTTTTATGAAAGGTCACAGGTCTCCCAAAATAGATTGCCGGACTGTTTCCAAGTTGTGATGTAAATGACGAGAGTACAGTATTTCCCCTCAGGAGACTAACTTCAAGATCACTTGCGGGCTATTTGTTATCTCTATTGTTTTATAATAATCCTAAAATCATAGACACTATCATTAGTTGGAAATCATTGTCAAATAAGGCAATGTCACGTCAGTATATTTCGTCTTATTTTTAGACTGATTGTTTTCAAAGGTCAGCTGGTACCCGTCATAGGCGCCGGAAGTGGGGGGCAGAGGGGGGGGGGCGGTCGCCCCCCCCAAAAAAAAAAACAACGAAAAAAGTGGGGGGGGGGGCAAAATGCATTTTCGCCCCCCCCCAAAAAAAAAAAGTCCCCCCCCATAAAAAAAAAAAAAAAAATCAGTAGTAAAGGAGTAAACATCGTGTGTATATTAAAAGCTTGATTGCTTTATTACGTAATTGTAAGCCTTTGTATTCATTTTTCGTGCATGGAGATTACTGAAGACAGATAAAGCATTCAAACTTTTAACTTTAACGTAGTGGAGGTTTTGTATAAGACGTGTTTAATAGCGAAATATTCTGAAAGGTGTGTACGTGCATCTGTATTGTTCTGAGAGGGAAAGCGTGTGTGTTTTTTAGGGGTGAGAAGACATGAGCCCTTGAAAGGTGAGCCCCCTTGAATGTTTGCCCCCCCCCCCAATCCCAAACTGCTTCCGGCGCGCCTGGTACCCGTAATTGTACGACGGGGGGGGGGGGGGGCTGCCGCCCCCACCGCCTCTCCCGATAATTTTGAAACTACTAATATTCAGGCCACCGTCACCTCTTAATATTGGGGCAGCAAGGTGCCCGAATATGTAATTTTTACAGTGCTTATTTTGATGACGAAATAACAAGTTTGGCATAATAAAATGTACGGTTTTCTTTGTTTTGCACACTTGCTTCGATCGCTACAACAAAACTTAGAAACTAGAAAGGTATGAAGTTGATATTTTGGGCAATACCAAGATGCGTGAACCCCCTCGTGCAAGTGTGCCCGTATGTCTATTCTCAGCCATGAAAATTGTAGGCCTATATATATTTCTACAAAATGCACTACACATCAGACATTGCCATATCCATGACATACACATGTTTGAAGAACTGGTTCTGTCGCCGCGCCTTGCAATAGAATACTCTGTCCTTCAGGGGCATGATGGATAATGCATGATATGATCTGCGATGATTTGTTTTTGTATGGGGTAAAGTTTGTTTGGAGTGTCTGGGTGGCCGAATACTTCAACCTCAAACCTTGAATTCGATGACCACGGCGTGTATGAGAGCACGGTCAAATCTAATGCAGATGGACATCTCAATGGCCACATATCATGTATGTAGTATGCATCTGTCGTTTTGGACGTTATAAGTCCTGCGTGAAATTAATTTCTTCTTCTAAGCATTGTAATGATGATACTGTATAACAAAATGTGTGAAATGAATTATGATATGGTTATGTACAAATGTCCGGTGATTTCATGAATATGTGGATATAAACTATTCAAGCTTGATGGCTATCACTTTGTACTACATGTATCTGTAACCTGAAATTTATCATTGTATTTAGACTGTACCTAGGGCCTATACATTTTTCGTCTTTGTATCTGTTAATTTTATCATTACATGTAGTCATAATACTTATAAGGAAAAAGCAGTTCACCTCTACCATAAAAGTACACATAACCAGCGGCGGATTTAGGGGCACATCTGGCCCGTCCCCCCCCCCTTTTTTTTTCAGAACGAAAAACCTTTTTTTTTTTTTTTTTTTTTTTTTTTTTGCTTGCTTGTCTTAGAATTATGGAGGGAAACTTGAACCCCATTCCCCCCCCCCCCTGAGCGAATTTTTGAGGGCTGGCGAATTTTTTTTTTTATCGCCATCCCCCTTACCTCCTCCCCCCCCCCCCCCCCCTCCCCCCACTGAGCGACTTTTCGAGAGCTGGCGAGAACAAGAAAATATGGGCCTCTTTCCAAGCAGTTTCCAAAAAATGACAAACCTGCATTAGTGCGCCCCCCCCCCCCCTTTTTACAAAATCCTGGATCCGCCCCTTCACATAACCATTGCAAAATATCCGTTATCTAACATCGATGATAAATTAACTCTGAAAGAGCGGCATTTTCATTTTAGCAAAATGATGTTGTACATCGAACCAATGAACCAAGTTCATTAGCATCAGATGAGTTAAAGTTTATTATACACAGGTTATTAAATTTTCCTTGTTTCACAGTTCTTTACTCGACGCTTTGATAGAATTTTATTGACGAAAGGAAACAAATTTTTGAAAAGTGAAAAGCACGCTGACCGCAGCAATAAGAACACTATACATGATATCACAGTTTTGTTAACTAAGTTCTTGAATTCCCACCATTAATATGATCCAAAAACTGGCAATGACTTCGGTTTGCGTGTGACAGATAATGTAACCACATAACATATACATTCGATGTGAAGGAAGAGATATTTAGAGAGAGGGAAATGTCCAATTCATTGCTGATACCTTTTGAACAACTGCACCCCGGCAAAATACATATCATAATTATTATCATGATTATTTTGTTGAACTTTTTTAACCCCCACCCATCAATGCAGTGACAGTGTTGTTACACATATCAAAAGAAATGGTGGATCCAGGATGCCTTAGCAGGGAGGGGCACATTATTCTAAAAGAATCTCTGACAAGCAAAAAATATATATTTTTCTTAATTTTCTTAAAGAAAGAGAGAGAGAGAGAGAAGGAAAAATGGTCTCCTATTTAATCTCTGCTTGTGAAGAAAGAAAGCAAGAAAGAAAGAAAGAAGAAGAAATGGTTATCAAATTTGGATGGTGCTCACGAACACGATTTTTTTTTTAATTTCTTTTCACTATGTTATGAAAGATTGGGTTTTGCCGGTTGATAAGGATCACCGTGCACCCCCCCCCCCCCCCCACCCGATTCGGCCATATATGCGAAGATTCTACGAAGTAAGAGTAATAATTAGGCTTACTTTACCACGAAAGAAATTTCGTCGTGTAACTGAACATTTGATAAACAGCTTTGAGCTGACAGGCCCTTCAGTACAGGGCTCACTTAACTATATTGAATGAGTTCAGTCCTAATTTCCGGCTTTTTCCATTTTTCCCCACAACAATCAAAAATTAAGACTTCTTTTCAGACAGCTCAAACTACAAAGCTGTGATTTTGTTATTTATTGGACTTGATGTTATTTATACATCAAATATTATTAGAACATAGAATGTATAACAGGGAAATGTCATGACTCTCCTGCTTGGTCAAGACATGGACTGACCTTCAGGCGAGGTCAAAATGGTTTCATGGCTGAATGTAGCGGAAATAAATGTCACAGTGTATATTGAAGTTAGCCCACATGTGGTGTAAATCCTGATGCCGTTTTACTTTCTTTGACTCACTTTTCATGACCTCTTCTATTTGTTTCTTCTTACCCCCTTATTTCTCAAGTTATTTTGGTTTTACAGGTCTGCTCTCAATTACTACGCACTCCACTTGCATATACGAAGGGGCAATAGAGCAAATACCCATCCCTCCCAATAAATTCCAAGCAAGAAAACAAATAAACATACAAAGCAACAACCTGATTTCAATTATGTTAGCAAATCATTAAAAAATAACTTATCATTACATTGTTCCTAAGAACCAGCGGGTAGTCGTCATAAACTCGGATATTTTGTCTCTCCCTCCCCCACCCCCTCCAGTGAGTCTTGGAGAAAATATAAACCAGCCAGTGACGAATCCAGGGTGACACACTTGACCCTTCACTGTAAAAAAAAAATTATTCAAAAAATATTCAACAGATTGCCTTGATTATTTTAAGTATTTGTCACAGGAAATTTTAAGTAGAATTTACTTATTTTGCTTAATAAATTTTTACTCCATTAAAGTGAGTTACATTAACGTGAATAATTTAAGTATTGTTATCATGATAGATAACAATTTTAAAAAATATATGACATGTTTAAACTTGTACCCATTTAACATTCACTGACACTTTTTCAATTTACATGATTTAGGATTTAACCAATTATCTATCATCATCACCAACAAACACTATTACTTACGCTTTAATTTGACAACTATTGAAAGGACTCCGAATTCTATTATATACTCGATCGCATCATCTTTAAAAGAAAATTGGTTGATTTGTTTTGAATTGAGTGACAATTAAAAATTGTCTTATCTTCTTATCTTTGCTTAGATGAATTAGGAAATATTTTAAACTTCTTAAATTTTCATTCAACCACAAAAAAGAATTGTTTTATTAAAAAAAGAGAGATTAATTTGGTCTTAATGAATATTCATGAATTATGTTAATACTTATATTACGCACTGCATCAGTCTTCACTTAAAAAAGATAAGTACAATCAACATAAATTGTTTGAGTAATACGTATAACTTCTTATTTTGAGTAACATTACTAAATTGATACAAGTTGAAATTACTTAAATTTTCTTTTGTATTTATTTTACTTTAAAATTTCACGTATATTCTACTAAATTGAAAATTTGAGTTAGTTAGACTTAGATTGAGTGCGTAAGTGGCAAAACTTATGTTTTGAAGTAAATTCTACATGGGAAAAATAAGTCAAAATTACCAATGGGCATATTATTTTTTACAGTGTTCCTTCTCCCCCCCCCCCCCCCCCCATTTCACCTCCAAGACAAATCTGATATACTTTTAAAAAAACTTGAGTAAAGTCATAACAATGTAAGCCAAATTGTATTCATGTTCTCACGTCTTTCCTGACTATACCCAACTTCCTTTCCCCCTCGTCTCCCTCGTCACATGTCCCGTATCCCCTCTTATAAATACAGCATCCAACTCTCCCAATCTCATAGGACCCGGGCTAACTCGGCACTAGGGCGAACTCGGCCTTGGCGGAAAATCGCGGCTGAGTGAGCCCAGAGAGTTAAATTGATCGCAAACACTTGTGTTGAATTTCGCATTAATTACACATTTCAAAACACTTAAATTCAAATTATTTGATATCAATGTGTAAAATGATTAGCAAAGAAGTTATTTTGAAAATTTCAAGAAGTAAAATTATATAAAACATGAAATTTAAGGCTAAAAAAGGGTACGGTGCGTAGCGTGGACTTCAACTCTTGAAACATAGTCGCCGCGCAGTGCTGAGTTCGCCCTAGTGCCGAGTTAGCCCGACCCCATCTCATATCTCCCCTCCCCCTCCATCTCTACCCAATAAGCCAGTTCGTAATTAGTACGTGGTACAAACGACCCTGAAATGACCCCATTTTTTACGCGCGCGCATCTGTTTTGGTGGACGCGCTACTTGTTTAACATGTTAAATCATACTGGTGCGCTCCATATGCGCTCATCATGGTGCGCACATTATGAAAGCGTAGACCTTTATCTGCACATGCGCAAATTGTAATTGCTTACTGGCTTATTATCTTATGACCTAAATATGTGTTATTTTCCTCGCTCCCCATCGGTTAAACTCCCTGACAGTATGATGACCTTAGCGCGTCACCTGTTGCTGCTGACATAATTTATCCCCTTCCTCTGTTGTCGCTGCTAATTTGGCGGGAAACCCGCGAATGCTCATTTTGACTTGAGTCGTCTGCCTACGGTCCCCGCCCAGTAATTTGTGATCAAGGGGTCGAGACACCCTCGCTTCCCTTTCGATTAATTGCTAGCGATAAGAAGCACTTACAACCGAGATTGGTTAAAGGGCCTATCATGAAGACTATATCGGGGTCTTGTCTTCAGAGTTGCTATTGATCCGCACTGGTCACAAATTCATTTGGGATTGATATTAATCGTAGCTTTGTCCATGAAAGATATGAGAGTTTGCGATTGCCTGGATGGCTTGCGATCTTTTCTGACCAATTGTAACTGATCCAGACTAGATAATCTATCATACATATTATGATGATATTCTTATGGATTTCTATATGATTTGATAGTTTTACTCGTTCATGTATGTCAAATATTCCTATATACATGTATTATGATGAAGTATCAAACATATACTATCATTTAAGTTGAACTTCAAACCAAGCAAATAGTGCATCTATGTTTTCTGCCTAAAAAGAACGACGGTATGTTCGTGATACGCGAAATATATATTTCACAACTTTCTTCATCTTCGTTATTATCCTTTGCCCCTTCATTACTGTCCCCAAGTCTTGAATATGGTCTTCGATAAAGATATTCTGTCGACATGATCCAAGTAGATTACGACCTATTTTACCTGACATTAATCAGTTTCCCAGTTTTTGCATTTTGTATATTCAGTGGTTTCTTTTGATTTGTTATGATTGTTTTTTGCACTGCAAATTTATTGCAATTAAAGACAATGATACATATTAGAATTTTTTTTATTTTTGAAATTTTTTTTTGATGCTTTATTTCTTCATTTTTTCTGGAAATCCTAATTAAACTTCCGCCTCTTGACTCCCTTTAAAAAAGTATGGGATATCAACTTATATATAAACAAACTTTCGTAAAGTACACATACCCTCCCAATCTTCCTTTCTTTTGCTTTTTGTCTCCTTTTTTTCTTTGTTGTTCTATCTAATAATTGAATGATGATATAGAGGAAGAACCGGCTAAGGTTATGAATGCATCCGCTCTCACATTTATTCGATCCTTCTCTTCCTAAACGAATTATTTTCATCAAAATGTTGCAGCCCCGTCGCATGAGCTCGTGACTTTTTTTTTGGGGGGGGGGGGTTGTTTTGTTTTGTTTAAGCTAGCCTGGAGGTCTAATTCATGAAACTAGAAATGCAGACAATATTGTAAAAATCAGCTATTTATTATTTTGTTTTGTTTTTGTTATGCTTGTTTGTTTTGTGTGGTTTGGTTTTGCTTTGTTTATTGTCTGCTTTTTGTTCTAAGGATCTTTTCATAATATATTGGATACTTCTAGGTGATAGACGTAAAAAAATATATATTACGTCTATAATGTAGGGCCTGCCTATAAAACAGTAGACATTGTAATCTGATATACACTTTTATATTTCGCATAGCTACCAGAAGTCATAATTAGCTGGTTTTACTATAGATTTGAGATACTTTTTTTCTTTATTTCAAAGGATCTCTTCTCGATCGTTTAAATGTTACGTCTATAATCTATAATGTAGCCCAATAGAATAATTGACATAGTAATTCTGACTATACTCTTCCTCTTTATATTTGCACAGCTACCAGAGCTGAAGATTAGCTCTAAATAGCTTTTAACACGATTATTTCGAGTAATTGCAAATTCTGAGAAAGAGAACCCCCATATCCGTACCCATGGCTGAACTTTGCTCGCTGTTAGTATTACGTTCACCATTGCACGTTAGCAATATGCATGGATGGTTATTTGAATTTTAAAAAAGATGATGATCATTTTATACTTTCGCTAAATATGAAATCGGTGCAGTGTGGAACGCTTTTAATCTGAATAGTGCGTTGATTTAATAAGGTGAACTGACCAAAAACACCACTGGTGTAATGTCCCATTGAATGAGTGAATGAGAAAGAGAGAGGGGGGGGGGGAGAAAAAACAAAAAGTACAGTCCACTTTCTGATACAATTCTTCAAAAGTAATAACGGAAATTCATGACTAAAAGATCATTTCCACTGCAGAGGCTTTGCCAAGATCCAACTTAACCACTTACAGATATTCAATATTCGTCATTTGTCTTGAATTTGAAACAATGAGCTACATGTTACTCAAATTAGTGCATGATCATTGACGTTCTATTTGTACACGTGCCTAAGGACCAGGGTTTGAGCACAACATCATTCGCAACTTGTTCATTCAATGTGACCAGAGCTAAAGAAAACGCAGCTGCCTGCTTTTTCTTATTTACTACTGTTTATGACGGGGAGATTTCTTGCAAGAGATTTTCCCCGGGAGATTTCAGTAAAAAGGAGGGAAATATTACGTAAGAACGGCGTCAAGCTAAGCGGTGCAGAAGGTTGCGACCAAAATATTTACCGCTTTTTCTATGAAATTTCCTTTTCTAATAAATAGAAAAGTGTGGTGAACTTAGAGAGTGATTGATGGAAGGTTAACATGGGTGCCTAGGGGTAAGACCTAATTTAGAATTCTGGTAAAGGAGATAATTATGAAGTTATCACAGAATCCGACAAATGCCACAATTAATTTGAGATTCTTTTCTATTCATGAATTATAATCTGCCAGTACAAAATTTGAAATGAAAATGCATAGCCCTGCCTAACAAGAATAGGAACACCAAGTCCATTTACAATTTCACACGAGATTACCATGATTCTGTACCAGCTTAATAGAGGTCAATAAAGTCCTGCTGATCGGTTACCTCACTCAATGTTTTTGTTGCTTTAGCATTGAAGATTACTTGGAAAAGAATAACTTTCGTCAGAATGTTTGTGGATATTCCAGACTTAATCGTTTCCTAGAAATATATCTTTCGAGTTCTTGTAAAAATGCGATATGTCAAGGATAAGCAATCAGTGATAATGTAATTTGTTTCTTGGACAGACAGAAATGTCCTTGAGTTTAATAGGTGAACAACTCGAGGCGATAAACATGTAAAATTATGTTAGCAACAAAATTCATAACAGCACTATTATATGACCCCCAAATGATTCTCCAGTGACTTTGTACAGTTGAGATGATTATATGGGGCGCCGACATTTGCTCCACAGTCCATATCTCGAAAGGTCAAAGGTTAAGGTCAAGGTCATGATTTGTTTTGTTGTTGTTGTTTTTGTTTTGTTTTTTTTTTTTTTTTTTTTTTTTTAGTTTTTTGTTCAGGACAATGTGAAGATTAGGATTAGGGTTAGGGTTAGCAGGTTAAATTAGGTTTAGGTTTAGGTTTAGGATTAACATGGCAAAATTAGACCGGAGCAATTGTCGCAGGAGCAAATGTCATACATCCGATTATTTACGACTGAGTTTTCAGATAGTCCAAACACTCAAGAAAAGAAATTTGTAAAGGTCTTTGTTTTAACGTAAAAAAAGACCTTTTTTAGCCTACTACACTCTTGAGCCATATGATTTCCGAATTTTCGCCTCCTTTTATTTTCTGAATTATAAATGTATGCCTACTAATCAATATGTTTCACATAATGAGAAATAAATAAATGTGAATTTCAATCAAGAAATCAAAGTCAGTCAAACGCAGAAGTCGACGAAGAACTTTAATGATTCAAGCTCCCCTATATGACTATCCCTACCAGGGGCGGATCCAGGATTTCGTATAAGGGGGGGCACACAAATGCAGGATTGTCAACTTTGGGAAACTGCTTGGGGGAAGACCCATATATTTTTGGTCTCGCCAGCCCTCCAAAAGTCGCTCAGTGGGGGTTGGGGGGGGGGGGGAGGTTGGGGGTTGGGGGGGGGGGAGGTGGGTGGCGACCAAAAAAAAAAAAAAATTCGCCAGCCCTCCAAAAGTCGCTCAGTGGGGGGGGGGGGGGGGTATGGGGTACAGTTCCCCTCCATAATTCTCTGACAAGCAAAAAACAAAACAAAACAAAAAAAAAGGTTTTCTGGTCGAAAAAGGGGGGCACAAGCGCAAATAAGAGGGGCACAATACATTTCGCCAGCCCTCCAAAAGTCGCTCAGTGGGGGGGGGGGGGGGGTATGGGGTACAGTTTCCCTCCATAATTCTCTGACAAGCAAAAAAAAAAAAAAAAAAAAAAAAAAAAAGGTTTTCTGGTCGAAAAGGGGGGCACAATCGCAAATAGGAGGGGCACAATGCATTGTTTTCCCTCAAAAGGGGGGGGGCACGGGCCTGGATTGCCCCCCCCCCCTAAATCCGCCACTGATCCCTACTATACTTGAGGGGCGTTTGGATTATTTGATCTTAAATCGACTGGGATTCTTTTGATACGGAATCTCTGAACCGAGTAAGGGTTTTACCCCCAGCCTGTACAAAGCCATATTTCTGCCCCGTACGGAGTGACGCACCCTCCCCCCCCCCCCCCCCTCCCCCGTACAGAGCCATAGCTTTTACCCCATTTACGGAGCCATGGTTTATCCTTGAATATCTTGGCTTCAGACGTAGACGAATCCATTGACTGTTTCAACATCTCCCCTAGATTACATGTGTTTTTGCTTATCTGCATGTTGACTATGTGTTGCGTCTCTCCCTCTCTCGCTCTCTCTCTCTCTCTCTCTCTCTCTCTCTCTCTCTCTCTCTCTCTCTCTCTCTCTCTCTCTCTCGACATGTCCATTTTCCGCGACCTGTCTAGCAGATTATGTGAAACAAACAAGGTGATAGCTTCTGGCCTTGCCCATTCTCAATAATAAACACACACATGCACAGCATGCCGATGTCTACATTAGATGGTCTTTCATGTAAATCTCAAAGGAATATTAACCTCGTGGTACAATTTTTAAAAAAGATCCTTTAAAAAATTCCAGGTTCATCTTTGCGATGGGGTGGTATGGGAGGAGGTGGTGTCATCTCATAATTCCTGTTCCATTCCCCTTCTCTTTCTTTCTCTCTTTTTCTCTGTCTTTCTTTTTCGTACATTTTTCACAATGCGATTTTGGGGCCGTAGGCTAGCTACACCACTGATTAAAAGCATTATCATCACCATCACCTCGAGAAGAAACACCATCGTCAATCAGAAACGTCAACGTCACAATCAACATCATCACCAGAATCATCAATGCAGGTATTTCACTCCTCGTGAAATTATATTTTAATTAAACTTGATGGGCACGTCTCTGAGCCAACACCAGGGCGGACGCAAAACAAATGCGTCGAGTATTATATCTGACAATATATATTCCCCTCCAAAATGACGACCAGCGGCTATGTCATTGTCACCTTGATGACGTAAATAACGTCATCTCGACGTTAGGACACGTGACAGCGGAGTGACAACCTCGTCACCAATCTCAGATTCCTGTACGTACTACAGTATATATTTCTTTAAATCGTGATTTGGAACGAAGGGAAATAGGTTGACTTGGGGTTTTGAAATGGTATTGATAATTGCAACTTATTTGTCAGTTAGGGCCATATTTGGCACTCATGATCTATTGAAAATTAAAAGTATAGGTGAAAAGCATACCATGTTTGGTTTCCTCTACGTACTATGGTATTTATTTCTTTAAATCGTGATTTTTGAAAGAAGGGGAATAGACTGAATTGGTGTTTCTAAAACGTGTTAATAATTGCGACTTATGTGTCAGCTTGGGCCATATTTGGCTCTTGTGCAACAAAGCGTCGGCATGGTATAGGTAAAATGCACACCAATCTCAGATTCCTGTACATACTGCGTTTTTGTTTTTGTTTTTTTTCCTTCTTTATATCTTAATTTGGAACGAATGAAATGTTGTTGAATGGGTTTTTGGACTGGCCTTAATAATTACAAACTTGGCTGTCAGTAATTTGTGCCATATTCAGCTCTTATTACTGTTCAGTTTGTCTATGGGTGAAACACACTAATCTATAAGATTCCGAGACCCATTGCTTTTCTTTTTAAATCATGATTTTGAGCGAAGAAAAAAAAATAGGTGACTGGATGGTTTGGAATGGCGTTCATAACTGCCATCTCTGTGTCAGTCTGTGTCTTACTTGGCTTTTACAAAACAAGCCGAAAAGACATGCACCTGTGCCGAAAATGGGGATAAGGGGATTCTCCGAAGGTTCGTTTTTCTGAAGGTTTATAGTTCCTGAAGGTTCGCAATTCTGAAACACAAATTTCCAATATGGGAGGTTCGTAATTCCGAAAATGAAATCGGGTTCATAATTCCGAAAATGAAAAAGGGTTCATAATTCCGAAAATGCAATAGAGCCCTACATAACTTTTCGGAATTACGGACCTTCGGATATATGAACCCCTTTTCATTTTCGGAATTATAAACCCTATTTCATTTTCGGAATTACGAACCGTCGGCGTAACGAACCATCAGAAAAACGAACCTTCGGAATTTTGAATCTTCGGGAAAGGGACATGTATAGCCCGAAAGGACGTCGCTCATCTTCTCACTCGGTTTCCCCAATTATCACACCATAAAGACAAGAAGATAGTAATTGAAAATTCTACAATGAAATAGATTAGTGCAATAAGGAGGTCTTAACGGGAAATGAATGGAAAAAACTGTGTATGACAGGGATGTTCCTAAGTGCGAATATTTCTCAATAGATGAACATTTTGTTTCTAAAAATGTATTAAGAAAAGATATCCGAATTAATCTATTTAAAAGTGTTTCGTAATTGCACGAATGACCCGATTTTTTAATAGTTTAATGATCCATTAGTGAACAGTAAATGAAAATTTTATGATTCCTATGCTTGGTTCTCTTTTTCTCACGAGACTGTTCGTTCTCGTTTTATGCTTTGTTCTTTCTTTCGTTTTTCTTCATTTCTCATTGTAATTGACATCGACAGGAGTGATACGTGGTGGAGCATCGGCGTTCAGCATCACGTGACCTAACCATCTACGTCACTGCTTGACCCGTAATTTCTGCCTGCTATTGAGTGAGAGGTGTTACTCCAAGCTTCTAATTCAATACGTTTAAAGTACAAATACCTCCCATATATGCCGCCATCGTTACTCGCTGACCTCTTTATGTACTTTATCGTCTCTGCAGTGTGCAGTAATAGCTTTAATTTTTACACGTTTATCCAAGCACCCTGCCAAGAGACTACTGCGTTAGTGAAAAGGGAAGAAGGTTTGCTATGTGCTAGCTGATTCGTATGTCCCTGTTTTGAGTTTGTATTATCTCCCGCATTAAAACGATGATACGAAACTGCAATTTTCCGATGACTAATATAATGCATTAACTGCAGACAAGGGCACGGTGTATTATAGCGCGCTTTGGAAGAATAAGAAAATGGACAGACTGCTGGCATGGTAAAATAAGAATGTGAAGAAGAAAATCTTTCCGGCCTAGCCTTCTGCGAGTCTCTGCTGCGCCGTAAGCAGCGGGGGCTTGCTGGGCGAGAGTCTGACTCAACCCCATGGAATCAAAGAGCGCGTTACGCGCCTGGCTACACAGATACGCTCTCTAGCGTACACTGGCGCCACAACCTCCCCGCCAACCTTCCGACGATAGACCGTTCTTTCCATCCACCCCCTCTCGCTCATCAACGGCATTTCATAGAAGCATGATAAAGATAGGTTATCTTCAATTATTCCTTTTTTTTTTTTTTTTTTTTTTTTTTTTTTTTGGTCTGCTGCTAAATCAGTAATGGAGGCGCCAGCGATGTGCCCAATTTCTTTACCAGCTTCCAAAATACCACGAAACAATATGCCGAATATTGATTTCTCTCGAACTCAGATTGGTGCATTAATTTTACTGCCGTGCGATGAATGCATACCACAGCATTTCAGTATGCCTGTATGTTGATTTATGTATAGAAGAATATAAAGGGTTGAGGTATTCGTTCATTATTACACGGCTTCATCCGTTCAAAACCACATTCGATCCACGTTTCTTCAGTATTACAATATGATGGGGAAGTGCACTAAATTAGTCGAGAATATTACATCTTCATAGAGAATTGATGAAGGCATTTTTTAGCTTATTCTATTTTTTCTAACATGTTTTGGTGTTGATGGTTTTTGTTGTTTTTTGTTGGTTTTTGTTGTTGTTGTTGTTTTGTTTTGTTTTGTTTTGTTTTGGGGGGCTCAAATTTTGAGAAACTGTGGTATAATTCTTTACCGGATTCCCCGCACTTTGTCTTTTCCAGAGACATCATTTCTCTTCCACATCTTCAACAATAATTATTTTCAAGGCATTTGGTTTAACTGCTAAGTGTATCATCCCATCTCTGAATTAATTGCGAATGAATCTTGAACACAAGCATAATCTTTATTTTTTAGTGAATAGACCGTGTACATGTAGCTGCAGATGGAATCTGAAAATGAAATAAGAAGTGAACATTCACAATGTGAAGACATTATTTCGGATTAATATTCAACTGATTTTTTAAAAAATGTCTTCATTATGATTCAATCATAACATTTAATTAAGCATACCTATTTTTATAAACAGAACTATTATTAGCAAAGTGATAACAATGATAGTATGCTATAATTAGGTATATATTCAAATATGCTTTTTGCATTGTCTCTGCATGATATTCGGAAGATAAAACATTTCGTTCGATTCTGTATCTAGGTTTCCTGATATATTCTGTATTAAATTATATTATTTAATACTATCTTGCAGTATATGGCTACATTAGGCCTGTAATAAGCGTGGTATTACGAAAGTTATTCCATGAGTGTTGCCGTTGATTTTTGTATTTATTGTGCACTTTGGTGTTGTTGTTTTTTTCTTTCTTTCTTTCTTTCTTTTTTTTTTTCGTGCATTTGATGTATTCACGATACTTTTGATAATATGACTTTTTATTATAAGATAATCACGACATTTATGGCAACCAAGTGACTTCTTTTTAAAGTAATTGGATAATCTACTTATAAAGTAATTGATATCATTTACATTCTATCTCTATGGTAATAGAACAACGAGTATTATTAGAATATTTGATTTGATATGATTTATTTGTTTCTATATCATCATCTCCATAAACATACGTTTCATGCTCATGAATATGACATGAATACACCTTTTTTAAATAAAATATACAACATAGAAATGTAAGATTCATAAGGTATAAAAAGTGAATACATAATTCACATTAGATATAGTCTACAGTCTACTTATTAAAGTGATTGTTATTATTTACGTTCTGTCTCTATAGTCATAATACAATGAATATCATTAAAGTTATATTTCAAAAATATCATAACAGCGTTTCGATTTCGTAATATCTTTTTTTTTTCTTTGTAAAGTAATTATATAATCTACTTATAAAGTAATTGCTATCATTTACATTCTATCTCTATAGTAATTGAACAATGAATATTATTAGGATACAGTCTACTTATAAAAGTAATTGATATTATCGATATTATATCACTTACGTGTAAAGTGATTGTTATTATTTATATTCTGTCTCTATATTTATTGGACAATGAATATTAATAAAAGTTATATTTAAAAAATATTATATCAGCATTTCTATTTCTTCTTCTTTTTTCTTTTTTTTTTTCTTTCTTTTTTCTTTTTTTTTTTTTTTTTTTGATAAGAAAGTCTGCAGTTTTCAACCATATACTAGGAGTTGCGCACTCACCATACAGAGCAAAGGTTATCCATACACACTAATTACACGCTCACGTTGCTTTTAATACACGCTCTACCACAACAATAGCGTAGTGAACTTTTGTTGCATGTGAGTCTGCATCTGACACAGTAGCAAAGTTAAGCGGTGAGACCTCTTTTTTAGTACATTTTAGTACATTACCAGCTCCACCGTGCCACAAAAATAATATCTCTCCCTCTCTCTATCTCTGTCTCATAATTTTCCAAATCTCCTTTCCTAAGCGCCCATAATTTCTAAAATAAATATAAAAGTATCCACTAAGCAGGTCCCGAAGCCAACGTTGAATTCACATCTCACTGAATATTGTGTTTTTAATTTGTTTCAGCTCCATGCAATAAATTCAAAGACACCATTATTGTGAAACTTGTAACTCGGTTTATCCCAACATTTTCAAAGAAATACACAGGTACATTGGAAATTCAGTCTAAGAGATAATAGTAGAAAATGCTTTTTAATGCGTAGTATGGCTTACAATCTATTTTTTCTCTTTGACATCTATATAGGCAATTTCACTCGAGAAACTGTTCTATTGTTTATTTATAATTTTCAGTATTCTAAAATATAATATCTTTTGTTTTCCCACCCCTCCTCAAAGTGCACAAGACCTTGAACTATTATGATCTTTTGTCTGAACCATATCAGAAAATAATTTTGGCATATAGTTTGAACAAGCATTATGACTGTATTCAATCATTATACTGCATGGGCATTGCAAAGTGCATATTTTCACCTAAGATTTATTTTTCATAGCTTGTGATAATGATCTGATTTGAACCATAAAATGGAAATCATTTCTCTTTACACTTTTGGGAACACAAACTAAGGTGAAAAAAAAAATGAAGGGGAAAAGTACTTTGACGCTACCCTATCTGTATATGCCCTAATAAACAATTCACAGTGTCATTAAAGTTTGGCAATAAGTCACGCACAGAAAAAAGTACAGAGATCTTATAGCACAAACAAACCTATGTCAGAAGTGTCATTTCTCGCGGTGCTGGGCATGAACTGTTCGTGTTTAAAGTACCCGGGAACTCGGTGCCGAATAACATCAAATACAAACGCAGCAGGGCTATATTTCGGTATATGGATATAAGCTCCTCAGACTTTAAGGGAAGCAAAATTCCCAACGGACTGTCCACAGAAATGTTAGTAAAGATATATTTATGTGTTTTAAAACGTTTCAATTAGTATGTAGTTCTAGTATAATCATCTTTCTTTTCTTTTTTTTTTTTTCCTTCTAAGATTGGATTAAGTTGAGGGAAATGAGCATTGTGAAGATATTTGCACAAAGTAATATGAGACACTTCTGTCATTTCTATAAATGCTCTTTGTCAAAAATGGCTATCGATGATGTACATGTTGTACATCATATGCAGGTATATTATGGCAAGAGCTCAGTTTCATTGGAGAGGCGGGGAGCGGGGGTGGAGACCTCTCTTGTCCGAAAATCAACTGTCAGTTTCTAAATTTTGCGAGCAGGTGAGCAAAAATTTTAACCCTTTTTAAACGTGAAACTTTGTCATAAGAATTAAAATTACCAATAGGCCACCTTGTTGCCCAAACATGAGGTGACGGTAGCCCCCAGCATCCCCCTCCCCCCCCCCCCCCCCCTTTCGTATTATGCCTAAGCAGGTATCGGTTTAGCACAATTTACATAACATTTTATAGTAATTTCTTGAGCGCGACAGTTATAAGATTTGAAGCACGGATACATGCGTCGCGTCTTTAATATGTGTATATAGATTGGTTTAAACGAAATAATAATCATGTAGACACTTCTAAATTTGGAATGGAAAACGCCATGGAAATATAGTCAGGAACTTTTCAACGAAAGCGTTGAAGCAACGAGGAAAGGGTGTTTTCCACCGCTGTGAGCCGAATCCGACCCCTGGTTTGCACTTTTGAAGAAAAAAGTAGAGAGGCAGAGAGAGAGAAAGAGAGAAAGAGATGCAGACAAGCACATATAGGGGTAGTGAGGGAGAGAGACACACAGCATTTTTTTTTTTTAAAGAAAGAGAGACAAGTACAGAGATGAGAGGGCAGAGAGGGAGACAGTTGGAAGAGAGAGGATGAGAGAAGAAAAAAATAATAGAATAAGAGGGAAGATAGACGGATGAAACAAAGAGGGGATAAAGAAACGAGAGAGAGAGAGAGAGAGAGAGAGAGAGAGAGAGATGGGTAACTTGCCAAACATATTCAGTGTATAATAGGACGTCTATGAAGTAAAATCAAGTGCAACAGCAAAAGGCAATGCGTGGGACCGGGTAAATTGAAGACGCGTCACATCACTTTAATTCAATTGCATGTCTTTCTTATTCACTAAAATGCCTCCTTTCTGCATTGTCGACTTGACGGCCGGGAGAAGGAAAAGACGGCTTGAAAGCATTTTTTTTTTCTTTCTTTTTTTTCTTCAAAAAGTTCAAGACAAACTCTGAACTGGTTTTGTCGATAAATATAGACGCGACAGAAAAGTACGCTGACACCTCCAGTCAAGAAAACTTGTTTTGTGTGTTCGATCTCATACAGGATGGATAGGGGAAACTTGTGCCAGAAGAGCGTGGGCTTTCCTTACAGGAACTTCGGATCAAATTTTGAAATAAGAAACATCAAGACCAGGACAGTCTTCTCCTCCAATAACTCGTAAATCAATGAGACAGCATCATAACCGACCCTGGACGTAGCAATAACTTAATAATAAACAGTTCAAATGTCAAAGAGTTGTTGCTATTTATGTTGCATGTGTGTTTTTCACGACAAGATCATATAATCTTTTTTCTAAGGGGTAAACAATTTCCAATTTTTTTTTTTATTCGATATATATATCTCTCTAAGAAATTGAAATATCATGTGGGATAAATTCTCTCAAATATTTTAAGACAGTAACATTGTTGAACGTTGAATCAATGAAAATTTACGAACATAATTCCTGCATCGACTCCTGTTTTACTCTATTACCAAGATCTGTAGAATCTTCGAAGAGATTAGGAAATCTTCATAACCGGCTATATCTGTTTGGGTCCCTCTTCCTATGTTGTTTCGCGCAAGATGCAATTTTGAAAAGAAATAAAAGTAAACACCGTTCTCACGAGATTAATGATTTCAATAAACGTACATTAATGAGTAAATCAAAATCGAAGCGCTTCTGTATACAGTATAATCATGATAATGTACTCTTAGAATGTAACTTAGCTGCTATCATGAGTCATCCTGTAAGACTTCTATCATATCATTCATGCTTTGTTCTCTACTAATTGGCGAGAATAAAATGATATCAAATAATATCCAATTGCATGTTGTATTTGTAAACATCTGATGGACATTCACCATGTTCACTGGACAAAATGATGCCCTACAAACAAGTGCATGATGTATACTCTCAACCCACGATCGCTCCCAAATCTGCATCAAATTTTAATTAACGGTATAGGTTTGAGGAAATTGTTATTTCAATTTTACAATAAATTTGAAATTCATATGGCTGTAGGGGTTGTGTTTCTTACCATGTTTATTCTCCTTTGGGGTGTGGTTTTTCCAAATTGAAAAGTAAAAACATAAAACAGCTGTGAAGGAGAATAATTCCTACTTTTCAATGACAAACAGTATGTTTTCATTCACAAAACAATATATTAGACTATAGCTATAGAATTCCAAACTTTAGATCAATCATTTCTTCCACAATCAAATGAAAAGACAAAATGGCAGTTTTAAGGAATAACTACTTATACCAGCAAATAAGCAAATTAATGAGAAGGAGACTAAGATACGTTTCATGTAAACAATATAAAATGCATATAATATGACTTTTGAAAATGATCGAAAATGTATTTTCAAATTATACAGTATAGTATATGCAGGGAAATAAAAGGAATTTTTTTCCAGGAATACCAGCATTTTAAAAGTGAAGTAACACACATTTGTTAATGAGCAATTGCAATTGATAATGTTATAATTATATAATATTATTGTTGAAATAAAATTACTTAAAATCAATTTTCGTTTGCAAATATGACACCGTAAATATACAATGTGGAGCGAAAGAAGATAGAAAATGCAACAAATATATACGACGCTCAAAAAAGAACGTCTCGAAGATTATTTTAAAAAATAGACAAAAGCGAAAGAAGAGCAGTGCATAACCGAACCTTTTAGCATGTTGACATAGTTGGAGAGTTATGTTTCTTGTCCTATTTCGTCCTTGCCATGTTGGAGAAGCGATGTGTATTTAGTTGGGGTCTGTACAGTGAGCATCGACGCCGCTGAGTCAGGCGAGGGCGTCGCAGGGAGTGTGGGTAGTGACGCCATCCTGGGGCGCAAAGACAAAGCCCCTCATCACGGCAATTGTTGGGGCACCTTCTCTCTCCCTAACCCCTCCATTCTTTTACCCCTTCTCTCCCAGACCAAAAAACAGAAGCTGCTAACTATTTACCTTTCCCCCCTTCTTTCTTTCCTTTTCTCGCCTGGTCTTACCAATATACAGCTGCCTGTGCAGCTTGTATACCCATTCGTAATAATGCCATAGATTCTTTGTCTGAAGTAACAGAGAACAAAAAGGAAAAAAAATCGACATAAAATCTGCTTTTTCATATTTTTCTCTCTTTCCTTTCTCTACTTCACGGCATGGCCCCAATCCGTGTATACCGCTATGCATTGTCTCCCCTTATTGGTCCATGTACACCCCAGATTTGTGTGAAACATTAGCAACGAATGTTTATACTCGTTTTAGAAGACGGGAATTCAGAGACTTGCAAAACATTGTTCTTAAACGATTGATTCTAGACCGTGGTGCTTTTAACAAAATAATATTCTAGAATGTAAGAGAATATCTAAAGAACATTATCAAGATGTACTGCGGAGAATTAAGTCAACATGGGCATCATTAAGTCGTCTCTCTTTTGCTGGTTTTCCGAAGAAGATGCTTGCAAGGTTTAAAGGTAAGTGTTATCGTTTTGTTTGTTTGTTGTCAAAGGCAGTATGCATGGTGTAAATTCATCAAAGCTTATCATTATTTCTGATAGCTTTAATGGTATAATCCAGAAATTTAGTCTCTGTTGGGTAAAAAAAATAATAACATAAAAACTAAAGAATTCTTTAAAGGGATTAAACGTGAAAAATACGACATGCACTTCGTAAATATTTCGCGAGGAGACGAGATGAAAGTGTTAGCATGCAGTCAAACCTATCTCAAACTCCACCTCTCTATAAAGGTTACCTGCCTATAATGGCCACCTTCACTGGTTTCTTGGAAGGAAAAAAAAATATGTTGACTAGAATCTGAAGAAAAGGATACACATTTTTGTGGTCACGTTACTCTTGGGTGACCTGTATATAGGTTTGACTGAATTTTGTTTAGTGGCTTGTTGCATGATCCAGATGTTCTGGTCCTTATCTGCTTATGTTGTTTTTATGTATGTAAAATAAACCTACATCTTTATATATTTATAATCCCCCAAATATTTCCCAGATTAATCGGAAAATGCCGTTCTACCAATAATCCGTCTATCAGATCATGTATACCATGCCAATATATTACAAAGAAACCCACCTGTCATGAATGTAATGTAATATGCTTTCAGTATGATTGCATGAATTGATGTAATTTTATGTTCTCATTTGTTTATATATTATATACGACCGGCCATTTGTCCGGAATGGGACACTGGACCTGGTCATTATTCTTTTGTTTGTTTCTATCTCTTTGTAAATTCACTTGATCTTGAATAAAGACATGATTTAACGACAATCATATTTTATCAGAATTTATTCTGAAAATATATTTTGACACTATGACACTGACAGTGCATTATCTTTTAGAAATAATGTATTGACTTGTCCGTATATAGGTGCATGGCGTCTCGCATTCTGAGCTCAACCTGTTATCTGATTTTAAGATAACCAGTCTCCATATATCTTATAACTGTGTATTCATTGGAATACGTCTTTGTAGAAGTAGCGCGACAAAAAAAAAGATAAAAGACAATTTCTATAAAAGACTCGCGTCATAAAAGCGTAATAATGGACGGTAAACAACAAAGGAAAATTTCTTTTTTATGTATTCAAATGGATAAGCATTAATCATTTACGTGCTTTTTACATGTTATAGTTGCACGCCATGTTTACCTATAAGATCACTGTATCGTGACATCGTGCAACAAATGCATTAACGAATTAGTGAATCAAATATTGGCGTATAAAAATCAATCATAAAAGTACAGGTTAGTTGACGTGCACTTTTAAATCAGTTCCAACTGCTTGTTGTTTCATAGACAAAGTTACAGAGACAGTGTCAACGGGGACATAAATGAGCTATAATTGCGACAGCATCTTCCGAAACAAGGCTTGGTTTCGTAGAACGTCCTATAAATGCCATACAAAAGAGATGAGGGGAGAAAAAGAAAAGGAAGAAAAGAAAGTAACTTGAACCTCAGTTTTGAACTTCGATGGATGACATGAATATAAAATATATAAAGAATAAAAGTATAATGAACTATACCCTATAGACAGACAGACAGACAGAGAAGACAGAGAGGAGAAAGACCGGGCATTGTGAACATTTATATAATGTGAGGAACGTATTAAAAAGAACAAAGTACACAAAAGAATAAGAGGGGGTAAAACAGATGATAGTGCAAAAAACATGAAAATTACAAACTACGAATTTATAAGTGTGACGAAAAATGATCAATGTATATAAAATCTACTGGAGACGTAGATGGGCACTCATAAAAATGCGGCATAAAGATGTATTGTCTCACAACAGAATAAATTGTTTACATTGAAACGAACTGTGTCTGTTCATAACATAGTGGAATCCTTCGAAAAAAAAGTGCAATGGGCTCTCTTATCTCTGGATTCATTCAGTGAACTTCTTAATAGTACTTTTCCACATAGCACCTCCCTATTATGCAAATGAGCCGGCTCCTACATGTCACATCACGTACTTTGGTTTCCCGCGTAAAAAGTAGGAGCAACCTTCCAGTATCAAAATGGCGCGCTTAATGACAAAGTAAAAAGAACGGTAAAAAGTACAACTGCAATTATGTCCCTTCAAGATGGAGTATGACAAATTACCCGTTACCCTTCTACTTGTTCGTCTAGAGTTTTACAATTATATTCAACCACAAAGAGCAAAGGTTATGTTATCTTAATCAATTTCCAGATCCATGCAGTGAAATATTGATTTTATCCATCCACATAACAAGTTTATTTTCGTACAGCCATGAGTATAAAATCAGTGATTTTTTTTTTTTTTTTCATTCACGGTTTACCGAGCTCAGTCGACGTCGTCAAGTATTATCGATCACGATGGTCAGTTAGGTCACTTGTGACCGATTTCTAGATTTTCTTCTTTGCAAGTCTTAACTACACTGGACATTGTAATAACTGAACCATTGTCAAATTGTTAGATAGATCCACCAACTGCTGCTTGTGTTTGCCAATGTTGGATGGCGGATTTCAAATCGTCGGTGTGTAGGAATTATCTTTTTAATGAAAAGAACTCTGAAAAATACCTCAGTATACAATTAAAGAAGATAATGGCAGTGTTTGAATGCTTAGAAAACAGATCATGATGATTTTTGAGCGGCGAACGTAATAATTATTGTTTCAGCACCAATTCGAAATTTGGCACATTTCTGAAAAAAAACTGTAAAAACTAATTATGAAGACGATCGTGTATTGAGATTGTTAATTAGAATTCATTTTCTGATTCAATTTGGCCAACGGGAGCTGTACCGGTTTCAAACATTTATCACCAGAACGTCATATTGTACGGTTTGGAATAAAAAACACAAATCGAAACAATAACGCTGGAATATCGCAAAATCCAACGGGGCTATGGGCAAAGACAGAAGAGCGTCTACGCCAGAGCGTCGGGCATGTGAGATACCACGGCCTGAGGCAGGCGAGAACATGATAGCCAGCGGGCACGGGCGAGACGCCGAGGACTCGTTATCCCGACCCTTCCCGGTGATGATCGGAGAGACACTCGAGCGGGGCATTCAGCACGTCCGTTGCGATTACGGTCTTATGATGTGGACCGTTCTCCATCTCGTTTCCCCTTCTTTAAATTCGTCGTTGTCGTCTTCGTTGTCTTCGTCCATACCTCAATCCAGTCCATCTTATCTACGGTCATCAAATGCAGACACTATACGGAAAAGACGACGTATATAGATAGATACGATCCACGTCGTCATCATTTCATTTATACCCTTCTACTGTTTTAGTGTTAAGAGCATATTTCCGCCGATCAATCAAAAAAATATCAATTAATGTGTTATCTTCCAGTATTCAAAAAATCTAGGAAACCAAATATAGAATTTTGTCAAATTCTTTACTTTTATATACATTTATTCATGATTCAGAGAATAACTTTTTTTAATGGAGTTGTATATGGATAATGTGGAGGATTGAATTTTCAATGTTTGTTTTTTGTTTTGTTTTTTGTTGTTGTTTTTTTTTGTAAGGGGGTTCGTTTTGTTTTAGTGTTTTGGGGGCACTTTTTTCGTTTACATGTAGCTTATTTGTAACATTCCTTCTTTTAAAATAAAATTTAAAAAATTTCAAAATTCGAAGACCTAATATGAAAGCCACTTCTGAAAAGTCCTCTTACAATGACTTCTATCATGTGTATCTTACAATGACGCCTATACTAAAAGGATTCACTATTGATTTGATTTATTTTCTTCTGCATTCATATAAGTACAACATTTTTCGGTAACATATATAAAATAAAATACAAAAGTACTTTTTGACAATAAATCATAAATAGCAAGTATATGTAACAATCATTTTTCAAAAACAAACACGAAATGATAAATTGTCAAATTATTGTAATTCATCAAATATAAAGTCATTTGCGGAAGAAGGACTACCATTATAAGCAATTTGCTTGAGAATAAGGCAGCCCCAGACAAATATTATGAAATAGCTAAAACATGTTTAAATAAGCAGAATGGATAAATAATTGAAATCCTAAATTAAAAGCATATTAATATATTATTTTCTTCTCGGTCCTCTTGTCTTTCCACTTATTCCGCTTTTCGCTCTCATCCCTACCCTTCCATTTTGTCAGTCTCCTCTATTATCTTCACAGCACTAATCTATCGTTGTTTATTTTCAGTTTCAGTGTCAGTTTCAGTTTATTTTCATATTTCATCTTTCACATTTTGCAATGTTTTCACAAAATGAATGGTACAAACATGAAATTATTCTATTATCAGAGACTGTACAGAAGGTATGCACCTGATATAATTGTTTACAGTATTCATTAAAAAAAGTTCAAGCGAAAAGAAAAGTGAAATATGGAAGTGATTTTTAATAAATCACTTTCAATGAATACCACTGAATTTCAGTTTTTGCTTTATGGATGAACACCGAGTGCTCATAGAGCAAGGTTTGGATTATTTCTCTAGCATTCCACTATGTAACAAATTTGTAAATCTCTTTGCATTAAAAGTTCAACAGCATAATTAGTATGATTTTATAAATATTGTTTTAAATAAAATGTATATTTTCATCATCATTCTTGTAAACTTAGAACACAATCATTTTGTTGCATTCAATGTATCGGATTCCTCGTTATTTTATATAGTCATTAAGCTTTGTTTTTAATTATGGTATACATTGTTTGCAATTGTAATATTAAGAGAAGTGGTTTATCTAAAATACTCTGGCGAACAATAATTTTTTAAAACAAATTTTGATGCCCTTGAATAAACCTAATGTACATACGCCTATATAATGTGCATGACGCTCAATGTGAGTATCCGTGCTTCTGCGGCGCCATAATCATTCATGCAGAATGAAATCTCATGGAAACTAGATAGGTTATACCCATTGTTATTGTTACCTATCAGTCAACGGATGGAAGTTTTTTGCTATTATACTTGATGAGAAATATGAATAATAGGGAAATCACAAACATGATATGTAAATGAAATATCTTACGGGAATTACAATTGCCCATAGTCACTACATTCTGTAAGAGTAGTAATCATGGCAATGATAGTACAATTCAGATGGAAATCTCACGCTCATGAAAGCTACTTCAAGTCTTTTTTGATAGTCAAAACTGTTTTCTATGATTGTAATATCACATAAGTTATTGAAGAAATGTGATTGTTTGGACATTTCACATAAGATAAGGGTAATTTTTAAGTGTTGTTTTTCTTTATTTTCTTTGTCTGTTTGGCAAAACAATGTTGCCACGTTAAATACTGACCGAATTACGCTCATCATTTTCTTTCTTCTTCTTTTTCGAGAAATATTTCATTATGGTAATTTTCCAGGTTCTCTTGCTTTCCATAATCACATTTAATAAACTTCTGGGGCCCTTTGCACAAAACTTGCGTTTAATCGCAACTCCTAAAAATCAAACGCAAGTCCTTAATGCGCACTTCTGATTGGCTGAAAATAAAGTTGCGTTTGATTTTCCTGAGTTGCGTTCAAACGCAAGTTTTGTGCAACGGGCCCCTTGTCATGTAGAATGGTGTAATTTCATTTGAAAAGTAGTTTTATTTTAAAGGCATTGTGTTAAATGGCTGACTTGAATGACAAAAAAAAATTATATAATATACAAGTTATTCCACAGGAAATGTTTTGCTACATTTCCCGTGATATCTCGAAAATGTGGCAATATTAGGGCCTAGAATATTTGAATGATAGTATAGTTTTTAAAAAATGCATTTTTTTTTTGTAAATCAGTCTGATAATAATAGAGCGAAATTTCTACTTTGGTACGAAAATATATTTCATTGACCTCTCTTGTTTTTTGCATAAATTTATTTGTAAAAAGTTCAAAAGAATGCCTTAAAAAGAGATAATCAATATTTTTTTAGAGGAGATTTTTCCCTTGATATTTCAGTACCCTGTACTAGGTTTATTATTATTATTTTTTTAATTATTATTTGCAGCTCATCTCATTTTATACTCCTTATTACGCCATAACATGTGAAGTGCAAATAATTAAAGATTAAATCTATTTTTACACAAATTATTTTACAAAATTAATATAAGTAAAAAGGAGTAAGCATATAAAATCATGGTTATATAACCTTTGATATATTTGTTTTGTATGAACTTAGTGTAAAATGACATGATTGGTTTGGTGTGGATTGGGCCTATTGAAAAGCTGTGATTATTTTTAAATGGTTACCGATTTGAAAAGTAGCTATTTCATTAGAAGATTACAATAGATGCATAGAATTTATAATGGGAGTATAAAATCATTAGGGAAATCCTGTAAGAATATAGGCGCGGAGCAGAGTGAAAATAAAGGCGAAAATTATGACTGAAAAAGGAAAAACTTTGAAATGGTCGCAGATTATTTTATGTCTCATTTCTTGATTTTGAGGGCATATATATGTTCATTTTCTTTAAACTGCAAACATGTCAGGTTTATTTGCACGTTCTGCACGTGTAATATGAAATAAGAAAGAAATTTCTTACTAGTGCTACAGTGCTTTCTTTCTTGTCTTTGATTTTTCTCTTGATACTGATAATAATGTCTTCATTCTCATGGAGTATAAGATGGGCTTCCAAAATCCCGTTGTTCTCAGCTTGTGGGTCAGTAATGAATAGCCACGTGCATCTCTTACATGTATATCTGTACAACATGCAACTCATCTCGAATCGAAAGTTGTAGTATGAAAATCATATGCATATCTGCATACTCTAGTCTTTCTGTCCATGACCATCTTGGTCCACATAGAAAGCTATATACTCGGCCACAAATATCGCTTCAGCACGCGAAGAAATCATACTAAAATAACAGCAATATTTTTAGGAGCGCACCATATACAGACGGAATCAATACCGGGGCGCCAGCGCCGCTGTGGGCTGCTTATCACTTGGTATGGCCAAGAAATAATATTATTTTACATGCCGGCCAACTCGGTAGGCATTTCGCATCGATTTCAGACCAGTCTTTCATTTAGCCTCCGAGTGGACACGTATACAATTCCCTTATCTATTTTGTGCTTTCCTTTTATTATTATTGCTGTATAGTAGAATGACTCCGGGTCTGAATAAAAACGATTTTGTCGAGTGATGAAACTGTATCCACTGCTTATGGCACAAAAAATATTGTTTTACCTTGTGAATTAAAGTGATATATGCAGTTCCCTACATATACTATTACATCAGTTACATTGTGCTTGATCTGAGTAAAAAGCTTGAATATATTTCGAAGATACCTTACATGACATTTATCTTGTATCCTTGAGCAGGATGGAAACTGGGGACCGTTTCATGAAACTTTTTGTCAGTGATTTTCACTGACAACTGTTATAAGCTATTGAAATTCTTGCGTCTGATTGGCTGAGAGCAAATTTGTCAGTGAAAATCACTTACAAAACGCTTCATGAAACGCTCCCCTGAACGCCTCTGGGGATATATATATATATATATATATATATATATATATTGTGGAATATATTCTCAAGTTTCCAGTCAATATTGACAATGATTTTACACTCGGTCGATTTTTTTTTCTATCTTGTATTTTATCTTGTTTTTTGTAGGAATATGCCCCTGGTAGAGTAATGGTTTGTTGGGGGAAATATCCATTCTCGGCCACCTGGTCAAAATGTAGTTTTTGTACATATATATTGAAATATTGTAAAATAGAATTGTAAAGAGACACTTAACATAAATAGTGCATATTGAAGACATTCATAATAGGATAAATCATTGTAATCATACTTAGAGAGTCAACCAGTTTCATATGAAAGTACACATGAATCCGATTAAGCCAACTGTATATCTATATTTTTATCTTTGCCATATTCCGTTGGTAAAAAAAAAAGATGAACAATATCATCACAAATCAGACATGATTTAAGAAAATTATGTCTTTATAATTATATTTTCCGTTGAAATATGTTGTTTTTCCTCTGAATTTGGTACGTCTGTCGTTCATTGCTTATGAGAACATTATTTGATTAATTCCTGCGATCTCGCTGTAGAGCCCCAGATGTGTGAGTTCTTTCAAATATTAATGTACATCTAAATGGACGCTAATACCCCCCTGAATTATATCTTAAATAAAATTTCCAACACAAGATTACAACAATTACTTTTAAACATCGTTCATGCTGTTAATTGCAGTAGTTATTAAATTTAGCCTCACAACATGTATTCACTGACAATGACGGAGCAACGATCGTGAAACATATTTGCTCAAATATAGTTACGATCTTTCTTCATAAATGATAACAACGTATTCAGGTATTCAGTCATTTTCACACATTCTTTTATATTTGTGATCAAAGAATTGAGCTTCTGATAACATGAATTATGCTGTTTATGTCACGACACAAACGCACCATTTCGGCCTGCAGAAAGAAATACGTCTGAGAAAATGTTGAAGGGCAAGTACGTTCTCACGGTAAATGACAATAATGTTGGCGGATCAAGGTGCACGCCTAGCCCCCCCCCCCCCCCCGGCAATTTGGCATATCTTGAATACACATTAAGTCCAAAGAGTACCCCCTAAAATTATTGAGCCCTCGCAAAAAAAAAAAATCCCCAAAGGCACCTTTAAGTGTGACCACCCTTGGGGGGGGGGGGTCGAGAGGGGGATGGATCTGTTTTTGTTTTTGTTTTTGCTTTTGGTTTGTTAAAGATTTATCAGACTAGTCCCCCCCCCCCCTTCCAGAGAATCCTTAATCCATTCTTAACTAATGTCATACAACATTTTTGAAATGCATAATTGTAACATTTCGTTAGCTAGAGGACAATCTGTGTTTATGCTCTTGTTGTTCAACTGGCGCCATGCACACAGCCCCACACATGTTATAAAAATACAGAAAATAACATATCGTGTTCATAGTGTTTGAACAGAGGTCTCCAGGAGCGTCTGGTCTTTGTATCTTGGGCACTTTTCCAAGGTTAAAAATTGTCTCAGGTTTGATTTTCTATACTTTTCTGGAAATCAAATGGAGCGGAAATAGTAAAAAAAAAAAAAAAAAAAAAAAAAAAACTCATTCATCAAAACACCGATATGGGAGAAACTCGCTCTCCCATGCCGTGGAAAAAAAATAAAACTAAATTAAAATTTGAATTTATCAAAAAAAGATTTAAAAATAATTATTAGACTTATTATGTTAATAGTTATATACCCTGTGCAAGCTTATGTTATGATGTCATAGTGAAGCTGACAATTATTCTTTTCTGGTATGTGTGTTTATCTTTGGGATTTTTTTTTCAAAGGGAAAGTAAAATCGATCTCATAAACTCCGCTTATATTTAAAGATTGTATTTTAACTCGTGAATGAGTATGATAACTAACACAATGAAATATCTACTCATGGTAAAAAGAAAAATGGCTATATGGTTTTTCATTACCGTCTTTGTACAAGATCAATTTAACATGGGGCCTCACCACACTGCCAAAATTGCTAAGTTGGTTTCCTTTTTCACAAAACATCCATAAAAGATGAAGAATAACTAAAATAGTGCAATTTTATATACCAACGCTTTAAATTTAACACTGATTTATAGCCCCACACTCACACACTTAACTATCCGCAGATCTCTCTCTCTCTCTCTCTATCCATCTCTCTCTCTTTCTCTTTCTCTCTTTCTCTCTTTCTCTCTTTTTCTCTTACTCTCTTTCTTACACTACCATTCTCTTTCATTCTTTCATTTTGTTACAAATATATTAGCCTATCCATCCACGACACGAAGATTTTCCCAGATACACAGTACAAATATAATGATGCGCCAATACATAATACATGTACATAATAATACATACCGGATACGTGCACCCCCCCCCCCCCCCAATGTTAAGTATAACTTTAAAAGTGACAGAAATTGTTCTCCCTCATTTTCTCCTACGATTTTTAATTCCAAGTTCGTGCCCCCCCCCCCCCCTCTCTCTCTCTCTCTCACCGCGCCCAAATACACGTCCTGGCTAGAGCCCACAAGACCGGCAATACGTCGGTGTCACGTGATGGTTCATGAGACCGACGGCCGACAAGGCTGACAGCCCACGAGATCGACAAACAGATATTACAGGGTTGGCTCATATACATGTAGACATTCAGTGTATGAAGTAGCCCCTATTCTGAGGGGAAAAAAAATCCAACTTTAGCAGTGACACCTAGGTGGAAGGGATGAGCCGTCAAAATTCGATAAACTCACGACCAAAACAAGTACACTCACTCCTTCTCACACGTATAAACTATTGATCAATTCAATTAAAAATACATATAGCAGGAATATCATGCACGTCACATCTGGCTGTGGAAAATTCAGAGCACAGGTATTTGGTATAATTCTTTATGTATTTGAAAATATAGCTCACGATTTTTGCTCTAGTGCAGTGGGGAAAAGAAGAGGGGTATAATTTAAATTGAACGAAAAGGGGGGGGGGGTAGCGACAATTTTTTTTGCCAGCCCTCAAAAAGTCGCTCAGTGGGGGGGGGGGGGGGAGGGTTATCAGATATTTTCCTCCATAATTCTCTGACAAGCAAAAAAGAAAAAAAAATCTCCAAAAAAAAAATAAATTCGAGGAAAAGTTGTCAGGGGGGCACTCTGCCCCTCCCCTGTCCCCCCCCCCCCCCCCCTCAGCTACGCTGGTGATTCACTGGTCTTGGGCTTGGGCTTGGTCATGATTGTGGAGTCGTATCATTTAATCGTCAATACAAAATATAAGCACGAGAATCTGTGAATAGGTGCAACATCTTAAGCATCCCCTCTCCTACCCCTGCCGAGTATCGGAAACCCTTACTCCATCCATCGATATACCTATATAGGTAATGATAACCAACGTGTCGGGAGCAGCCTCCAAAAGATGTCAAGATATTTACTAAGTAGATCCTGTTGTCAGGTTGTTCAAATGCTGGGTGTGAGGGGCAAAATCCAAAGGGTTCTCGCTCTTTTTGTCAGTGACATTTTTGATGCACGGTGTTGGATGGGATGGTGTTCATAGGCGAGGTCCAGTGGATAGAAACAGCCCCCAGAACCCCCCCCCCCCAAAAAAAAAAAAAAAAAACCAAAAAAAAAAAAAAAAAAATTAATAAATAAAAATAAATAAACAAAACAAAAACAAAAACAAAAACAAAACAAAACAAAAAAACAAAAATAAAAAAGACAAAAAAACAAAACAAAACAAAAACAAAAAACAAAAAACAAAAAAAACCTTTTTAGGAGTCTAATTGGTGTATTTTGGGGAGCGAAAGAACAAAAATCCAGCAATCTCTCTGACGGGCCTTGAAGTACAGAGGGGCAGATGGAAGATTATTTGGCATGGATAATAACAATGATAATTAAAATGCCAACACCACTACCAATGCAATTGCCACTGACAATGACATGACAATGACATGACAATGACAGTGACAATGACATGACAATGACAGTGACAATGACAGTGACAAAGACCAAAAAAAAGTCTAATCATTTATTAATTTTTTTTTTTTAATTAATAGATCGCCTGCTGGTCACATTTTCCAATGTTTTCTTAATTAGATACTAGACAGTCAATTCTGTTCATTTTGACTAGGATTCTGTTCATTTTGACTAGGGGTCTGTTCATTTTGACTAGGATTCTGTTCATTTTGACTAGGATTCTGTTCATTTTGACTAGGGGTCTGTTCATTTTGACTAGGATTCTGTTCATTTTGACTAGGATTCTGTTCATTTTGACTAGGGGTCTGTTCATTTTGACTAGGATTCTGTTCATTTTGACTAGGATTCTGTTCATTTTGACTAGGGGTCTGTTCATTTTGACTAGGATTCTGTTCATTTTGACTAGGAGTCTGTTCATTTTGACTAGGATTCTGTACCTATTTACTAGGATTCTGTTCATTTTTACAAGGATTCTGTTCACGTCAAACCCGAAGCTGGTATTTTTTACTAGAATAGTGCAGGTGGCGGAGGGAATAGTTATTCCAGTCAAATCTGACTAGATTCTTGTCATATTTGACTAGATTGTTTTTAGAGTGTGGAAATGATGAATAATGACAATGACAATCCCAATGACAATGACAATGACAATGACAATGACAATGACAATGACAATGACAATGACAATGACAATGACAATGACAATGACAATGACAATGACAATGACAAAGACAATGGCAGAGACATTGAAAATGACCATTATGACGGAGAAAATCACTTTTATGGATATTGGAGACAGGGTCAGTAATGTGTTGTTGCTGGTATTATATATGGGAGACGCGGAGGGAGAAGATGCATAGTCAGAGATAGATAGAAGGGGGTAATATTGAGACAAATGAAAAGAAAGATGAAGATAGAGGGAAAGACAGAGAGAAAGAGAGAGAGAGAGAGAGAGAGATGGGGGCAGGAGAGAACATTTGGGTGAAAGAGACTGAAAGCGTGTTGGAGATCAATAGAGATATTGCTAAATAGAAATAGAGAAAGATATACATAATTTTATAGACAAAAATCAAGCGAGAGGAGAAGAGTGTGAAGAGGTGTCGTCATGAACAAAAAGATGATCGTCTATTGTCACACCCAACTGGTTCCACCATGTCTGTCAGCCCTCTACTCCAGTCTGTGATATGGGCGTTAGCTCTGCCATCTCCTCTAGTTCACGGACGGGCCATTTTATTATACACCACCTTCTTAACGCATCCAACCTTTTGTTTTTCCAAACCCAATCAATAATGCACTTTTTCATTGATGGCATGAACTTCACACGCGAGTGCAAATATTGGAACAAAATCTTTTTCATATTCCTATATTTGATATACGGTTATTTATATAGACAGTGGTCGATTTGATTATTGTTTTGGATGCCTTAAGAGAATAAAAAAGTATAATAAAAAGGTCATGAACTCGTAAAGTGTTTGGCTGAAAATAATAATTTGTAAAAGTGCAACCAAATGTTCCAGTTGGTTGTGAAAACAAGGGCGGTGCTGATATTGATTTCTCCGATAAAAATGTGGCCTAATTCTTGAATCATCCATTTTCTCTCCGTTATTAATTGAAAATTATCTTGATATAATCATATACTTTTTTTCTTTATCTTCTCCTCCTCCTCCCCCCCCCCCCCCCTCCTCCTCCTCCAGTCCGCCTCCTCCCCTTTCTCTTCCCCTCATCTTTATTCTCCTTCTCCTCCCCATCCTCCTTCCCTTCTTCTTCCCTCCTCCTTCCTCTTCTTCTCCTCTCCCAGCCTCCTTCTTCCTTCCCCTCCTCCTCCTCCTCTTCCTTCCCCTCTTCCTCCTCCAATCCCTTCTTTTCCTTCTTCCCCCCCCTCCTGCTCCAACCCCTACGCATTCTGCACATCCTCCTTCTCTTCTCTTCTTTTCCATCTTCGATCCTCCTTTTTTTTTCTTCTCTCTTTTTATCTATCCGCTCCTCCGTCACATTCTTCTTTACCTCTCATATCTTTCATTCTTTCATTCTATCTTTTTTCACATTTTTGCATTCACATGGTCCTGTTTGGCCTTGACCTCTGTACACATCCCTCTCTCCCTCTCTCCCTCTCTCCGACTGCAGTTGGTGTCCATGTTCAGTTGCAGTCGCTTGTACTTAATAATTTCTCTTTCTTTATTATATATCGATAAATAATTAAATCTAATAAATGAAACCTAAGGTAAAAATTAATTTCCTGAATGTAATATAATGATGGAAGAAAAATCTGAAAGAAAAAAAATATTAATATCTGAGCATAATCATCAGATAATGAACGAAACATTATGATAAACATAATGAAAAAGCCTTTATTTTCTTATCACTTATCAATAATCGATTAAGGAAAGGTCAGAGGGGCTCTACTATATTCTTTCTTTTTTTATCATGGTTATTGAATTTTCAGTAATTCGGGGTTTCAAAGTGTTTTAAGAAAAAATTTTGATCCGGCAATTCACAATACATTCCACAACTCCGTTCTTATTGAGGATGAACATTAAACTTTTTTTTATTATAAAATTCGTGGACGTTTTCTCTCTCTCTCTCTCTCTCTCTCTCTCTCTCTCTCTTTCTATGTCTCTATCTCTGATTGGAAGCCACATAAATGAATAAACAGTTCTATTATTTTCACGTCAGTGATGAAAATAAAAAAGAAAAATAATACATGACTTGTGTACCATCAAATTAGACCAAAAGGTCTTTTCACCCATTCACATCTGCTATCAATGCTATACCCAGTGGCGTAACTACGAGGAGAGACACCCCCCCCCCCCCCCATCGAGTAACGAAGAAAAATATATAAATGAGGGGGAAGAGAAAAGGAAAAGGGAGAGGAGAGAAGGAGATGATATGACACCCCCCCCCCCCGGCACCCCTGCCCCCCCCCCCACTCCCTCAATCGGTGGCGATGTTGATTCGCAGTTCCATTCAACCAGTAAGACCCTCTATGATGACTACACCCCTTCAGTGGCTATGCTACGCCACTTTGAATCCCTGTAACACAAGTATGATCCCCTGACTCGTGGCACACCTGCTGAAAGATGAATCCAGCGGATCAGATTTTCATCTCGGATCAGGCGAATTGCGCATCTAGTTCGGTATTTTTGGCGGGAAAATAATATGTTAAATTTTCATCTTGCAATGTTTCATGCATGTCTGTATGGGTCATAGCTTAAATTTCGAGAGAGGCGTTAACAGGTGTGTGTGACGAATTTCGCCCTCAAGTTTGTTTTAAATTTTGAGCAGAAAGCAAGAAATACAAAAATTTTAAATGGATCATTAAATCTGCGGAAAATGGTCAACAGTCTTCAGATTATATTGGTGCGATTCCGGGGCTCGAATCCACCACTTCTACTAGTCAAGGGTTCAAACCTCTCGACCACGACAACTACTCTTTTGTTTAATAAAGAGTTGGAAGATTTTTTTTATAAAACGTATTTATTCCATGAGTGTAACCAAGGGGGTATAGCGGGGACTTTAATAGAGATTTTGTCAGTACAATCTCAAATGCTGTCTGCCGGAAACCAAAGCAAAATAAAACAAATGTATATAAACTTTGCGCCCATAAAATATGATTCTTTTACTTTATCATTTTGATTGACATGCTGGGATCGAAAATAAGACCCTTTTTTTTTCTCTCATAGGAAGCATTTTTGCTCATCATTGAACAAATGTTGGAAGCCAAATATCATAGAAATAATAAATCTTCTGTCAATGACATAAGACACATTTTGATTGCGCACCTTTCCCGTACTTTTATTTGTTTATTTTTTAACCATGACATCATTACCCGATATCCTTTGTAGCCTAAAGATGAAGTATGTCGAATTTATTCCTGAGGCAAATTCCAGCATCCACCTTTAACCCAACAACAAGATGTTATTCACCTTTCTCCATCTGTGCTTGCGTACAGTGCCCTACATTTTCGGGTAAGCCCATCGGCTGGAGGTTAGTCCGATATGCAAGGTTTCGTATTGGGCTTTATCCGTTTAACTCCACGACCTTAACACAGGGGTGAGCAGCGCGCGCGCGCGTCAAGGCTAATCCAAAATCATAATCGTCCTCAAAATCACCTTCACATCAAGAGTTTGGCAAACTTCCATTTTTTTTTTCTTCTCCTCTCAGTTTTAAGTATTTTGTCAGGAAAAAGGAGGTCCAGTCAGCAAAATAAAAAGGAGGGTGTCCAACACATAAAAAACTATGACGTGACCGCCCCCCCCCCCCCGATCCGTCCTCAAAATCACCTTCACATCAAGAGTTTGGCAAACTTACTTTTTTTTCTATTGTCTCAATTTTTAGTATATTGTCAGGAAAAAGGAGGTTCAATCAGCAAAAAAAAAAAAAATTAAAAAAAGGCGGGTGTCCAACACATAAAAACTATGACGTGACCTCCCCCACCCCCCCCCCCCCCCCCCCCCCCCTCCCCCAGATCCGCCTCTGGGTGTGTATGAAAATATAGGAGACTCCATTGTAGGATATTTTTTTTCTTCTTCTTTTTCTTCTTCTTCTTCTTCTTCTTCTTCTTCTTCTTCTTCTTCTTCTTCTTCTTCTTCTTCTTCTTCTTCTTCTTCTTCTTCTTCTTCTTCTTCTTCTTCTTCTTCTTCTTCTTCTTCTTCTTCTTCTTCTTCTTCTTCTTCCCCTTTCTTGCGGGATTGCCTGTTTGTAAACTTTCAAGGATATAGAACTGAATGATCTGGGCTCTCTTGTATTAAAAAAATGCGTTTGAATACAAACCACAAAACGAACAATACACAAATTGAATATCCAAAATATATGCGGTCCTGATTGGTTAACAATCAAGTCATTATGTTCTTATATATTTTTTCTGAAGAATTTTCTAAAGCAATTTATGGAAGAGCTACATCGAAGACTTGACAAGTTAAATTTCAAGTTAATTTCCTTATTTGGAACAAATAAATTTCTATTCCCTGTTTTATATTCTCCTTTATCTGTCCATTCATATAACTTTCCCTTAAAAGTATCATGAAAACACATATATGCCTTCCTTTTAATTTCAACAAACTAAGCAGTACCATTTTTACACATTCATTATTTTTAAAAAATAACACTGATTTTCCTTTGTATAGAAATTAACACTTTCCGACCACAAACTTGTGTCACGAAAAAGTTTTGTGTAAAAGGTTTAAAAAACAATATGTACATGTATTTCTATCATGGTGTTTCAAACACATTCTGGCAGTGATATGTTTTCTTAAATATAATCAGAGATAAAAGGAATCTAATGTTTTAACATTTTTGAGCTTTTCCTATGATTAAGGTTATTATAATTCAGTGGCCCCTTATATGTCCCTTTGGAATATTTTAACGCGTTGCGGGACTAAGAATTCCCAGTGTATTTTTCTTCTTCTTCTTCTTCTTCTTCTTCTTCATCTCTCATAGAGAGCTATCTGTTGTTTGTCTCTGTCTTAGGGGGCGTCTTACGTCTTGCTACGCTCCTGTCACACGAACGAAGCTTATTATTAACATCATACAGAGGCGACCCAGCGAGAGTACAGACAAGAGGTGATTGTACTATTACGAGAACGAGCCTTGAGCGACCTCCGTTTATATTTATGTCATTCCAATACTCGAACTTTCTTTATTTGTTGATTTTCTTTTCTCTTTTTCATGCCCTTACAATAATCACCTAGCACCATGTCACTGTACTGATAATATGCCAGCTCGAAAGAGTGCGTGTTGACTTAGTTCTTTGGAAGAAAATAGAGAAGAAAATATGAGGGACAGTTGGAAAGAAAAAAACACTCGTGTGATGAGACGGATCGGTGTTCATTGAACTTACCTACTCGAGCAAGGACGAGCGCTGATTGGTCGCCGGACGTGTGCTGATTAGCATGAGTACAAAGTTTGGCGACCAATCAGAGGGCGGGATTCACCGAATGGGAAGCTCCGTTGACAGACTATGGGATAATTAAGCAAACGACCTGCGCGAAGGTATAAAATAGCTAACGTGATAATGGGTGCTGACATATCAACGGCCCTCTATTCCTCGTCTTTGGGTATGTGTGTGGTTTGAGGTTATTTTGTGGGGAGCTGTAGCTAGCTGGCGTGCGCTCACTTCATACCTGTCAGTCGATCGCTCCCTCAAATCAGCTGGTTGTATTACATGCTCGAATCGTCGCGTGCGCCCGAGTCTCTCTGTTCGGAGTTTGACATCGCATATGATCAGCTGCAATATCAGCTTAGAGAGAGCGATATAGGATTCACTCGTAGCCAAAGCTGAAAGCGAGAAAACATCTCTTCTCTCTCGCTGGTTTCCTTCTCTTCAAGAGTGACTCTGTTTACAAGACACTCTTTAGGATATTTGGTACTTTTTTTTTGGTGAAATTGTATGGGACCACGAACTTGGTGAATCATGGTGGCCGTGGAGTTAGTGATTCTTGTTCTTGTCTTATGGATGGTCAAGTCTTTTATCTCCAGGAGATATGGCAAGCAATATCGCTTGCCACCGGGGCCTCCTGCCCTACCCCTCATCGGCAACCTGCCCGTTTTCATGACAGGGAAAGCCCCCTATCGCGTCATGAAGGACCTCGCTGACAAATACGGCAGTGTCTTCTCCCTCAAAATCGGCTCGACTCCATTCCTCGTCCTCAACGACGTCGATTCGATCAGGGAAGCCCTCCACCAACGCGCCGTCGACTTCGCCGGACGACCATGCCTCTACTCCGTCAGCCTCATGAGTCGAAACAACTGCGACATCGTTTTTGGAGACTATACCCCAGGCTGGAGACTGCATCGCCGGGCCACTGCGGCGGCTCTGCACAAGAATATCCGTGGCAAGGGCTGCGAGGCAATGGGAATTAAAATCACTCGGGAAGCGGAGTACCTCACCAAACTTCTCATGCTAAAAGCTGGACCTGTGTGCGACATCGAGAACGAGCTCAACCTCGCCATCATCAACATCATCTCCCAGCTCACATTCGCCACACGATACACCCTTGATGATCCCGAGTACCAGGCCCTAGTCGACAGCAATCAAAAATTCTCAAGCCTCTTGAAACCCGGCGATCCCATTGATGTATTCCCTGCACTAAAGGTAAGACACAATTTTTGTCTTCAATTTTTGCTCAGTAATCAGGTATTCGAAGAAGCAACTGACTCTTTCTGATATATTATCATTTTATCTGATTGCCTCCACTCTAATTCTTTGCTCACTTACATTCGTAAATAATAAGGATGATACTGTCAGTGAGAATCTTATGTCAATACTTCGTTTTCCTGCCCTATATGTAGCTTTTACGTTTTTTACGTTTCCAAAAATAATATTGAGGGGGTAATTAAATCCAACAATCAAACTCCTCCCCCCCCCCCAAAAAAAAAAAAAAGGAGAATATTTTTGCATAATCAGATATTTGACATTTCAACATGTTCCCAATGAACCATTAATAAAAACAAGTGTATCTAAATATCTCGTTTTATATTAGTATTTCATACATATTTTAATTACTGAGAAAAGAGTGGATAGTACGATTTTTGTCATTTCAACGACCATCTGAAAAAATAATTAATGTTAATGAAAATATGACAAACATTTCTTGCACGATTTTGTCTTATAAATATATATATCAATATATATTAATCAACATCGAACTAGGGGAGGGGTAATATCTTTTATTGTAATGAACAAAATTGCACATTGATATAAAGGAAAGCCAATGGCAACTATTCTTTACAAAGCTGAGCATAACGTTGATTAGAGCTGATAAGAGTCGTGAGAAGCCGAGAGTACTGCTGGGAAAGAGGTAAAATGAAATGTATATATTATGCGTTATACCAAATATAGCCTCACAATACAATATTGACACAGTGCAGCATTGCACACACGCGACCAATAGCTGAACTATATAGTAAGTAGGACATAACACTTGGAATATTATTACATGCTGAATGCAATATAGCCGATGCTATGAAGCGATATTGAAATACGATTTTGACCATTGTGGAAAATGTGCGATTAGCTTATGCGTAGTCGATTTGGGAATGTGGATAAGATGGCAATAAAATCCTGATTCCTTGGTAACATCACTTGAGAAGATTGTTTTTGTAGGAAGCACCTAAAAACTTCCTCGTAGGAATAGCTTCGTGAATATGACATGTATGATACACTCGGGGTAGAAAGCATTCTTTGAGCGCCAATCGCTGTGATATTACAGCATCACAGAATTTTATAGCATCTTAATCGAATGCATTTCTGTTGACCTACTATGCATTGCTCGTCGAGGTGCTCTTTTCATTACGAAGAAACGAGATGACTTCAAAAGCCTGCTTAGAATTAAGAGAGTGTTAAAATATTGACTTACGTGTGTGGCTAAATACTCTAAAATCGACTGACAATACGCAGGGAGAGAGAAGAGAAGGGCCCTTCACAACACCATTCAACAAGTTGAATAACATTTTCGACACCTTGGGTTGTATATATCGCCTGCAAGCGATGCCCATGTATTTATGCACACTGCGGAGCTTGGCCGGGTAATGTATTTGAGTTATGCATGGCGTTGGGGAATGACCCATATCTGCAAGGCAGGAAAGCCAATGGATGCATCTCATAGAATACAGTCTAGTTTAAATGAAAAACATTTGTCATTGAGCTCCAAGCCATAGAGAGTATAAATTACAGCTTAAAAAGCAACTGTTACTCTGCAATGTTACTTTGTAAAATCATGCTGTATGATAGTAATACTTTCAAATGTTTATACTGAAAGACGCAAATATATTAGAGCTGGGAAGGAGCATTTTAAAGAAAGTAGATTCAATATTGGATGAATTAAGATGTAAACAAAATATGATTATGGTAATGATTATGATCAGGAAGAGGAAGGTGATGATGATGTGGATAATGATGATGGTGGTGATGGTAATGAGTATGAAGAGGACGGTGATGACGACTGTAATGATGATTACGATGATGGTGATGGTGATGATGGTGATGGTGATGATGATGATGATGATGATGGCGAAAAAGTAGATAGAAAGAGATCATAAGGATGAGGGTCTGGGGGAGATAAAGACATCATCTTAACAAGGAGTGGTGTTTAAAATACACAGCATTATTACGAGGCCGATTCAAGAGATGGAGAATGCAAATGACGGTTTCGAATTCGATACATTGATGCCTTCCCGGCTGCCCAACATGTGTTGACCTACTACTCTTGACTGGTACAGAAGGTGTTTCGAAGACATCTTAGCACAGCTTGACTGGGATGATGAATGATGTGATGTGAGTAACTGGATGACGGCCAACACTCACACCATTAGTCTCTCACGTACACAGCTCCAAGCAAGTCGTTACCATAGCAACAGGACAGCATCATTCTCTTCAACGCATCCCCATCTCATTCACGGATTCCCCCCCCCCCTTCCATCTTGTTGAGCTCTTTGGTATCAAACATGATCCATTTATCACGTCAATCATTCATGCTTTCTCATCTTTGTTTCATTTTTCTGCGTCACCCGTGCCTTTCTTCTAAACGTTCGAAATTTCTCTCTTCATCTCTCTCCTGTCTCTCTATCTCTCCCGCACTCTCTTCTTCGTATCATCTCATGTCAGTACTGTCTGCTTTTCCTTTTTCCTTTCCCTCTTTCTCTTTATCTCTCTCTCTCTCTCTTTCTCTCTCTGTTGGACTGCAACATAAAAAAATGCAACACCACAATAGCCATGGCGTATAGGCCATTTCCATGAGTACTGTATTTTAGAAGAAGATGTATTTTAACATGTGTATTGATGTCGCTCTCAGAGAGACAGACAGACAGAGAGGGGCGGGGGAGAAGGATGAGGGAGAGAAAGAACGAGAGAAATCAATAAACCGTATATACGGCTGCGGTTCTCGTTTGAAGCTCAAGTAATAATGGAGGGACTGCATCTCTTCCTTGATTATAAGCACCGATCAGTTCTGTGATAACTCCTTGTACCGATTGATCGTAAAATGATGAGAACAGATTTCTACAGGCAGCTACATGTATATTGAGCCATATTGAGCCTTACGCAACTTTTCTTTTTCTGCTCCAATGTCTGTGAGTCGTTTTTACACATTTTATTGTACTATAATAATTTGCCCGGAATCTGCCAAAAACAAGATCTATAGTAATGTTGAAAAATGGGGCCTATATCCGAAAGGGCCGTTTATGTGAAATAATCTTTGTGTAAATCGTAAAGTTTGGCTAAGCCTAAGGTTTGCATTACAAGTAAAAGAAAAACAAAAGGTGCAGCTGGAAATCTTTAAAATACATTTTTATTTCATATGGCAAAAATTACAACATTACCTTAAATTGATTGGGATGTTAACGTCTATTCTTCCTCATGTCATGTATTATGATTTTAGGGTAGTATCTTTGTCAATTTTCATCTGGTAGGAATTTTGGAACATTCACAGCGTCTTGGAAATGCACCACACTTTGGCTTTATTCGAGGTAACTGAAATTCGAACTTGTTTTTCGTTCAAGTGCATTATCTGATCACTGTTATGAGGATATATGCATGTGAACGTCGAGCTAGTACTCTCACTATCCCTCTTGAGTTTAATACGACCCACGCGATGTGTAAACGAATACGGTTTGCAATGAACCGAATCGAGACGGGTAAGGGAATGGAATTCTGCAACCAACCGGAATCCGGGTTGAGCTGGAAGACTGATGTAGTCTGTCAGTTCAAACTGTTTTTATTTCAGTTTTTATCAAAATGTATTGGAAAAATTACTCGAACAGGATTCCCAGAAGGTTTCGCTGAAGATAATCTATCTCGACGGTCATCTCGTAAAATGACGTATAAAGCTGTCGATCGGAAATGCTTGGAGCGAAAGCACTTTTAGTTCAGGGTAAATATCATTATTTTTCTGGATATGAAGATCATTCGAATCACAATCAAAACTCTATTACATTATTACATGTAGCAGTGTACTTGTTACGTTGTAATTAAAATGCAATAACGATGTCGAGGGAATAGTGACAAACAATAGTGTATAGCAATGGATTTATGAGATTGTTTAAAGGCCAAATATGTATACACATATTTTTATTTTCTACCGCAGAGGGTGTATGTGCAGTATCGGTCCGTGAACAAACATTGATATGAATACGTAGACCTACATTTACTATTTGGAAATAACAACTCTCTGATTAACCAAATTAATGACTTCCTTATCAAAACACCTTCGCTGATCAGCTGCCAAAATTTGTATATCGCTGCAATCAACAAGAGATATTTGCCAAATAACTCGTCATAATTTTCCGTCGACGATTCTCATTTCGAAGCAAAGGGGTCGACGAAATTGCACAAAATATGGGAGAATTCCCCCTCACCCACTATCGTCACTTTGTAGGTGCCAACGTAATGTCATTGATGACTTTTAAAAATTGAGATTTTAGAAATACTAGTTATTAAGTAGAACAGTAAATTTGCGGTATTATCAACCAGTCTGCTGCTGTAGACTAAGGAAATTGGAGCTGATGAATGATATTTGGTCATGTTTTGCGAAGCTATGTTTCGGCTCTTATTTGATTTACGGGCACGCAATATAAACCTAGAAAACCACGGTCCTTGCATGGTACAAACCAAATATGATTTGTTTGTTGACAGAGTTGGATCTGTGAGGAAAAAAAGAGGGGGTGAAGCTCTTAGCATGGAAAAAAATATAAAATACGACTTGTTTGTTCAGAAAATGGAAGATAATACACAAAACCATTAATGCAGAAAGACACAAAACTATCGCGAGATAAATGATTAATATCTGTCAACAGAACGTTGACATGTGGATAATGGCTGGAGATGATCAGATGATATCACATAATGTGCGTGTTATTTCTCACAAAACAACTGTTATTTGAATCTGTTTCCATTTGGGGATGGTAAAAATAGAATAGATCGTGACGATTTTGTGTTCAGAGAGTAGGTTAGTTTGTAGCGATACAGAGGAGAAAGAGAAACGAATTTTCAGAGGATTTTGAAAGCAAGTTGCTTACAGTGTCTATGTCGAATTCCTGTCTGTTTTTTGCTATGTAAACTCTCATTCATGTTCATCGTGATTCTCAGTGCGAATCCCTTGAATATGTTGGAGAGAGGGAGAGGAAATACATGTAGCTTCCCTGTTCTACTGTTCAACGTTCGATGTGATATGATATTTGTGATACCGTAGAAATTATCAAGCTAATAATGATTTTAGTTTTGGTTAGCACAATATATAAAATCATATCAATCATAAACTACAAAAATTGTTTGATTCATGTTCGGATGTCTTCGGTGTGAAGCACATGATTGTTGCTGAAAATTATGTATGCCTACTATTATTCAATAACCGAGTAAGATTGCTAAGAATATGGAAAGCGGTGCATACCGTTCTTGGCAGAAACGGTAGGGTCTTCTGTACTTCCAAAGATACCGATATCCTTCTGTCGAGAGCTTCTCTGATTCACGTCAAAAATCTTGAAGAGGTGACAGACCGGGCAGTCAGCGAAGGGTTGAAAGTTATCTGCTTAGGAATTATCCGTAAACGGGCGGGAATTATTCCAGAAAAACGGGTCACACGCCCTTGTTTAGTACGAATTTAACAGCTCGCTGAAAGGGGGGCACGAAGCACGAAAATACGCCAGATTTGCGGAAAGTAGGTCTTGAGATTTTCAACCAAGAAATAAAAGAAGAGGGAGGGTAGAAAAGAAATGTTGCTGGAAGGGACAGGTGCCAGCTCAAAAACAAGAGGAATTTGACCCACTGACCTTTCACATTGCCTTTGAAGTCATTGCCCTTTCTGCTCGAGATTCGGAGCGATTTTTCGCATAAATTTTCCCGAAGTGAGGTCTGTTGTTGACGCTGCTGTCGATGATGTGTGTGTAGAGAGAAAGAGTAACGTACTCTCGCGATAAAATGGACAAATGGGGCATTTCATATTCGAAAATTGACCGAAATGTGTGTAGCTTTATGCCGCCTTACAACCTAAGAGGCGCCATTTCGCTTTAAAAGCTTTAGAGCATAACACAAATTGCCTCTCTTAATGGAGCGAAAAAGATCTTGCATGGGGCTACTCTGTAAAATCCAAAGTCAGACGATTTATTCTTTCTCATTCATTCATTGAAATATTTCGGGTTAAGTATGTGGCGCTACTCAAAGGGAAAATATGGTCAGTATAACGCTACACCTATATAGTAGTATTGTGATTTTGGAATTCATCAAACACAAGAATACCTTCTGGGAGAATGGGCTAAAGTGGAATTTGCAAATCATCGTCATTCACTATGTTTTACAGATGATCAAGATTTCGATCAGCCAAAGATATGTATAGGGACTTCAATTCAGAGCATCCATTTCACTATGAATTCGTTTCACATTTATCTTATTATTTGTGTTTAGAAGTCATTCGGTTCTCTGAAATAAACTAAGTTTCCAAATTATAAAAAATTGTAAAAATTGATATGAAAATGTCAGGTCACACTCATTTATTTTGTTATGGATGACGAGGTGACGACGGTGAACTGAGTTTTTTTTTAAGTTGCATTTTTCATATAGTGGGCAAATCGTGATTAATTTTTATTTTGACGTCAAAAATATTTGTGATATTGACCAGGTGAGAAAAAGTGATTTTCATAATAACTAAAATATTATGGGGGATTTCTCAGATGTAGAAATCCATGGATTAGGACTATGAAAATTAGTATAAAAATCAGCCGAGTGTTGATCTCACACTCGTGAAAATAACATTTCGTGTGCTAAGTACATTTACAAAGCGGGTCATGTGTTTTATTAAAAGCTTTTGTAGAGAGGGGGCAATCATGGAATTGCAGTGGATATATTATTGGCATTTTTCTTATTAATTTAGAAATTCGGGGCACTTTTACCCTTCTGTTCTTTATATCCCATTTAATGACGCATTGTTCTTGGAAGAAAAATACTGAAATGAACATCACAAAAGTCGACAAGTATTGGATAAACGAGTAAGGGATTGAGTTAGATTATGAAAGAGTATCTTAACCTGCCGTTCGGGTGACGGGGTGAGGCGGGGTTAACTAGACGGCTGGGGCCCCGTGCCGCGCACGCGATGGGTAGCATCCGACAGTCATGACAATGCTAGCCTAATTATGGCGACTTAACGATGACGTGAGCACGGCAAGAGGTCAGCATGCCGAGGAAAAATATGATCTTTCGTCCAAAATAGATACTTTGGGTTTGTACGAGTGGGCACGTTCTTCCAAAGAAATTCAAAGAGGATGGGAGGATATAACTATGGTGACCACAATTGTACTATTAAACTCAGTCGCGGATGGGAGGGGATACAACCAGCCCGTGCCCCTCTTACTTGAAGCCCATACATGGTATTACTTGTGTACACAACTGGGAAAAAATATTCCCCCTAATATGTGTGTTTGGTTTCCCCTTCCAAAATTGTATAACCATAAGACACCTGCAATGCATGAAAATTATGCGTCTTAATGTTTTTAAAAATGTATTCACTAATTTTTCATATTTTGCTTATTTGCTTGTTTGTCGATAATTTCAACGATGTTGACCCAGGGAGGTGGAAGAGAGACTCTCTGGTTGACCCTTACAAGATGTTATTATCTTTACGACAGTTATTATATAGGGCCTACTTGCCCAGTATTCTGAACGATTAAAAGCTATAATTTGATAAATATCTTATCAAAATTAGAAATTATTTAAAAGTGTAGTAAAGGTGACAATATCAACTGCATCAAGCATATCGGGAAATACCTGTGTACTGTGGTAATAACCATGGAACAGCAATTGATTTTCACTTCTTATGACTATGTAGTCCTAGTAGTAGGCCCCATGCACTCTTTTTCGTGTGTTTTTTTCTGAGTGTGTCCAAGAAGGTACTAGGCAAGCTTGCCTATATAGTGCCTCCTTGGTGTGTCATAATACCTACGTAATGGATCACTCATCGTTTCACTCTCTCATCCTCCTGATCTCTCTCACCCATCCTCCTCGCCATAGACAACAACGGCTTAACCCTCACAACCACAAACTATCCCACCGGGACCAACCCGCCAGATCCCTTTCAAAAATATTCCCTTCTCCCTTCCCTCTCCACGTATATACTACTCCCAAGCACACGCCACTCTTGGGCTCCATTGACAGAACCTCAGCGAGAACCTGAACTATGACCAAGCCAGGAGTTCCCCGTGCGTCGATCTGTCAACGACGCTTCCTCTTGACAACCCAAAGCTTATTTTCTTTCTGAAACTCGCCTTCCTTCGGTGTGCGAACCCCCTTTTTTTTTTTTCTTTTCTTTCTTCGGAGGTGTGAACTCGAAGCAGACGATGAAAGGCTGACGGAAATATCGCATGCCCTAGGTTTGGCGCGCTTTGGAGGAAGGGAGGGATAAGATATACAAACCTGTAGACGCGAAAGCAAATAATGGATTAAACCGACTTAACGTTGCAGTAACATACAAATAAAATAAAAATGTCACGACATGAGTCAATTTCTTGCCTCTTTTCGCTCTTGCAGTTGGGGGTTAGAACTTCACCGTTCCCCTTGGAACTGACAAATATATAATGTCTTTCGACTTGCTATGAACAGATGAAAGTATGAAGGATCACTTAAACATTCTGAATTTCTTACTTTACGGTCCATCATTTTGATATCATTTTATATTCGTGATATCAGATGATGAAAAAGGGAAAATTTTCACAAAATTAGCCACAATGGCCATATTCCACCCAATACTTTCTATTTGATATAGATCCTGCAATATAATAGTAGCTACTATCCTGCTTCTCTTGAAGACAGATAGAGGGAAATGGGGAGTGACCGTTGTCGAACCATAAAAAAAGGGTACCGAATTTAACCTAACAATATCAATTGAAAGACCACAAATAGATTCAAATCTCAGAAATCCACGAGCAGGATAGGTGTAACAGGGGGGGGGGGGGGGGCTGAAATTTGCCTTTTTCATGTGGCGAAAACAACTGCACCATGGGTTCTTTTTATGAGCCACCAGCGGGGCTTCCCTGACTAAAGGTCGGGAAACTTCCCGGTCCCTCTCCACGTCCCCCGAGTCATTTGGCGCGCTCCATTTTTGTCTTTTTTCGCTTCTCCTTATAATGTAGTCTAGCTCCATACTTGAACAGTATTTTTTCAATGTTTTAATGAGAAAACAACAAGGAATACACAAAGATAATAATATAACACAGAGTACTAGTTGCAGCAAGCTTAACAAGGTGTTTCACCTTATACATACAAATTTATTTTAAAATATAATCGTCAAGCTTATCTTGAACAGCAACTCGGCAACGGAATCATGCTTGCAGATGGTGATTATGCTTTATTACTGGTGTATCCCCCCTTTTTTAGGGGGGGTAAATGAAATAAAGTGTATCTATTTAATAGTTCACTAAAATGCAATATTGAATATCAGGGGCCTCAGTGAGAAATATCAGTGGGCAAAATTACCTCGTTGACTTCACAAAGATATCAAAGAACGTCTGAGAAGAGACTCGCGCGTGGACATTATTTTCGCAGGCTCGCGTCTATTATTTCTAGGCTGCTGTCGCCGCCTTGTTGGTAACTATTAAAGTTATGATTTGGGAACTATCAAATACCGCAAACTGAGAAACGGTGCATTGAACTTTATGCGAACTGACATTTGAAAAACAAACAAATCGATCGGTAGTAGAGGCAGGAGTGGGTTCGAACATAATACCAGCTTGCTACTGTTCGTTTTCAAGTTTAAGAAAAGGCAAATCATTCATGCAGAATATTAACGGGAGTTAATCTCCATTCATTTCACAAAGAAAATGGATACACTAGATTTTTTCCTTCACATTGACACCCGACTCTTGTGGGAAGTTGTCTGTAATTAAGCTCCTTTAAGGTACACATAACTCATATCTATAAAGTTTCCCTTCCGTTTCAGATAAATTTTTAAAAACAGTACATTGAAAGAGGAAAATTAGGAGTAGTGTGGATTTTAGTATTTTTCCTTAATTGAATTTGACTTTATAAAAACTGTACTGTCATAGAATTTACGCAATATTCAATCACTTCAGAATGTTGGATATAATATTCCCAGTCTTCTTTCACCTTTCGCGTAATTTAGTGCCATGCATTAAGTGGGTGGGGCCTAATTTTTCAATGATGCCTTTGCTACTGGTCAACGTCCATTAGCAGTAAGGAATTACGGAGATGAATTTGGAGAAAAGAACTATGCCGAACCTTCGGGAGGATAAATGTCTTGGCATTGTTTTGACAAATTTGTACGTATGAGATCTACCGTGCATGCGCAATACTGAGGACAAATTAGAGAAGGAAAGGAAAGGAAATTGGAAGAGCGCACAATCTTTTGAGAAAAGGGAGGGAGGGAGAGGGTTGAGGAAAGAAAAATTAGATACGTGGAAGGAACATCATATACAAGAGTCTCCATCGTAAATCAAAGACATATTTTGAGATGGTATACCTCAGTAGGGGTCTTTCCGCTTAGGGCCATGAACAATTTCCATAACTTTGATGGACGGCTGTAGCCCAATGGTGTAGCCCCGTGCTATCAGCTGTGAGACGAGTCGTACGAAAACCCGTCTCAAGACTCCACTTCAGACGCTTGATTCATTTATTAGTCAAATTATGAATAAATTTACAATTTTGTGATATACTGTAGTGCGAAACATTGCTGGGAAATGCCTGTTCGTCATATAGGACTATAATCCAGGACCATTTGACTTTTCGTCTTTTTATATAATTTTTGTTTTAAAAATGAATAACTGTAAGATGGGGAAAGCTAAGTGTGACATGTCTTGATCGGAGGCTGGGCTGGCACCGTGGTGTCGCACTGCCCAATTTTTGCCCTTGTGATGTTTTTCAAAGGTTCTTCCCCTGAAAAGTGCACAAAAATAATGGAAGATAATAATGAACCCATCGATTCGGCTATACTCCAATTAGCCTGTCATTGTTTTGAACATTTTAAAGGGCTCTTTCTAGACATTCCAAGGAGCTTAAAACATTTGTTTGAAGCTCCTTGGTCATACACTTTCATGATGTTCTGAATGTTCGTGGATAGCGGGGTTCTTTTTTTTAAAACAAATTTTGTTATTACTACAATTTAGTCTTATAGGCCAACCCATGTTATATATTTATCATGGTTGTGTTGATATTTTTTGTATGTAATTTGTAAATACATTTAGTTAAGCAAACATTCCTGATATCATGTCTATTCAATAAAGCTAAGCAGCCAGTCATAAGTGAACCCTGTTTTTGTAATTAAACTTGACGAGGGTACGATATGTGAAATGGTTGAATCAATGTAATTTTGTAAATTTTTATGATATTTATTATCTATCTTATATCTTTCCGTCGAACGGCCATAGATGAGTTGACGTTTTTACGTAATGCTTTGTTATGACTCCACTGTAAAGTTTGCTTTAAGAAGGTTTTAAAAAAACAACTTAGTGATTCAGTCATGGATATACCAGACGAACTGCGAGTCGTTGGCTCATGTTATAAGTTGTACTTTACACGGGGTTGTTGAAAAAAGTACGACTGCCATTGGCGCGAACTTGCCAAAGCTTGTAATGATTTGATTGTCTCAGTCAAGCATCGCAACGTGTACTTTGTCAAATTGCATTTGGGATTTTGCGTCGAGAACAATGCTCCTTGGCCATATTAAGAATGTGATATGGCAATTATTCAACAAGTTTACGTAAATCATGTTAATAAGGGTTTTACAGGGTCTGGATTGGTACGACCTACATTTAATGTCATCCAAATGAGTTATGACAGCCACTCCACGTACTTCACTTCGGTGCCAAAGACTATGTCACTTTGAAGGACCAGTGGCAATAACTGCAACTACAATGGAAGGGAGTGAAAGAAAGAAATGTGGAAAACAATTTGTAGTCTGCAGACACAGACTAAATTTTAACACTTACACAGCACAATTCCATAAGCTTAAATTTGTTAATCTGAGGCTGAGTCCTTGTCAGATGCTCTACAATACAGAGCGTATCGAGCAGTACACCTTGCATAGCCTTACAGTTATGGTTGACAAGGGTTTGTGCTTGCAAACTAGGAAACGCGCAAATATATACTTCATCAGCATGATATCAGTTAAAACGCCATTACATTCAGGATGTCTATTTTCTTTCTTACTCAATCACAGATTTTCCCAAGCAAAAAGCTTCGTCTTGTCCAGGAGTTGATCGGTAGCCGCGACGCCATTCTCCAAAAGAAATACGATGAACATCTCGCGACCTTCGACCCGACCACCATCCGGGACATCACGGATACGCTGATCGCCACCATGAAGGAATCAAAGGATCAGAACGGAAATGACGTATTCTCTGCTGATCACGTGGTCATGGCCACGTGGGACATGTTCCTAGGAGGGTATGAGGCGACATACAAGACCATCAAGTGGGCCATAGCTTTTCTCATCCATCATCCGGAGGTGAGTTTTATACACCGATAAATCTCACTAGGTCCGCATCCAGGATTCCAAAAGGGGGGCACAAAACCGGAAAGAAAAATTGATGACAAACAAAAAAAGACAAGTTATCCCATTTTCCAGAGGCCTTTAGGGATTTGTGAGAGGTGGTACAAAATACAATAGGAGGCACATTTTCTCTATGTGTTTTTAAAAAATGCCAGTTTGGGTTTTAAAAGGGTCGAATACCGATTGTGCCCTCCCCCCCCCCCCCCTTTCACTCCCTCGAAGTTCGACAGGGGATCTGACTGTTAGCGGTTAGTGCGGTTGATAAACCTCTGTCACCCAATGAGCAATTAATCGATCATTTGGTCAAATCACACAGCTTTCTCCCCATGTAGTCATTAACGCTGGCGAAATAGCTTCCAATACAATTTTGATATCATTCAATTCAAAACTTCTTGTATTGGGAATCAGATACTGTTTGAAATGAACAGAACTTAGAAAATTGAGGATTGTTCATTAGTGCAGTAGACATTTAACTCGGTCCCTGCATGTATTTAGGGCGTTTAGGGCGTTTAGGGCTTTTAGGGCTTATCAGGCACTAGACCTGATAAGGTAAGAATAAAATCGTGCCGGTTATTTGAATATCTAATACTAGTAATCTTTTCCATAATGAAATGCCTCGATCTATAAAACCTACTCATTAAGTGCCATCATGGCACTAACGTTTTGGGCCTCCATAAGATATACTTCTTATAACTGAATTATTTTAAAGTTCATTGGTAGTAGCTCATGTCATGTCATGTAGCATTTTTCTCTTACATGTCTTACAAGTAGTATAATTGTATTTGTCTTGAAATAGCAAAGATGCGAAGAACTGGCACTGCATGGTAAATGTACTCTCAAGAACTATACGATGGCATTTGCTTTGATTACATCGTTTTCCTTTCCTTGGAACAGGTTCAAGCGAAAATTCAGTCAGAGATGACGGCAGGTATTGGGGACAGAATGCCAACGTGGGAAGACCGGGCTAAGCTGCCGTACCTTGAGGCGACAGTCTTGGAAACCCTTCGACAGAGTTCCATGTCTTCCATGAATGGACCAAGACGGACAACGTGTGATACACAGTAGGTTCCCCCCTTTGATGAAATCCACTAGCCTATAACTTATAAAATTCAAACCAAATTCATTAGTGGATAGTATTCAAATAGCATTTATGTTGTGACGAGTGAACTGTTGACGAATACTTTAAATACTCTCTAACAATTTTCAATGATATCGGATCCTAAAGTATCCATTGGTATTAGTTTCTGAACACCTCGTAGATAATTTGTTAGAAAATTTGACACGCAAAAAAACTTTCAAATAGAACATAAATATATCGTAAATGTTCCTCTGTTGAACGTCCTATTCTTTGAGATTTGTCTTCTGAATACTTTTAGGTTTAGTTTTCCAACAAAGATTTATATGTGAAGATTCTTGCAGACACATTTGTACTTACCATAATCTCTCCATTTTTCCCTATCTACCCTATTCCTCCCCTTAATCTTTCATCTACTTTTTGTCCATCCTGTTCTCTTCCATATATCTATTTTTCTTCTTTCGTATCATCTACTTATTCACTACAGGGTCAAAGGTTACGATGTTCCCAAAGACACAACGGTATTCTGCAATCTCTGGTGGGTTCACCACGACCCCAAGAACTGGAAAGACCCGGGCAGCTTTAGACCAGGTACTTAGCTTTTCCAATAACTTATTTTATCAGGATTCCACGAGACCACTTTAGAGTTAGGCTCAAGTTGTAGATAAAATGCTGTAGTATGAAAACTACTCTTAGGCGTGCTCAGAAAGTCTTTGGTCCTGTTTGGAAAAGAAGATTTTATCTTGGTATATAATCTTTATTAAGGGGTACGTTTTTCACTCTGTTCAATGGTTGGGCATAACTATTAAATACCAAGTCCACATACTGAATGATCATCTAGGGTTGATCCCACTCTTGCCGCGATATCATTGATGCAAGCACCGTTCATTGTTATAACAATGTACTAATTCCCATCATTAAACAGTCATTTAAACAACTCCCGAATGTGGCTACCCCGGATGCACACATTTTTTATAGTTTAATTCCTTATTTTTACCAATTACATACTTAAATCAATGATGTTATCTTTCCCTGCATTCTTACAGAGCATTTCCTGACTGAGGATGGTCGGGTGTCCGTGCCGAGAACCTTTCTCGCCTTCTCGCTGGGTAGCCGGGCCTGCATCGGTAGTCAACTGGCTCTTATGCAGCTCGTACTTCTCCTCGGGGGTCTCCTACAAAGGTTCAACCTCAGGCAAGCAGCCGGGGAGCCTCTCCCTAACCTCGAGCCTGGCTCCGAGCTTGTGAGAACAGTCTGTGATTACACGTTGTGCCTAGAGGTTCGGTAAAACCCAGTCAAACATCTAGGAGAAAGACATTCATTATGAAATGAGAACTGGACTCGCCAAGCTGTGTCCAATCAGAAAGCGTCGCTGAAGTTCCGCGGTTGTTGAGCTTCTACCAACGGACCATGTTGTAATTGCAAAAGAAAGCAGAAACATTATTTTCATGAAATCGTTTTAACGAAGGAACTTATGAGATTTATGTCGCATTATATACCTCATCCACGATTGGATACGAAGGAGCCAGGTCAAATGAAAGCCAGAGTGCAGATCGTGAGCATGCGCAGTTTGTTCCGCAGATATCGTCGGGATCGTTTAACGAATCGTATCGACGGTACGATTCGGAAGAGGACATTTCATGAATGGACTGCATTTCTGGATTTAAATGGCCTGTGATATTCTGTCGTGTTTTTATGAAAAGTCTAGCGTGTAAACTAAGTCTTTCAAGATCTTGATTTTTATACCTTTGTTAATGTTATCACTTTCGTCAACTGTATCAATTATACAGGCCTTTTTATCATCTATCAAGAGATTAAAGTGGTATGTTTTTTGATGATATCCATCCTCTAATAAATGCGTATCAAGACGGCCGTACAAGGAGTTGATTGTATTCAAATTGTGAATTCTGAAAATTGCCAAATGTGAATTCTAGTGCTTCAAATGAAAATATTAATGGGTATGGGCGTAGTTTCAAAATATAGACCTCGTCCTCTCCTTAAACGTTTTCTTGATATCAAATGTTAAATTGTTTTCATTGATTATTTTCTATTTATTGCTGGTTATTCGAGTTAGTCAGGATAGTCCTCGAATCGGAACGTTTCCTATCTAAGTATGTGTTCTGGATGGATGATCTTTATAAAGATTTTATTGGTGGTCAGATATTTAGGCTTATACTATAGATATAATAGTTATCTTTAGTTAATCTATGTTTTAAAAAAAAGAATCAGTATTCTTTAAATTGGCCACTCTTTGAACGAGGACCAAGATTCTGTGATACCAAAGATATGTAGGTAATATTCTTGATCAAAACGTTTATGTTAGTAGATAGTTACAGTTCTCTCTTTATTTCCACTTCTTTTTCTTTTTATCTTGATTTTCGTAGCTGCTGTCTAGAGCAAGAATTATGGTATTTTATGTAAATGGTCACTGTAGTGTAACGGCGCTAAAATGTGATATTGGATGGTTGCAACTTGCAAGCGTGTTTAATGAATAACAGTCTCTATCGAATTCCCCAAATACATGCACCATGTTCGCGTTGTTAAACGTGTACAAAGCCACTCCTTTGCTGCGTTGCGTGAAAACTGAGACTGATTGCAATTTCGTATACGATCAAGCGTGAACCAATCAGGGCCCAGCATTTCTAAAAGGTGCTCCCTGATTCGATGTGTTGCTACTGGTTGTTGATTGTAGGAATTTGCGATCATACGGAAGTTTGAGCGCAGCCATGTCAAAAGAAAACCCATTTCGATTATCCTTGGTGTTTTCTCCACATATTATAGCTATTGTTCTTTGTTCATTGCAAGATTTCATAGGAACGCAGCAGCCTGTCCATGGCAAAAGGCCAGTCAAAAAATCCTCAGAAAATATCTTTTGAAACTTCAAAACGGTTTATTTTGTTATCTCTTTATTGCTATGGGCATGCGTAGCCCCCGCAATACACTTAAGAACATTACATTGTGGGGGAAACCTGCAATGGGACGAATCGCCCTGTGTAAGGATTAAATCTTTTGTTAATATTTCGTCGAGTATTTACAATCGCACGGATTAGGAAAAACAGCTTTTTTTTCAAATGCTCTGGTCTTTATATTGATATTTCAATGCCCTAAAAAGGGGCATTAACAATTTTTTTTAACAGAGTCAACAATGACATATAAATCTAGTTAACACATCTCAAATGGGAGCTATTAAAAGTAAACATATTTTCCTCTTTGGGGTTTTATTTCTTGAAACGTCGACAACTCATTGTGTTATTTTGCAGTGAGTTTCTGATTTTGTCCTGTAATTCGTGTTTATTATTTTTAATTCTATTCTAAAAGGACAGTAAAGGTTATTGAATGTGCCAACTATTTTTTTTTCCTATGGAGAGGAGCACCCTGGAGATTCCCAAACGACCAAACTAGGATATTCTCCATGGTTTAAAAGCTAAGATGAATTCTTGCTTAATGTCTTGTCAGGAATGTTGTTATAATTGTTTCTTCTAAAGATGTATTCAATATTGAGAGATTGTGACTACTGCATGTGTATTCAATGTACAAAATAAATATATGTGTATGTGAATCATTACGATATCTGTCATGATATTTTGAATTAAATGTCTACTATTTACTAAATAAACTTCCTAAAAGTTATGAAAATCATTACTTGCTTCATTCGCAGTTGTATAGTGTTTGTATGTACCCAAAATTCACTAAACATCCATACTACAATACCCGTTTTACTAACTTGAAATTTCAAAATTTAAGGCAATTTTCCTATAAAACAATATCTCAGAAACTGGGTAAAAAAGAAGTACAAAACAAGGGCAGTTATGTGTCGTTCCAGAATTTGTTGTTCAATACTGTTTATAAAGTAGGTGAACATTAAAAAATACAATGTTTCGTTTGCCTTGCAATTACAGCATTTATTTAGCAAAGCTTTAACCAATGTTTTAAGCATTTTAGTGGCGGATTTAGGGGGGCACAGCGGCAACTGATCCCCTCCCCCTTAAAACTTCAAAGTGGCATACATTAAGTAAACAATGCCCTTCCTAATAGTCTTCTGGAGCCCCACCCTTGAAATTTTTTTTAAACCAATTTTCAGAATATGCACACCCCCCCCCCCCCCCCTTCTACCAAATCTTGGACCCGTCCCCGTGTTAAAAGTGTATCTTTGGCTTCGATACAAAACCTGGTGAAGTATTTGAATAGGAGGGGTAGGGATGCCTTAGGGCAGGGTGGATCCAGGATTTTGCAAGGGGCACACTTTTGAAGAAAAAAAATTCTGGAAAGCAAAGAAAAAATGATTATGTATTTCAGGTGCCGTTTGGATCAAAAATTAACTGAATTTGTATCATTACCTACTTAAGGTATACCAATAGGTTTTTAAAGGGGCAAGGACCATTGTGCCCCCCCCCCCCCCACCACCACCACCACCACCAATAAATCCGCCCATGCGTTGCGGTGACCTCCTGTCACCCAATGTCCATAACTCGGCATCGTTATGGAGTCACAAAACCGTCGACGAGTCCTATTAAAAGTGTAAAGTAATCAACACTAACTGGAATCTACGTGAACTGTCTACGAAAGGGTCAAACTGACAAAGTACAGGGAGAGGTGAACAACCAATAATTGGAAAAGAAACTGGAGATGAGAACGAAAAGAAAATGAAGAGAGAGAAAGAGAGAGATGACGAGGGAGATGGGAAAGGAGGAAGAGTGAGAGAGTGAGAAGAAAGAGAAGATGTAACATCAAACATCAAAGAAGCAGGCGACATAGTCAGAGCCAGTAGGGCATTAACTCATACTTATACATGAAGTTAACGCCCTTCTAGCTCTCAGGAGACGATAACATTAAGATTGATAATTCGTTACACCAACATATATAACCATCTAACAGTACAGATAAAGTGGGAGAGAGAGAGGGGAGAGGTATAGAGAAAGATAGATAAGGTCTATAACGAGAGAGAGAGAAAAAAAATCGATATCAGGTATAAGGGACGATAAATGTTCACAATAATTAAGTGAGAAATAAATATGGAAACCAAGTTAGAAGGTGATAATAAAATTGCCTCTTCGTCAATTTTCGTTCTTTACACGTTGGGCTTCATCTTAAAAAAGTAAGGGATTTTTTTTTCTGTTTTGTTTTGTTTTGTTTTGTTTTTTGTTTTGTTTTGTTTTTTTTTTGGGGGGGGGGTTGGTTTTGTTTTGTTTTGCTGATTTACAATCACTTATGGCGTGAACATCCTATTTAATTTCTAAGCAGACAACAGCAACGACTGGTTCAAAGATCTCGATTAAAACTTGTCATCGTCATGAACAACAAGGAGTTTTTTTGTTTGTTTTTTTTTTATTTATATAAATCAAATTAAAACAGAGAACAGATAACTTATGAGATGAAAGCCAGAAAGAGAAGTTCCTTGACATGGGACTATTCCACAGGGTCTCCAACGTCACAAGGAAACGACTTCAAAACAACCCTTTCATAACTTTCACCACTGAATGGCGCTGGCGCCGAAAGAAAAGTGCGCTGGAACGTAAACTGTCCTACTAAACTCGACCTGTTCTGACATTCGTCAGTGTTCTCATGCCAAATTGCGATAATAAGGGGGGCCCTAAAGATAACCCGGCTCGTTTCAGATAAACATTAACGACGCGTCGGAAAGTACATTTGAAATCAATACATGTTGTCATTTTGACATAACGGGGCAGGCAGATGATTGTTAAGGGTAAGATGGTCATAAAAACCTGGCAGACTTAGGGGGCATAGCCCACCCGTGCCTATTTTTTTAAACCCAACTGGCATAACGTAAGTACAGCACCACAAAAATGTGGCCCCTTTTCGAATTTTCGACCTAAAAGTCTCAACAATTTTGATATCCCTCCCCCTTCTTTTTCACATGTCAGACCTTTTTCACTTCGCAATTGAGCCCCTCCCCCTTTTACAAAATCCTGAATCCGCCCCTTATTAAACTGTCATCTGAAGAGTGATTGGAGAAAGAGTTGACTGAGTTCTTCATCTTGTCAAACCTTGGTGTGTTCTTTTTTTTAAGAGTGCAGACAAAGAAAATATGAATGATGGATTATGTCAATGTCATGAGAAGCAAGTTCAAATGAATCTTCAAGGAAGGATGCGGAAACACTTGTCCTTCGAGTTTGACAGCTTTCTCGTAAATAATGATGTCCTCTCATTCTTTGTTGTCCTAACTTTTTTTTTTTTTTTTTTAATCATTTCCGTCAACTTTATTGCTGTCACAATTATCTTACTCTGACATTTTCTGACTAACGCATTTCTCTTCGTTTTCTTTCTTTTAGTTTTATAGTTTTTGCATGAAAAGAATGATAAATGAGATATATATACAGTTCCCGTTTTTGTCACTCATCTTTTTTATTTTCTTAGTTATCATGTTTTCCTAACACATTCCTTTTTCTCTTCATCCTTTTCACAATAAGTTCTTCATTCACTTATCTAATCATCATCCGGATCATGACATTGAAGCGATATTCTGCAAGATTTGTTTTCCCCCCTCTTTGTGGCGCCCCTTCTCTCTTCATCTTCATTTAATTTCAAACATCTTCCTTACATGTTTCTATCGATCAACCATTACCTCTATCTCTGTCTCTCGAAGCAAACAATCTTTATTCGACGATTTAATGGGATATTGTTTACTGTTGACTTGCTTTTTAACATTTCAAGACCTTGGGTGACATTCATCGCTCTGCACAATAAATACAAGTCTTCAAATTGCTTTTCTAAAGCAGCGCTGTCTTTGTCCATGCACGTTTTACCACCGCGAATGATTATCACAAAATCCCAAGAATGTATTTTATATTTAGCACAATCGATGTTTTCCATCTCTCCTACCGATTTTGCGATTTCTTTAAGCATCTCTCAAATAACTGAAAGGGGCTGTCCTTCGCAAGGTTGATGACTTTTTGTATTTGTTTAAAGGTAATTTCTCTTGAGAACTGACGAATGGGGGTAAACAGGATTATGAGTTGGAGCAAGGTCTGCGAGACCAATGGGTCAAGAAATGGAGGTGTCCCTTGCCTTCTTTTTTTATGATAATTCAAAATTTCTAAATGCGTACAATCATTTCATTAAGCGTGCAAGTTTCAACTGTAATGTTCATTCAATATCTAAAAAACTATTTGGCAAGATAATTCCTCATCTTATGTCACATCAATATATTCCGAAAGTAAACGGGAGATGTTTTATTTTTAGCTCTTGTTTTCGATCGATCGGTATAAGATGTTCAATCTTATGTCACATCACTATGTAATTTTTCATGTTTTATTCTCATTAAAAGAAAGAACCCTTTCCGGTTGTAAATCTATCATATCACTATGCGTTTCAGTCATTCTTGTATGGCTTTATTCAAAAACCTTTTGATGAATGAAAATAGGCGGGCGGGCTGCATCTTTATCAGTGTATCCATGCGCAATCGTCATGATCTTGTACCATTATAATAACTCTCTATCTTTTTTTGATAGGTTTTGCTGTATCATGCACTTATGCTTCATTCAACAATCTCTTCATGATAAAACAAACAACAACAAAAAACACTCGAGTTACACTCTATCAATGTTTTTCTTCAAAAGGATTTTTATAAATCTTAATTTTTATGATTTATGAATCATAATCATGAAAATCTTAATTTTTATGATATATGAAACATAATCATACAAATCTTAATATTTATGATTTTTATGATTTATGAATCATACGAATAAAAGATCTTAATTTTTATGATTTTTATGAATCTTAATTTTATGAACTTTTGAATCATAACCATAAAAGATCTTAATTTGTATGATTTTTATGAATCTTAATTTCTATGATTTTTATGAATGAAAGACGACGCTTCGCTAGCATATTTTATTTTGTCTTCGTGGTCAAATCTATATCATTATAATAATCACATTATTCAATTTTTTTTATCTGAAAAGCTTTTCATGAATGAAAGGAAACGTTTGGACTGGTTTACCATTCGCGTCCTTCCTCTTGACAACCCTGTTCGTCCTTGCCATTACTTGATTTGTTGACATCGCTGAGGTCATAGAAGAACAACAAAAATAACAAATGTCGTTCTTGATTTAAGTAGTGCCTTTTCTGAAGGTTGGCCTGTTTGTCAACAAGCCTATTAGCGCATCCGTATAGGGGCGTCAAAAACACATTTCGAATGTGGGGTGTCTGACCAAATTTGATGACAATAGTAAAAGACAAACATGAATAAAAAAAGATTATTCGACAAGGTTCTAATAATTTCTTATTTTGCTGACAGATTTTTTTTTTCATTTTACAAAGGGAAGGGGGTGACTTACACCCCATACAACCCTCCCCCTCCCTCTTTCTTTCTCTCTCTCTCTCTCTCCCTCTCTCCCTATTTTCATGATTTCACGTGAAATTTCCTGGCAGTCAGGATGCCAGGAATGCCCTTTTTCCACAGTACATGTAAAATAACAGATTTCCGTGTTTTTGTTTTGTTTTGTTTTGTTTTTTGTTTTGTTTTTTGTTTTGTTTTTAGGGGGGGGGGTTGTTTTTGTTTTTTATTTTGTTTTTTTTTTGTTGAGTAGTAGAAATTTTAATTTCTAACAGGAAAATCTATGTATATTAAAACGGAAGCATGGAAACGATTTGTAATTTAACAGGGTATCTTGTTAAAATATGAGAAAATGTTTTTTTAACAGTGTTTTATGTCGGGTGATTGAAAATATATGCTGATTTCCGGTAAACCAACAAACTTGCTGTTGTTTTACAGGAAAAAGACTGTAAAATTGAAATAACGGCAATAACTTGTAGTCTCAAGGGGCAGAAAGTCTGTAGTTTTACAGTTATTTTTTACAGTGTAACCTGTTCTATTTTATTTTATCTTACTCTCTATCTTATTCTGTCCTATCCTAGACCTATCCTATCCAGCTACTTCAATCTAGTGCAATCTCTTATATACCCCTTATAATTTTTTATGCCTTTGGTGATAGTTAGTTAATCCGGCAACCCCAAACCATACGCTACTAAAAATTCATGAATATTCATATAAGTATTTTCCCCAATATTTGGTAATTTAACAGAGTAACTTGTTAAGATATGAGAAAATGTTGTTTTAACAGTGTTTTATGTCGGGCGATTGTAAATATATGCTTATTTCCGGTAAACCAACAAACTTGCTGTAGTTTTACAGGAAAAGGACTGTAAAATTGAAATAACGGCAATAACTTGTAATTTCAAGGGCCAGAAAACCTGTAGTTTTACAGTTATTTTTTTACAGTGTATCACTTGCTTAAAACCGGGAATGCCAGGTTCAAGGGTGATACCTGGAAATAAGCAGTAATCAAGAGAATAGGACTGGTCAAATAATAAGAAGTTCGTCTTTTAGTCCATTGATTTAAAAACAGTACATATGGTTTATTACCATTTAGTCCCATGCCATTTGGTCCAATCGTCATATGGTCTAACATCACTCAGTCTAATATCAGTTGGTCCAATACACATTTGGTCTAATTAACATATTGTCCAGTCTACGTTTCGTCCAATAACCAATAGGACCAATAGCCATTTCGTCTATAACCATTTGATCTTTAAAAAAATATTTTTTTGCCACTTGGCATTGGACCAAATGGCAATTTACCATACATGTACCTAAGTAAAGAGGTAACAGTCCTCTTTTTCATAGGACCATAAAAATTTTAAAAGAAATTGTACCAGATTTATATCTCCGATTTTATCGAGTTTACTCTTTATTTCCATAAGCGACGAGCTCTTTCATTTGAAAATCGAATATGTTTCCCTTTTTGTTAACGTTGGGGATTGATTATTCATATGTTTATAGAACCGTTCTTATGGTTTTTTGATCGTTATTTTTTTTATTTATTCATTTTTTTTTTTGTTATTGATGTAAAGAGTTGTGAAACAACTTATAGTTTGTAAGAGCGCTATAGAAATGTAATTATTGTATTGTATTGTATTGTATCTTTTGAGGTATTTACCCTTCTAATTGCGTAGATTTCCTGTAAATTGTTTAGAATAAATAGTTAGAAATCATTAGAGCTTTGTATGTATTGTGCGAACATTCATTCCTATTTCTGCCAGGGTTTTTCCATGAAGCTAAGAATGTAATTTGCTCTGGAACTTGTAATCAATATTCCAAAAATGTTGCATACAAATTTTTGCTACATTCAGTTTTTGCAATATATTTACAAGTTATTACACATTCTCCTTAAAATTTATTCCAATTCAATATGTGATTCAATCCATGTCTTTTAAACAGTTTCCACACCTTGACTTATTAAATATTTCCAAATTAAAGGGGGAAAAATATATTTTATTTTTAGCTCTAACCCAGAATGTACTAATATCCTATGTCATTTAAGCTTAAAATCTCACTCTGCCAATTGGCCCTTAAGGCATGTAAGGGTTTTTTTTTTAAACGCAGATGGGGTAACATCAGCTCCCCCTCCGAAGCTCTACTTTTTTTATTTATACAAAATAAAGTTTATTTATGTAAGGGTTTTTTTTTAAACGCAGATGGGGTAACATCAGCTCCCCCTCCGAAGCTCTACTTTTTTTATTTATACAAAATAAAGTTTCCCCTAGAAGGTCGAATGACCCCTCATCATTCTGGGGAGCGTTTCATGAAAGGACTTGTCAGATATTTTATCCGACAAATTTGCTCTCAGCCAATCAGATGCAAGGATTTCAGTAGCTCATAACAGTTGTCGGATAAAATATCCGACAACTTCTTTTCATGAAACGCTCCCCTGATCATCTTTCGATTCCCTTTGGTTATCAATATGTTAGTGAAAAAAAAACCGTTATCTATACATCTCCATCGCTCTTTTTGTTCATTGAAAGTTTAATGGAAGTCATTGAAGGGATAAACAGGGTCGCAGTGAAAAGCATGACCCCACCGATGTCCTTTTTAAGGTTTAACAAAAAATCTCAAAATCGAATTTACTTCAAAGAAAGATACATTTTTTCCCATCCAGAGCACAAAGAATCTAAAGAGATCAACCATCGTCTTGGGTGATCCTAAGTCTCTCTTGATCCCACGAGCTCCCCTGGACCAAAGCAAGCTTGGACAATACGACAAGATAGTGAAGGACATAAGAGTTTATGCCATTTGATATTAGCTCTTCGAGCTAATGATGAAATGCAATCAACATTCTTTCTTGTATTTTTCATTCAAACCGATTTAACGCTCTTCTCTTTTTTGCGCCTTTTCAGAGTCATAAGAAAAAGGGTCCATTTTCTCTCCCCGTTTCGACATAACCGTCGATACTTCACAAAGGCCGTGGCAATTTGTGGATGGGCCTTTATTGAAGGGATGGTGAAGAGAAGAGAGGTTATTCTTCTCTCGCTTGCTCTCGATCTCATGGATGATGCGAAGGTCTTCGGGATTGTCTGTGCGATGATTTGGAACAATGATGACAATAGCGGTGAATCAGGTGTTTACGGTGAGCTATACAAAGTCCGATCCATCTTTGACGATTCTACGTTTTGCCGCCAAAGCGATCGATATACTGCGCATCTTCATAAGCACAAGCTTTAAAAAAAAATATAAAAAAAAGAACAAGCAAGCACGCGTATCCAGGGCAGCAGTGCCTGATCTCCCTAAGCACTCCAACTCTCCAGGGGCGTTGCTGGACCATTTTGAAGGGGAAGGGGGTTCGGACCAATTTTCCGGGAAAATTTCTCCAACAAGTAACTAAAAAACATGTCCTAAAAATTTCAAATTTGCCGACAGAGATTCTTAAAATTGTTTCCAATAAGCAAAACAATAGAAAAGAAGAAGAAAAAAAAGAGATGTCATATTCTTCTTCACTTTGCCGACAAAGCTAAAAGAATTCCAAGCTTTCCGACAAAATTTTTGAATTAGGGTGCCCCCTCCCGTCTTGCGACATACCTGCGTCTCTCTAGAGACAATTCTGACCGACTAATGTATTTTCTATAATACTACCATAGAAAGAAATATTCGTGGAGAAAAGTACACGCTTTTTAAGACAACAAATCATGGGGAAAAATAAAGGTAGTGAAGGAAAGATTAAGGCCGCCCTCCCCCCCCCCCCCCGAAAAAAAAATGTTATCACTGCCTTCTCAGTACCTCTCCGCCATCATGCTCTGGCAAAACCACTTGTGTGGAGAGACGCTGCCATGGCTGGAGAAGTATTCGGGAAAAAAATTGGCGTTTGTTTGCACCATAGATTATTAGATTTTTCAACATGCGCGAAACATTTATTGAAGAAAAAATAAAGGAAAGAAGAATAAGTACGTTATAAAAGGAAAATATTAGCCTAGCACGATCGCAAGAGGACAATCTGAATTTCAAGTGTAATTAAACATTTTCTTTTTATTCTTAAAAAGCGACCACAAAATAAAACAAGGTAGATTAATGAGAGCTTGTTATAGAAGAGTTTATTTTCGTCGTAGCCCGATTTAAATTTAAGTCATCCGTATATGCCTTCAAGATAAATCAGATATAGGGGTAAATAAAACGAGAGAAATCATATTTTCCTTTTTATGTTTGATACTGTGGTGACATGCCCCCTTCATTAAGAGCACCGTTTTGAATTGTTTCTTCATGATGGGAAAAAATGGGCAATCAGGCAACAGAGTCATGGAACCGCTTGTTGCGCTTTTTTTTCTTTTTTTCTTTTTTTTTTACATATTTGTCCTCCCAATTTCTAATCTCTAGATGTCTTTAATGCCTAAAATACAACCCCCCCCCCCTTTTTTTTTTCCTCCATTAGGAAAATGGTGAAAACTCAGTTTGAAACCAATTGGATCCTCTCCGATGATTGGTGAGTGGCCCTATAAACATGATAAAGACTTAAATGACCAATCTGGGGTTTACTGTACTTTCGCGCTAAACCTTCGGAACCGTGCCTCTTTGTTCCTAGGCGACATTGTACTATGGTCAAGGCTTGACGAAGCTGCTCTTATGTCCAAGCTGGCTAGAATGAGATATATCAAAGAACGCCGCTTTAATGACCAGAATATCATCCTTTTTATAGCAAGGCTGGAATGATGCAACCGGCGTCAGAGTAACATGAAAAGATCACTTGTCCTCTGTTCTCGCTTTAATCATGGCAAAATCGGATGACGGTTCAGACGATGTCATGCGATCGATATCGAAACCAAACGATTGCGATTGTCAATCGTCTGCTGGTTGAATTTTGCATGAATGTTATGAAATATGATTTTGCCGTAGTTTCAAATAGAATACAGGGGGTGGGTCTTGTCTGAAAGAGAAGGAGAACGAAATTTTCCCGACTTCGATTTTGTGTGTGTGTGTGGGGGGGGGGGGGGGGCAATCTCACTGACCCTCTCCAGGGGCTGTAGGAGTAAAGACAAATTCTGAAATTTGTATTCTTTCCGGCTGCAATGCTGCCCTCCAAATGCTTCGGAGGGGGCCTCAGAGTGTTTCTATCGCTAAAATAGAATAATTATTATTTCATTTTTTTTTTTCTCTCTCTCTCTCAATGGGGTTGTCTTTTCGGGGCCCCAACTCTGGACTGATAAATCTTTTTAATCAGGCTCATTAATAGATTTATTACATCATAAATATATATAAAAATTAAAGACAAGTTTACCTTCTTGTAAAATTGAATCCAGTGACCGGGGTAATAATGCTGTAAGCGCTTTGGTCGGTCACATTGTAATTGGTAAGGCGCTACCTAAGAAACAGGTATTATTATTACTATTATTGTAAATTTGATATAGAAAACGCTCTGTGAAATATTATTTATATTGTAGTATATTTTTAGATACACTTAGATATACATATATGTCACTCAGTGATAATTTCCTTGTAAAGATTTTGCGCATGTCATTGTGAATGTTGAATAGTATACATTAATTATCTTTGATAGATAGGACTGTGAACATGATGATTTTTGTTGTTGTTTTTTCTCTTCTTCTTCAGTGAATTGATTATTTGTACACGATGGCGTAGTGAGGGTCTAGGCATTAAGGGGCTCTGGAATAATGGGGGGGGGTACCGATCTTACAAGGTATATGAAATACGAATTAACAAGGCCACCGAACAGGGGAGGGGGTAAAGGAGGGGGGCTTGTCTTCTTTCTTCCTTTCCGCTTCCCTTTTTTCTCTCTTTCTCCCTCTCTCGCTCACAATCTCTGTCTCTCTATCTCTCCTTGTCTTTCCTTTTCTCTCTCTCCACATCTCTCTCTCTCTAAATCTCTCTCCCCCCCCCCCTCTCTCTCTCCCTCTCTCCATCACTCTCTCTGTCTCTATCTCTCTCTCTGCCTTTCTCTCTCTCTCTCTTCTACATGCGATTGGGGGCACGAGCCCCCTTGCCTTCTTAGCTACGTCACTGCTTGTACATGCTTTCCTAGCACAAGCTTAGCTTGATATGGTTTACATGAAAAAGTTTATAATGTGCTTTAAGGAGAGCAGATGAATCTGAATACCAACTCAATACCAGTACATTCAACTAAACTGTGACACATCAATCAATCTAAAATGCACCATTATAAAATGATAGTTGTTGTGCCAACGCAAGCTGGTCCTGAGCAAATATTTGTACGATAAAGTATGACATGGCCCAGGGTAGCGTCATCAGAATTAATACTGTTCTCTCTGAGGGCCCTGAAAATAATTATCGTTACATCAGCATTGTCAGGTACCAATTTAATTCACCTGGGTCGAGAGGGCCAAATGTGGATAAAGCACCTTGCCCAAGGAGGTATGCACCGAGCAGCAAGGGTCAAACTCTGAGCCCTCTCTTAGAGTTTTAATTGATCTGGATTGATCGCAAGCCCCTCCAATCAATCGCCTACTTACATTACAGACTCCTTTAGCATGTTGGGATTTAGTACAGAGTTGCGATTGATATCAAGTTTTCATCCATTTAAATTAATCGCAACTGCTTATAAAAGGGAGCCTAGGACATTACACCAAATGTTAGTTTGCTGTTTGTAGCACCGTAGTATAGCTGTGGGACATTCACTTGACTCTCTATCGAAACGTTGAGGGTTCGAATCTCTACCCGGTGCAAATGTCCTTAGAAAGGCATTTTATATAAAGTTGTCTCTCTCTACTCAGACAGGATTTAACTCTTGGAATGCATTGTGCACTGGTTATGGATAGGGTACCCCTGCAGAAGCGCAGAGGGACGTCATATCATAATGTGACTTGCGCTTTACAAAAACAGCTTATCATTACCATTTATTTTTCCCCATTTCACAAGCGAACCAGGTCAGCTTGAACTTGGTATAGCAACCTCGCAGAGTTGCAGGTCCAACCACCGTTTGTTTAAATCACTTGCATCAGCTGAACCGTTAAAATGAAAGCCAAACCCTGATCATTCCATAATTATGTTGCCAGGTGGCCACATAATTAACCCATGGACTGCTTCTTTCTTAATTACAGTCTGTAGAATGAATAGGAAGACATAGAGGGGATTAAACAACAGGCTCGTGAAAGGTAGTGGAAAACATAAGATCAAATAATTTCTGTGTTGGTGCGTAACCGCGAACCTGGGAGAGAGTCAATTGTTGAGCACAGGGGAGAGATAAAAGCGTTTGAAGGTGACTGTACTTTTTCGCGTCGATTTTATTTGCTGGGATTCGGCTTTGACTGGGGTTAATGAGCTGTTTATACGACAATCAAAGTTTAAAGGTAATCTGGAGCTCTAGTTATGAAGCTTTTGGTCCAGAAAAGAAAAATCGATCGAAATGTATCCCTGAATTGTTGATCATGACTCTTTTGGACCAGCGAAACGCATGATTAAAGCAAATTTTTGTCATATTCTTTTAGCAGGTCACATTCATTTTCATTTTGTAGCATTCTGTGTATATTTTGTCAGATTCTGGAATAATTCATATATTGTCATCCCCAGAACTCCAGATTACTTTGGAAGCTGTGCTGGAATGAAATGCACAAATGTCGCAATGCCGTCAGTGTGCAAAGTCGCTGCTGGTATCATAAATAACAATTACTGATATTAAAAAGAAAGCTGATTATGAAGTATTTATGATTTAATCATTGGCAACTAAAACTTCTAATAACAGTGTGTGTCATGGTGTCATATTTTCTTCAATAAAAGAACAATTTGCCTCGTAACTTTAATTGAACATGATGTAATACTGGATGGTATATTTAAAAAGAAGATATAGATCGATGGTATCCTGAAGTGTGGTTGGTATCTGCAAATGTGGATGATATACATATACCAGGGGTTGATTTTATCACCAGTGGTGACTGATCCCTGATATCCCCAAATAATGGAGGGTATCTGCCAAGGGTAGTTGGTGATTGTATCCTCCAATGATATTGACTGAGCTACATCAGGGGTGCCAGGTATCATGCTGAGAATTAAAGGTTCAATTGCACCCTAAACAGTACAATAGCCATGATAGCTGCACCACATAAAGTAGGCCGCAGAATTTGAAAGTTATACGGTGCAAATTTGCACCTTGGACGAGAAGGGGGCAACACTGCACCTCGAGAGGTACAAATGTGCAAAATTTAGGGTGCAAAGTAATCCAAATAATCTAAATACAGTTTTCTCGAAATAAGTTCTTCGGAGGCCCATGCTACCTTTAAGTGGCCCTGGACGTTTCGCCACAAAGTCTCATGCGTTCTTCTGTCGCATTGATCACACAGAGGCGAAGAAAGGCTCGAAAGGAACAAATCGATCTGAGTTGTAAAACACGGGATTCGTAACTATTGATGACCATTGTTCTGATTTTTCTTTTTAAGGTTTGAGCCATGTTCGTAAACAAGATGAGACGGCGAAACAAAACGGTGTATGCAGTAGTGCAAACCAACCATGCTGATGTATATAGAGTACACTTGGTTGAGGTCAGTGGAGTAATGGGCTAAACATGTTGAAGGGTCTGAGCATAGACATACTGTGCACAATTTATGAATAGTTGCGAGCGGTTAATGAAAATGTAATTTTGTCATATATATGTCAGGTCATTTGATTTTCTTTTCTTTTCTCAATTTTTGGCGTGAAACTTTTGCAGCCCCGAGCCCCCCACCAGTGCGCCAGTGGTTGAGGTCACTAAATGAATGATGATGAAGGGGGAAATAGCATGAAGGATGATAGAAATATCAAGGGACAGAGACAGAGAGAGAGAGAGACAAAAAAGGCAGAAGAAACAGCGAGAACAAAAAGAAAAGTGTAATCTTAAATCTTTAGTGTTTAATGATTTAAAGAACAGCAATGTATAGTATACATTCTTAATTATGACTAATAAGTACAGATTTTTCTTAGTCAAGTGGTTGATAAACATTTAATTATATATGCGAGGGTTGTGGGTTCGAGCCTCTGCACGGCATGAGTGTCCTTTGGGACGACATTATACATGTACAAATCTCGACCCAGGGGGAATAAGTGGCTACCTGGTTGGATTATTTCTTAAACATGTTGAATTTATTGGGCGCTGATAACTTGTGCCGGAGATAAGGGCGGGGTAATAATTTCCAAAACGGTCCTAAATTGGAAGCGCATAGAGACATCGAATTGACAAATTCTTGTTTAAAACTTTCGGGAACAAATAAATTAATTACAAAAAGAGTACAAAGAGAGGGCTACCACCGGTGTGATATTCGCGGTCAATTTTGGGTGTCCAGTACATTGGCTTCATCTCGGCAGCTTAAAAATCAAAAATGGAAGTATAGATATGAATGGGATGAACACGATGTCAGGGGGCTTGTCATTCAAAAGTCAAGGGGGATTAGTTATGAAAGCCGCCATCCATTTGTGTCATGTGGGTGTCTATTTAAAGCGCAATTCTCCCTGTTCCACATGACGACATTTAAGCATATAAAAAAACGTGAATCCCAGGTGATTCAGGCCGTGTTTATACGGACCACCTCAACCTCAATCAAGGGGGAGGGGAGGGGAGGGGGGAGGGGAGGGGAGGGAGGGGGAGGGGAGAGGGAGGGGAGGTTTGGGGTTAGGGGGAGGGGGAGGGTTAGGTATAGTGTTTGTCGACGGAGCATATGTCGTACAAGGAACTTTAATATCACGTCAAGGTGTTTCGCATGGATGGATAAGGGAGATTCCATATTAGTATCTGTTCATACGTTATGTGATGGCGTAGTCAGGGGAGAAGGCACAGTGGCCAAGTGCCCAAACCCCCCCCCCCCTCCCACCGAATGGTGATGAAAGAACAAAAGGTGGAAATTAGATAAGGATACATGAAGAATGGTAATGGATTAAGGCAACATGAAAAGAAACTGATATGATCCCTCCCACACTCTTGCATTTCCTCCAACTAATCAGACTGGAGCACCCCCCCCCCCCCCCATGGCACGGGCGCTTCCCCCTTGACTGAACCCACGGGAAAAGGGTCAACTTTATTTTAAAAAACAAAAAAACTTTCATATCTAAAATGTTAAACAGGAGTAAAGAGTATAACTCGTCAGCTTTCATTTGAAACCCTGTTCTTTCATCATTGTCAAGTTTTGGGTTTGAATGAATTCCTTGAATAAAGAAATCCAATTTTACAGTCGTCACACAATGATAAAAACCCATGTCATTTCAAGAATAATTCTTAAATGGTATCCACTCTCCACTTTGTTGTGACTGCATGAATTGCTGAGATGGAGGGCATTCCTGATACCGTTCATGGATATTCAGGGTCCAGCTGCAAGCTCAGGTAAAGGGTCACATTTGTCCGAAAACGATAACGAAAACGAGATCTTTCATTAAAAGTATATCCTAGAGCTACCATACTATTAAGAGATACGAACATACTCACACGAACTCACCATATAGAAGGATTTACCTTTAACTGAAAATAATTGAAAATTTCGTTATCGTTATCGTTATCGTTATCGTTATCGGAGAAATTTGACCAGCCCTTACGCAAACAGTATATTTAGTAGCCTTTCCCACATTTTTTTTTTCTTTCAATAAAGAGTTGCTGAGATGGATGGCATCCACCAGATTTCAGTTATGATATCAACTTGTGTAGACAAAAATAGACAGTATGGGTCTAATTGGGCCTCTTTTTTTTCTTTTTCTTCTTCTTCTTCTTCTTCTTCTTCTTCTTCTTCTTCAACGGAAACGTGAATGGGCGCGTGTTCTTAAAAGATGTTTACATCCGCACCACGTGAACTGGACGATGTGCAGTATTCGACATGAGATGGATGTTCTACGTAACCATGGTAACAATCCTGTATGATGAGGAGAGCAGTTCGGGACATGCAACGTTGTCTGCTTTGCGACGAGAGGAGAGGTGGACATGTCGAAGTAAGAGGTAAGGACAGATATCGCTCTTTCGTTAGATTCTGAAACAGCTAATTATATAAACCAAAGTGAATACCTCTAACTTTTGTTGTTGTTTTTTTTTATATATTGAGCTTGGAAAAAGAGGGTTTTGCACCTATCACCTTCAAGAGCACCTAATTCAGTGATGCATGATATTGATGATGCAAAGAAGGTGTCAAATGAAAGCCGAGGAGTAATTCTTACTTCTGTTTAACATTTAAGATATGCAATTGTGTAGTTTTTAAATGGTTGAACTTTGAACTCCTGTTACCTTTTTTTTTTCAGTAACACATTGTATCAGCAACGGCGTTATTTCTGCGTGATACGAAACGCCGCGTGAGACCTCACATGTTTGGTCAGCGAATCCAGGTTTAAGTTAAACCTGATCAGAATCGAATGGAGGGTATATACCCGTATAAACGCAGCACCGTCGAGCAAAATAGGTATGACACATACTCACCAAGCCGTTACGTGAAGGTGGGAACTATCATTCGATTGGCCCATATTTCTACTAACTTAGATCCACATATCCCACGTGTTGCTAGGCGGAAAATCTAAAAACTGGTTTGCCTGATCAACATGCGTGAAAAGAAGATACAAAGCAACTATGTGCATGTTTTTTCATGCATGCTGAAAATGACTTTCAAAACCCACAGCTGATGTTGCGTCACATTAATTCAAAGGAATGATCTTGTCTAGATAAATAGTTTTATGAAGTAGTGAAATAGATATGGTCTAAACCTAATATCATTCCAAACGATTGAATATTGATTTTTTTATTAAAAACAATGAGTTTACATTTTAGTACCTTAATTATGATGAAACGTATATGTAAGTATCCCCTTGTAACATATTTGTTTTCGATTTTTATTTTTTTTATTTTTTATTTTGGTAAATGATTTGTGTTTAGATGATGTGAACACTTTGTCGTCAACCTTAACTCAATCTTTCATAGAAAGGACAAATAAATCGATTTTCTTTACTTCCTTCTAATAACAGAAATACTAGAAATAGTAAAAGAATGGTACAAACAAAATTAATAAATGATTCATTTCATTTTATTATCTCTACTTCTGATGAGGGCCAAAAATGAATTCTCATCGAATCCAGGACGATTGCCTCATAATGTAACATATGCAAAATCAATCTTAAAGAAAATGTGTAATTATCAATAATAGGCAAAATATACAAGAAAAGTTGTGACTGTATTAATGACACGTACGTTATATATCCACAACATTGCCTTGTGCGTGCATGTCCGTGTTAGCAATTTTCAGGGTATGCGGTTTACAGCGGTTTGGACATATTGTTTCCATGGTGCAGGCCTAAACTACATCACAGCCAATAATGATTACGTGATAACAATCAAAATGCATTGTTTAAAAACATTTTCTCCGGATGAATCTTCTCTGCAAGTATACTTGAAATGGGCTTTCCTCGAAGTTTTCAATGACACCTTGGTTTGGATGTGGTTTTTTTTTCTGGGCAATATAGTAATAAGTGTTGACCACAGACCACCCTCCTACATGTCCTACACAATTCCAACCGACAGTTACATGTACATCAGGTATTTCAATTAATTGCTCTAATCCGTGGCTTTTGTACTGCCAATCATCTTGTCGTGTCCTGATAAGTCAATTGGCTTACATCCAAACACTATATTGTCTGTTGATATATCATTCTATGCCTTATGAGTTTCATATGTTACAAATGGTGTTGAAGTACTTCGAAAATATAGTATTTGTTTAAATGGACACTAAGAATTCGCTAATGATAAATTGTTTGTTTATTTCATCATTCCTCTGCAATAGACGATTTGCATTTGAATATAGCACTTCACTTGATCAAAATTTTGAAAAAAAGTCGACTGAAACTATAAATCTGCCCTTTGAAAGCGCATTATAAATCGGATGAATATCACAATTTATCAGCTGTACAGAAGATGACACTTTAACATGGATCGTATATATTTTTGCATGTTGAAAGACGCTAAATATAATGGTCTTTCATAGAAATGTTTTCTACACATTTCATACGTATCCTCATATTATACAAATTTCGAAACGAATGCCAGTCAGCATGGTCAGTATACCATAACTGTGAACCTGCACGAGAGTATGACCGAGAGTGCAACTTTAAGGCCGAAGCGTAACGACGTATCGGTACCCTGGGCGAACGCGACTCAAACAGCTGTTTAGGGTCACTGTACTATTTCTCGTGCGGTGTAACTTCAAACGAACTAGGTTGTTTGTTTCAGGTATGATACTCGTGTGGGAACAAACAAAGGCCGTGTTTCCATTTGAGGGACTCACCCAAGCATCCCTGAGAGTCGATTGTCAGATAGTAGGACGACTTCATCGGCTAAAGTTTGCTTCTGAAGAAGAGTGTAATAAAGAGCTGAAATCGGACAGGCGGACATACTGTTAGGAAAAGTAAGAGATAGTGAAAAATGTTTTTGAAAACGAGCAGATTACGCACAACGATCGACGTTTGAATGATTTTTTTTGTTTTTGTTTAGATATATCAATATTAAGTTTTTAAGTTTTAATTATACATGTATATCAAATTCTTTTGTGGAAGTAGATTTGCCATACTTATGGTCATGACGATGTCAGTAGTAAAGGACTATTGTTTACAACCACTCGGATGTATCAAATGAAATAAATTTGGTTAAACGTCCCTGCCCTTCAAAGTTAATAGTACTTTTATAACAATTAGTCAAAATATTGTGATTATACATTTTGAAGGTCTGCTGCACAGTGGCTGCCTTAAATGAAAGAAAAACCTAGTGAATATTTTCAAGCAAAACGGTAGTGATTTACTGTATGAATAAGTTTGAAATTTTTTGATGGTTTTTTTTTTTTTAACCTGACTGCTAAGAAAACATGTTTATGCTTGTAAGTAAGCAACAAGGGGACTGACGGTTTTTAGGTCCTCTCCGAGAGACTTGGTAATGAGGATTAATGCCTAACCATATGCCTAACCAAACCCGCAACGGGCACCAATGCGCACACTTGGTTTCGAACCCGGGTCCTCCCAGTTACGAGACCTCTGCTCTACCACTGAGCCATCGCGTGTTTCACCTTTTTCTAGGTTGAAGTAATAATCTAAAAATTTGTGCAAAATATACTCGCAAATCAAATGTATATTTTTCTTCATTTCTCAGTAAACATGGTAAATAGGCCAAATAAATACATTTGAAAACAAGAGTTTTTCAGAGACTTTAATAAGTGCGATTAGCTGTTTGTGTGTTTGTTTGTTTCGCGTTTTTTTTTTTTTTAAATGCTAATTGTGGATGTTACATCCTATAACACCATTCGGGACGACTGTAGTAATTTAGTTCCAATCATAATATATCAACATAATCTGCAGTAAGAGTAGAGGGGTGTTGGGTTTAGGGAAATGGTTAACGGACTATCGGGGGTGTAAGAACCAACGTGATGTCCGGATACACTTTAAACTGATTTGGGGATCAAGTCAGAATAGTAGCTACATGGTTAAATGAGAAGAGTGAACACGGACTTGTTGCTCATCCCTGGTGTGATACAGTAGCGTGAATATACCAAGGTTCTTCACTTATTGACTGATTTGCACCCGATTGTGCGGGGTGAGCATGGATCGATGAAGCTGCTCCAACAATAGACCAATAATTACGGTATAACAAAAGGATGATGTGTTTTTTGAGCTGCAAACAATAAGGTGTGAGGGTTTTTTTTTTTTCTTTCTGTCTTTCTTTCTTTCTTTTTCCCTTTTCTTTCTACCTCTATTCCGATGACGCATAGGGATTGCCCTCGACATCAGCTGAAATAGTCAGCTGAAAACAATTGGAATTGCCGATGACTTTTTTTTAGGCACGTTCGGCGAACAGTTAAAACTTCGTGAACAATAATTTTTTTTAACGAGTAAAGGATCGTTCATCTTCTAATAAAGGTGGATTTTATCTAAAAATGTTTAAAATGGCTGATCTTTTAAACAATTTCATAATATCGCTTGTCTTGAATCCTTGTTTGTTTGTTGTTTTTTTTGGGGGGGTTACATTTTTAATTGCTTCGTTTGTTATTATCGTTGGTTCATGTGCTATAAAGGATCGAACAAAATGTATTGATCTGATATTAAATCTTTGTCTTTTTTCTACCTCTACGATATTCATTGCACATGCCTATTCCTATCATGCCTATAGGGTACCCTCTCCCCATTCTGTAAATTAGCTGTTTGTTTATTTGTACTGTCCTTTTATATGTTTTACTTTCCATATCCCTCCCCTTCTCTCTATCTGTCTGTAGACCTCTCTCTCTCGCTCTCTCTCTCTCTCTCTCTCTATCGCTTTGTTCCTCTCTATTTGTCTCCATCCCTCCCTCTCTCCCTCTCTTCATCTCTCTCTCTCTCTCTCTCCTCTCATTCTTTCACATTACCCACCTATTTCTTACCCCCCCCCCCACAACTCTTGTGCTCGATTAATTATCTGTACTTTCGTCAAACGCCTACAGTCCTATATTACATTGGTCCTCAGGCCCTGTGGTTATTATATGTCCTACCAGCAGGACCACGGTTCCTGTTTTTCATCATTCATTCGCATGTAACATCGCTCCCATTAAGCCTAATTCAGGGTTTTGGTCAGGTTTAATAATGGGAAGTAGGATATGGAGTACAGGACTAACGGATGATAAACCACCACAAATAGCTACGATGAGCTGGCTATGCTATATGCTGTAGCATGCATGGGGCATGGACCTTAAAAAATAGACTTTATACAGGGTGTTAAATGTTCACAATCATCAACTTGACGTTGTTCAACCTTGTCAAGGGCTCTGAAGTTCTTTTGAAAAGAGGATTACATGATGGGCTCCAAATCCTTTCTTAAATCCCACATGCTTTTGAGACTTTCTTGTCGTCCACGTGGTTCTCTCCGCCATGCCTTCCATGTACAACGTCAAAATAGTACATTCACCTTTTTCAAAGTGAAATGCGTCGAGCCTCTGGCATACCTCCTTCAAAATCAGCTGATCGCATAGTCTCAAGTTTCAGACCCAATTGACTTGAGACTTTGAGAGTTTTTTTAACCATAAGACCGATTACACGTATTTCAAGACCCCCCCCCCCACCCCCCCCCCCCCCCCCACCCACAATCTAAAGAAGTGGTACAGTTACGGTAAGTTCGCGCTGCTGTATCTAGTAATGGATATCTTGTTGACATGTTCAGCATTTCGTTGGCAAATGTGAGCCTATCATCACTGTTCGGTTTGTAGGACCAACTGATTGGACTGTCGATCCCCTCCCCTTATTTTTTTTTAATAGGACTTCAAGATAAATGGGTGAGAATATCAAATCCACTATGTATTTTCGCTTATGGGATTAGGGCCTAGTTCAATTTATATCAAAACAGAGAACCTTGTATGTTTCCGATTGATATGTATGTATGTACATTTCAATTGGTTATGAGAGCGCCGAATCGTAATTTAGAAAATGTCTGAAAACACAAGCCTATTGGCATCCCCCTGGATTTCAGCTCTGATGGTAAGTCGTGTAAAACCCACAACATCATACGCCAGAGCTGCCCCGCTGAATGGGCGGGGGTTCTGCATCGCTTAACCGTTACATCGGAGGCTCCAGCTGACCCGATAATTATTAGCTCGAACCGAAAGGACCTCGGGAAAAAAAAATACTTGAAAAAACAAAATTTCCTTTTCCCTTGATTTACATGTCTATTTCATGGAGAGATCATGGTGTATCCAGCATAAGTGGACTTTAGGGGTATGCCCCCGCCCCTTCGAAGGCCCTGAAATAAATCAACGAAACCTGCTGTGGGTCTACGGTTTGCAGCCAATGCACACCCCTCTCCACTGCTCCCCTGGTATAGCTATCACCGCATATCCACTATAAAACATTATACATTACGAATGATTTGTATTGCTAAATCATCCTTGACAATTTATCGTAATTACAATAATTATAATACTTATATAATAATATAATTTCCTCTTCAAATATGCAAAACAAAATGACACTAATACAAGCGACAAGTAGAAAATCTCCCTGCCCGAATTTGGGATGGCGGTTTCTCGAATAATGGTAATATCAAACTTCTTCTCGGGGGCTGCAGCGCCCTCAGCCCTCCCTCGCCTCATACTCCACTGTGTTGCAACTAGCAAGAAAACAAACAACAACAACAAAAACACAAACAATAAAATATTGCTCTATCAGTATGTTTATTAAATTAATTTAAATCAGACAGAGAGCAAAATCAATTTCTTTACTACAGCGTTTGCAATTTACTGACTGAATGAAAATATTTTTGCTTAGGTCTTTCTAAAATTATATTTGCTAACATTTTAGAATGTTTATGCGCAGACCATAGAGATCATAATTATAATAGACACTAATATAAGATATCTATGGTGCAGACAAACATTTCAAAACAGAACATGCTGCCTTTAATAAAGCCGAATAATCCATAGAATTGTATCAACTTTTACTATACTTAGTACCAACATCGACTGGTTGTAATCAACTCTTGCCATTTGAGATTGTTTTTATCATTGATAGTACTGGGTGGTCATGTTGGTTCTTCTCTCACACTTTCTTTATTTCCACTTTCTTGTTTTCTTCTGCAATTCATGAGGAAAATAAAGAAGACCGTGTCTCGTATGACAATTATTCCTTCGAGATTTTCTGCTGAGAAGCCACAAAAATAAGGGTCTTATAATTATTCTGTTGTGAGTTTTCGCCTTAAGTCTGCTGAAAAATAGCATGTTAAACTTTTTTGTGTGTGCGGGGGTGTGTGTGTGTTTGTGTTTATTTTTAGGACGGAAATACACATCGAAAATGCTTTTAAAATACTGGCAAACGAGTGCTGGTGATACAGTGCTCACTTTTGATAATCATGATCTCTAATTGATTCTAGATTCACTGGTGCCAATATCATGAATATATAATACGCACTGGATTGTGGGCCTATCTTTTGTCATTATTTCAAAATTAATATATAGAAGCCCTCCCTCTCTCTCTCTCTCTCTCTTTCATTTTACTCTTCTCTCTCTCAACACTCTCTCTCTCTCTCTCTCTCTTTCTATTTCTTTCTCTTTCCCCTCTCTCTCTCTCTTTCATTTTTTTTCCTCTCTCAACTCTCCCCCTATCCCTCCTCTTTCATTTTTCTCCTCTCTCTCAACTCTCTCTCACTCTCTCTCCCTCTCTCTCTCTCTCTCTCCTAACTTATTTGTCTCTCTACCTCACCCGTACTATCTTAAACAGACCCTCTTGAGCCAGATACTATAGGCCCATGTCATTATTATGATTACTGTCATCCTCGTTACCTTATAGCAGTGATTAATCCGAAAAGGACTTTAGCTGAGCGTGACGATAGTACAGTGACCCAGTGGTTTTAGATCTAGTCTAATCATGGTCTAAGGCCCATGTTCTATTCAAGTCCAGACTGCCCAGGTCTTGTGGGTCGGACCAGCATAGCCCACACACCGCGAGTCCCGGCCTCGGACTCGCTTGGTTTATAAAGACAATCTTTCGTTCTGGTAGATGGAAAAGGAAATCGGAATGAAATTTTTCCAATATATGTTTTCATAATTTTACATGTATTAAAAGATGGAATATACAATCCTAGACCGACTTTGACAATATGAACCAATATTGTCAGGTGGCACTATTTTCATATAGGCCTATTTCTCGTTAAAAAACTTTTGCAAACACTTAAAGGGCGTGTTGCACGGCAAATACTGGTTAACGCCAGCTACGTGTTTTTTTTTTTTTTCTTTTTTTTTTTGGACAACTGCACGTAAATGAATGGACCTCAGCTAACGGTAGTCAGCGACTTAATCTCTACATGGTCAGCGTTTGCGAAACAGACCGAAGTTACCCTTACTCTTCGGTTTCGCGCTTGTTGCACATACGTACGCATAAGGGAATAGCATGGCCCGTCCGAAGAGTTGCGAATAAACCCGATTGGCCCCGAGGCCAGCCACGATAAAGACACATAGTCTCGTCAGTTTACACTCCCTTTAAGTTCTTCTTACAATTTCAGATAAGAATTATTTCACCGTCTGAACTTTTTAAAAAGATGATTCCCATTAATGTTTGACAGATTACAGAGGAAATGTGCATCTTTTAGTCAAAGTTTGGCGATATCGATATTTCGTCTATGATTTTCGCTGCCTTAGTGTGAATATCTTTATGGAACGCCAAACCGAGGCCATCGCAACGCACTGCATTCTCACGGAGATTCGTACAACGTCATGTAAACACAGAATACATGCTTATTGCACATAATATCTCAGCTTTCGGATTGAATAACCAATCAAAGTATCAATCTCAAATTATGAATGGTCGGCAAATAGTGATTGATTTTAACCACTTTATGGAGAATGAACTTCATAGTCTGTCATCTCAGAAATGATACTATTTCATATAAAATATTAGCATACTTTTCTATTTGACCAGTATTTGCTTAATTCAAGATTAGACTCTAAGGGTATGACGCAAGATGAAAGGAAAATGAAATAAGACGTCAAGAAGGACATTTTACATCTCTTCACTGCCCCCCCCCCCCAACAACTGACACAGTTTTCTTTCTTCTCAGTCAAAGAAGAAGGTCTATTTACATGGTCACACTTCTGAAATGGCTCTCAACCTTTGTTTGTTGCTTATTTATTAATCTGTTTGTGCTCGGCTAAGCTGCGACGACCAAAAGTGCTTCGCCCCTATGATGTTTTTTATGTTTTCCCCCAACGTGGCGAGTATATAGAGGGAGGTGTTTAGGATTATATAACAGTACTAACTGCCAGCTGAGACGTAAGGCCACACACCGTTCTATTATGGAAACCTCCCAAATGGATTCGGAGATGAGAGAAAATAATAGATGCACACTATGGCAAGTAACTATAAAGCGTGGGATTTTCTTAGCAGAGGCGAGTAAACTACAAAGAGAAAGCAGACGACACAAAAGGCCCGCCCTTTTTTCTGTCCATTAATTTCTCTCGCCATTGTCCCCTTTATTCCGCTGCCCCTTGTTCGTAGGGCATGCGTACTTTCTGAGGCGCACAACCTTGGATCTCGCGAAAAGTGTCACTAGTACTTGTTTGCTTGTTATTTAGTTTCAAAAGTTTTTTTTTAATTTCTTTGTGCTCCATGTTAGATAACATACCGTACTTGTTCTACTTGTCGGATAGTACTAGTTTAGTTAGATTGTACGGTCCCTGATACTGCATGTGTAAAATAATCATCGTTCCCTCTCAGTGTTTGTATTAAGAACAAATTAAGTATTATCTCAGTAAGAGGTACGGTACTTGTAATAAAACTACATTTCTACGCAGCAAGCAAAAAAGTTGTCGATAAGTGATGTTACGCAGATAAGACAATGAAAGTCAATGACGTAACATGGGTCTAGCCATTTATGGGGCACTCTATCATGCTATCTTTCTCGTTGAACGAGAGGGCGCCCTTCTCACTCATCTTGAAGGTTACGACCATCGAAGTTGGTGAGAAAAATCCTAGTTTTTACTGAATTTTGGACATTTTTTGGATAATTTGCTTTGGAGGCCTCATTTTAGGAACATTCAAGATAAGTATTATTCATAATTTGTTGAACCTTGTTACCGATAAAGTGGTGCAGACTGATTTGATTTTGTTATAACTGTTTCCAATATAAGAGGTACTATGGCGTCAGGTGCCACGTACGCAGAGAAAGCGGATTTTGATGACGTAACTGCACAGCAGATACGAAGCAAGCCCGTATTTGTTAAACATCGTGATATTCCGGAGACAGAAGAAAGAGCTTTCTACACCGAAGACATGTATAAAACTCTTAGTCGTACTGTCTCAAGCAAAGAAATATCAGGCATACAGAAAATAAAAGGTCTATGGAGACTTTACATCGAGACACAGAAAGCTCGCATTGATCTTATTACACAGGGTCTGAAAGTTAGAAATGTACAAGTTGCAGTGTATGACAGCAATCCCTTTCTGTCACATGATGAAGACACGATCCGTGTCTTGGTCAAAGACATTCCGCTTTCAGCTAGTGACTCTCTGATCTCAGATGAGTTTGAAAAAAGAAAGTACAATCCAGTCGGAAAGATTATTCTTCAGCGTTTGAGAGTAGATGGAAAGTTGACAGATTGCTTGACCGGTGACAGGGTCATCTATTTGAAGAAACCCTCCCAGTCTCTACCTAGATTCATCACTTTTGGACTTTTTCGAGGAAGAGTCTTCCATCATGGTCAAAACCCCCCAGAGTCTTCAGTTACTTGCTCTAGATGTCTCTCAGTTGGACATCACCGTTCTCGTTGCACCAAAGATGTCACCTGTAAGCAATGCAACCAGAGTGGTCACATCGCCCGTGACTGCAACGAGGATTTCCCTCCTCTACCTAGCCAGACCGCCCCCGCAGCTATCTCCAGCAACTTTCCCCCAGCTTCACAAACCGACAGCCTAGCTCCCATAGCTTTTACTGCTCGCGATCAGCTTTTTGACACGCCTACCGCTCCTCAAGCCGTATCGCGGCACTTCCCCGAGGCTCACTCCGACTTCCCAGCCCCTACTGTTTCTATCGCTTGCGATCGGCTGTGTGCCACGCCCACCGTCTCCCAAGCTGTTTCGCGGCCTCCTAGCAACCTGAAGCCTTCCCATGGAGCACTGCAAGCCAAGATTACGCAATACGTCGCGAGCGGCACGGCACAACTTTCAGCTGACTGTGATGCCGAAGAATGCCCCAGCAATTCACACGATGAATTTTCGACCGCTGAATCGGTAGACGAGATCGAGCAATCAGATTTGTCAGCAGAATCACCTGAGCTTGTCAAACTAAACAAAGGAGATACAACTCAGCAAGGAACAGCTGTGAAAAGGAAACAGAAATCCCGCAAACGGTTATCTAAAAAGAAATAGAACAATATTGCTGCTATTACAACAAATCCAGGAAAAGCCCACAACAACCATGCATAACACATGAGTAGTTGTCACTTATTAAGTTTAAATGTACGCGGATTGAGAAACAAAGATAAAAGGAACCAAATATTCCGCTGGCTCAGACATCAAAAAGGGGACATTATCTTCCTACAAGAAACTTTTTGGTCTTGTGATCTTGAAAATATTGTGAGATGTGAATGGCGAGGCGCATGCTTCTTTTCACATGGAACTAACCACTCACGTGGTGTCGCAATACTCTTTAAACAAGGTCTGAATATAGAGAATGTTCAAACGAAATATGAAAAAGATGGAAGATTACTATTTTTACAAGTACGGATTCATGATATCAATATGATGTTAGGAAACATATATGCCCCTACACAAAGAAAGTGTAGAGAGAAATTTTTTCATTTAATTTTTCAAGAAATAAAAGAAATATGCTTTAGTGAAGACTCACGACATTTTGAGATCATATTAGGAGGCGATTGGAATTGCGTTCTCAATGCTAGAAAAGATATAATGGGTACACTAAATAACTATTACGGTAACTTTACTTATTTGCAAAAATTGATTGCGAAATACAAGTTAAATGATGTCTGGAGAAAGACGCATCCAAATGTCAGGCAGTTTACATGGAGGAACGTTACCCTTAAAAGGGCCTCTCGTTTAGATTTTTGGTTGGTTGACTCTAATATTTATAATAGAACATTATCCAGTGATATTAGGCCTGCTATACGTGCCGATCACAACGCAATTTCGCTGAAAATCAGATTCAAAAATACCAAAAGAGGTCCAGGATACTGGAAAATGAATACGTCTATATTAAGTAACAAAGATTATCAAAACCGGATAATCGAATTTATCCACAGGATTTCTAAGATGCACATATCGGCTATAGATAAGTGGGAGTTACTAAAAATCAAAGTTCGTGAGTTTTCACAAAAATATAGTAGAAATAAGTCAGTAATTAATAATGATATCAAATTGAAGTTAGAAAAATTATTATGTTTACTACAAAAGCAAATTGACTGTAATATAGATAACAGTGAGCTGTTAAACGAATATACAAATGTGAAAGAAAAGTTAGAAAAAATATATAAGATTGAAGCGAAAGGTGCGGGAATTAGAGCCCGCGTAAAGTGGATGGAGGAAGGCGAAAAAAACACAAAGTATTTTTTAAATTTAGAAAAAAGTAGGATGAAGAGGAGAGAAATAAAACAACTGAAGTCCGAGAATGGAAGACGTATATTTTATGAAAACAAAGAAATCATGAATGAAGTGTTATTATACTATACAAAGTTGTATGAGAAAGAAGATATAGGAGTTAAAGAAACTGAAAATTATGTTTCAAGACAAACTGTTAATCAGTTAAACGTTGAAGAAAAAGACATGTGTGAAGGTCTGTTGACTACAGAAGAGTGTAAACGTGCTGTATTTTCCATGAGTAAAAATAAAGCCCCTGGTTCTGACGGTGTACCGATAGAATTTTACCAGATGTTCTGGTCCCATATAAAAGATATTCTTGTGAAAGCTTTAAACGAATGTTATATAACAGGGTCGATGTCGAATACACAAAGGACAGGTATTATTACACTTTTGTTTAAGAAGGGTGACCATCAGAACCTTAATAACTGGAGACCCATAACATTATTAAACTGTGATTATAAAATAATAGCTTCTATTCTAGCAACACGCCTCCAAAAGATTCTTTGTCATATTGTTCATGAAACTCAAACAGGTTATGTAAAAGGTCGCTTGGCGTCAAATAATGTGAGGCTAGTGAAAGACGTTATTCAGTATCTGGCAAACCAAAAAGAACATGGAGCCATTATGTTAGTCGACTTCACAAAAGCTTTTGACTGTCTCAATTTAGATTTTCTTGATTTATGTTTAGAAAAAGTTAATTTGGGGCCTTCTTTCAGACATTGGGTCAAAGTTCTGTATACAAATATACAAAGTAGTGTTATAGTTAACGGGTGGGTATCTGAATCATTTTATGTCAAACGGGGTGTCAGACAGGGATGCCCTCTGTCTGCCCTGCTTTTTATCCTAGCAGTCGAATTTGTGGCAAATAAGATCAGAAAAAATACAGAAATTAAACCATTCGAAATAGATCAATGTAATATAAAAATGAAATTACTGCAATACGCAGATGATACTTTATTTTTTGTTCATGACCCTCTTTCACTTCAAAATATTATTGATGAGTTGATGCTTTTCGGTAAAGTAGCCGGCCCAAAGTTAAATAAAGATAAGAGCACTATGATATGGATCGGTGATGTAACTTTGAAGTGGAACATATCCAAACATAATTTGACATGGTCTGATAAACCCGTCCAGTACTTAGGTCATCACATTTGTATGGATAATGAATTGGCCTTGAAAACAGATTGGATGAATAGGTTGTCGAAATTAGAAAATATTCTTCAGAGCTGGCAAAGAAGAAATTTAACTATTTTTGGAAAAGTGACCGTACTTAAGTCATTAGCACTTAGTCAGGTTATACATCTAATTATTGTAGATACTATGCCAAATGAATTCCTGAAGAAATTGAATAGAATCATTTTTAAATTTATTTGGGGATCTAAGACAGAAAAAGTAAAGAGAGCTGTTTTGTCAGACAATTATATATATGGAGGAATTAATATGACTGAAATACAAAATCAATTGTTTAGTTTTAGATTGAAATGGCTTGGCCAACTTTCGAACGAAAGTAACGGCATATGGAAAGAAATGAGTAATTTTTGGTTTGACCAATTGGGTGGTTTGAAGTTATTACTATATTGTAACTATGATAAAGATATGTTAAAGATTGTTAAGGAAAAATACATACCAAAATTTTATGGAGAAGTTTTATATGCATGGATGGTAATAAGATCACATGCCAGTCGACAAAATACAGATAAAGATGATAAAGCTGGCGAGATTCTATGGTTTAATCAAAATATTACTTTCAACAGGAATATGATTTTTTATGATGATTGGTATAAGGCCGGCATTCTATTCTTGAGCGATATTTTAGAAAACGGCTCCTTCAAGAGAATTGAAGATATTTTGCTTATTTTGAGTACGAGAAGAGGTAAAGCAAATTTGATATTTGATTATATGAAATTAAAGAAAGCAATACCAAAAATATGGATACGGTATGTTAGAAATAGAAATGAGGAACCTTCCTTCCTAAATCGAAGATTAATTCTACCAAATGTTATTGTAAACAAAAAAGAAAAATGTATATATGAAATAAGCAGTAAATTGTACTATAGAATGATCATGTCAAGTAATAGGTTACCATTTTTGAATTCACATTGTCTTTTTTGGGAAACAACGTTAAGCGTTGATATTGTCTGGCCAAATGTTTTTAGACGATTTTTCATTAATCTTCAAGAAAACAAATTACGTGAGTTTAGTTTTAAATTTCTTTATAACTTATTACCGACTCGGAGAAACCTCCATAAGTGGGACTTAGCAAGTGATAGCAATTGTTTTCATTGTAACGTTGAAGAAGACCTAGTTCATGCTTTTTTAGCCTGCAAGTTAAATGAACCACTTTTTGTTTTCGTAAGAAATGTCATAAGAGAGGTTTTCCATGTAGAGATACATTTTGATATCTCTTACATATTAACACTAGAGAATGACGATTTAGATGTCGTGCTTTTTATTGCTTTTTGATGTATTTACAAATTGATTTTGGAAAGAAATGCATCTGGCCACGATAGAAGAAAGAATGGTCTGATTTTTTTATTTAAAAGAGAAGTAGAAAAAAGGGTACTCTTAAATGAAACAAGAGGAAAAGAAGACTGTAAGTTACCTAATAAATTATTGTATTACATTTGAATGGACCATTTACGTAATGTAATCAAACAGTGGGATCGCGGACTGCATACTTTAAGTGTTATTGGGCTATATAGCACCGACCGATGTATGCGGTCCGCGATCCTGCTTATGCATAACAGGTGAGTGTTTGTTCGTTGATATTGCACTTTGAGATGAAAGCATTGCGGAGGTGGCCTATTTACGTTCATTGAAATGCTATCATTGGAAACCTATTATGTTGTACAGACTTAAATTCTGAATGTTTAACTAGTGGATTTTGAACAACATTGTTGAAGAATATTCTTGTAATTACGCAGTAATTGTTGTCTATATTTTGATTTTTGTAAATAAAATCCTCGATTGGGAGGAAAAAAAAAAAAAAAAAAAAATCTTTCTCGTTGAATGAAATGCGCATTAACACGGTCGGCGATTAAGGGCGTAAGGTGGGGAGGGGTTTCTGTTTCTATTCTATTCTATCTCTTTTTCCTTTCCCCTTTCTCGTTCATTTTCTCTCATTTTCATTGTGTTTTTTTTTTTTTTTTTGGGGGGGGGGTTCATTTTTTTCTTTGTTGCCATTCGGGGGGGGGTGCATTGCAGCTACACCTTTGATGAAAGATCCAAGTGCTGAAACACTGTCTGATCTCGAGAAATCTAGAGCCCAGATCAATTTAGCACATGGAGGAACAACTACCCATTCTGTTTGATCTTCTTGCACTGTCAGCTGTATAGACAGTTTGATAAACTAACTTGACGTCGTTACATGACGGGTTCAATTGGTGTACTTTGTTAGGGGGATTAAAGACGAAGTGTATCATCATTATCTGACACTTAACTTCTAGGCTGTTTGGTTATGTTGCTCGATGTACGTAGAAGATATACTTGTTCGGATTCCCTTTCGAAGGGAAATCCGCCCTTAATGGCAAGTTGTTCTGAAAGAAAGTGGAAAAATCAGAGAAGCAGATTGGTGAAAGTTTGAACGAAATCGGAAAAGCAATTAGGAAGTTATGAATTTTGGAAAGTTGTCATCACTATACATATGGGAATTTCAAAATGGCCGAATTGGTAATGTCATTTTTCTATTTTTGGGGTGGACAACTCCCCCATTTGCTCCAACGCACAACATGACTAAAAGCTCATTGTTTCAAAATATATTACGCAATAGGATCTTTGTTTCATTTATGAGGACCTATAACAATATGTAATCTACAATATATTTGAGTATGGCCCCGAGGGAACAGGCGCTAAGGAGAAAACCACAAATCATATTTTAGTGTACGAAAAACAGGAGAGCTGCTCGCCAAATTGCCAATTGGAGATTCGCATAGATTTAATAATCTCATTTTCAAACATCCATAACTTCCTTATTCCTTGTCCGATTTTTGTTTAAACTTTCACAATCCTCTTGTTCCTTATTTTTTCTGCTTTCAAACAAATCATCTTATTACCAAGGTAGGACTGCCCTTTAAAACGCGGTTGTGAGACAGCTGCTCCGGTTGCAATAGTTCCGCGGTCAATATCTCAATCTGACGGATTTCTTAACTTCAATCCTGGACCAAACAATATAACTAACTAACCATAAGCCCAAACCTAAACGTAACCTAAAACCCAATAGCAAGTTAGCAACCTTCTAAACCTATATATTTGAAAATAAAGCACGGAGCAATTGTCGCTGTAGCATAATGTTGAGAAAGAAGAAAGACGAAAAGTGCTACGAAAAGGTTTCCTTTAATATCGACAGGGGCATCATATTTTGTGACTCGTATCTTGTGAACTCACATTGTTAATGAATTTTTTTTTTACCAATAAATAAGAAAGAAATTATATTTGGAACCACTTTCACAGAAAGATGTTTGATGGTCAATTTTAGAGAAAGCATACTAAGCATACTGACATAGCAATATTTGGAAAACATGTAGGCTTTAGCGTTACAAAATAATTATAGAGTTCGCCTTTGGGACTTCTAATAAAAGTGATTAAAGGTGCGAATAGCAATGTAAGCATAGGCATGATAGGCGTAAATGCCTAATTACGTCAGAGGCCATGCTGTTGTCTTTTTCCCGAATATCAACTTTCCAGTCTCTAAATTTGGCGAGCAAACGAAGCCACAAAGCAAAACTCTGGACACTTTACTATGATGACTAATGTACTTCTGTCATCAAATACGAAATAAGGTATGACAATTAGAAACAGACCAGTTCGCTATGCCAAATAGACAAGGCCGTTGCTCAATATCGGTGATTTCAAAATTATTGGGGCTACAGCCTCAAAGACCCCTCCCCCACCTCAATAGCCTATGAATGTGAGCTGTCAAATGTCATGGGTCGCACGAAAACATAAATCATAAAGTGATACAGTTAGCAGGCCTACCCCTTTAGAAACTAAAAGGTGGCTTACGAATCTGTTTATTTCTGTCTTTCTTCAAATGGTTTAGGGTGGACGAGTCCTTTTTAAGCTTCGCCTTTAAGCATGAAACAGTCTAAAATTAAGTTGGCGAGGGGAAGCCAAATGTTCACCTTATTGTTTAACGATCAAGGTCGATCTCGTCACCTACATTTCTAGACCGCCTGGTCGTCAGCACGTGCCTATATAACCTCAAAGGCACTTTCAAGATGAGGAAGAGTAGGCTTGTGAAAGGGCAAATCCACCCTGATATCAATATCATTTAGATGAATTCATAAATGGGTCACTTTTCAAAGTCCGAAATAAAATATAATAGTGGGAGATCAAGCATTCTTTGGCTGGGGCACAAGTCTATGAATTCTATGACCAGCAACAAAAAAGGGCTCATCACATTTTGAGGTCCCTTTAATTCACTCCAAAGTTCTCAGACAGAAATCAAAAAACCGTAGAGATGTCAATAATTTTTGACATCTCTACGGTTTTTTGATTTATATTTGTCTTTTCTATATATATATACAGATACATATAAAGCACAGTTCGGAAGATCAAAGAGGTACTAGCCTAGGCAAGTGCCTCATTGGGAAGACATTTATTGGGCACATTTCCCTTTGTACTTATTCGAATTTATCATATGCAACACTAGGTTTTGTGAACTAAAGGCAAATGATGCCTCATATGCAACTGGCTTCTAACATAAAGTCGCCATATTGTCCACGATGTTTAAGATTCGGCAATGGAATGAGGCGCGCTGTCTCTAGATCCTCGAGGGTGACGAACTTGCCGAATTATTTTCACGGCGCGTCTAAAATTAACCTTTAAAACGAGATTAGTCCCGTCCCGTTGCCATCTCGGCAACTTTCTGTTTGTTTGAATGTGGCAGACATTCAAGACATTAAAAAGAGGATAAACAAATAAGTCTCCTAAATTTGAGGACACATGTTTCATTTCACCAGAGTGTTAGGTTAATGCATTATGATGGTGCAATAGTCTGATGAGACAAATTGTTAATTTGTTGGTTTGTGTGCACTTAATATTCAAAAAGAATAATTGATTAACATAAAACTGCGAAGGATTGATTTCCCGGAAAAGAAGAACCTAACAAAATTTCGTTTCTCCTTTGGTCAATACTTCGGGTTTATATTTTCATAATTATAATCATGTGGACAAAATAATGTATGGCGACATTTGTTTCCGTGGCAGTGCTCTTCAAGTAAGCTTCATTGCACTTTGCCCAGCCACAGTTTGCAAGTTTACGATAAGAAATCGACTACAGATATTGACATATGGGTATAATTATTTCATGGGAACTGACGTCTCTTGCCGAAAATCAACATTGCAGTTTCTAAATTTTGACAATGTATTGTAGCTACAATATAATTTTGTCGTTAAAACATATAAATGTGAGCCAGGATAGGAATATGGGGTAGCGACTGTTAATTTTCCTACTCTTGGAGGGGGAAGGAGGGGGGGGGGGGGGTTGGAGAGTGAGGTAATAAAGTCCAATTAGGATCGCAAAAACCAATGACTGCCCATTGCCGTTTCATATCGATAAGTGGGTAAGTCCAAGTTGTTTGGTCTTTCAATGTCCCTTTTATATATCACCAAGTACATGTATCATGGACTTAAGAATGTAATAAACATTGTAACCATTATTTGTTTGATATTGGGTCTCTCAGCTATCAACTTGATTAATTCATCAGGTATGCTAAAGTCTTTGCTGTGATCGGTAACATCCGTACAAAATACAGTGGACTTGCCCAAGTACATGTATTACTGAGATAATGAGTAACCCGTGATTAATGTTATGAATTTATAATCATATTTCAATATTAGTCAAGATTAAAAGCAAAATTGGGGGTTTAAAGTAAGAGTAAGTTGATCCTGATTTCAAGGCTGGCGTCTGTTTCAGTCATACCCTAAATCCAGGAACTTTCTAAACAAAGTATACAAAAGTTCTGCACTATTAAGCAAGATATGTCAATAAACTAAATTTAGTACAGCATTGTGTACCGCAATTCATTGATTGGAGTCCTGGGCCTGAAATTGGGTAAGGATATTCCCCGTCGCCCTAGGGGCGTCACTAGAGCATTTAAATCTGGGGCGGGAGGCGGGGATAAGGCGTTGGAGAAATTACTGTGAAGTCGTTGAAGTTTTTCCGACAATTGTCCTACCGGCAAGCTCTACAATAAGTCCTCAAAAATTTGAAATTGCCGAAAAGGATCATCATGATTTTAAAATGTTCTATCAACGATTCTGAATTTGCGCAGAGCGTACGGATGGGGGGCATTACCCCTCTCTCCCTGTGCATCAATGATGTCCCTCTATCTTAGTTTTTAACCTGAACTCCCGCTGATAATTGACCTTGCCTTGTTCATGATCACTGCGTGAAACTTCTCTTGAAATTACCATGAAAGCTATTAATGATAGTGAGGCAGAAATAATCCATAATTTCAATCCCTTCTTACTACGGTTAATTCAATTATCAGTAATTATGACGTCTGCTTTAAAATTGGGCGTGTTTTCCTATTTGTGGGGAGGTTACCTTGTTACTAACTTTCACTCATTTCATTTTGCTTTCTTATTTCTTTCCGACAGCTCACAAGACCGACACCCCACGAAAGAAATGCAAAGAGAAATTTAGAAAGGAAGATGAAAGAAGGAGAATCAGAGAAATGCATGATTAAATGTAGAAAGAGAAGAGGGTAGAAAGAGAAAAACAAAAACAAAAAATACAAGAGGAAAATAGAGGGGGAAAAACCCAGAAAAACAGAAAATAATATAGACATTGTCACACTTGCGGGCTGTCAGTCTATTAGGGAGTCTGTCTGTGGGCTCTCTCTTTTTTTTTTCTTGTGTGTGTGTGTGTTTTGTTTTGTTTTGTTTTGTTTTGTTTTGTTTCTTTGCTTTTTTTTTGTTTTTTGTTTTGAGACCTCTCAACACCCTTGCATCACGATGCGCACCAATCTGCAGGATATCGTAATATAGTACACTGACCTGTGGTGGGGTAGAACATTCGTGTTGCTTCAGGCTTCTGTGAGTGACGCAGACTACAATTACATGCGATGTTAAGATTCTTAAGGGGAGATACATGCTTATTTCGAAAGAGTTACACCATAAACAACATTCGCCAAGTTACGGTAGTCAAGAACTTGATAACTATTTCATTCAAAAGTTTTGTTTGTTTCTTTCCTTGTTTGTTTGTTTCTTTCTCTCTTTGTTTTATTTTGCGGAGACAGAAGACGGACACGGTATGGAATATCAGTTTATTTACATCACGTTCTTTGTAGCACTTCACTTCATGTATTACACCCGAGATGAATGGAGAGCGAGAGACAGGGAAGGAACATAACTTGTCTAAAGAAACTTGGAAGTTAACCATAGAAGTCAATGAATGTAAACAATCGCATCTCTATAATATCATGCGTATCTCCTTGAGAGTGCAAAAAGTACATTTACCCCATCACGTCAAGTAAGAGAAAAGACCTCCAAATGGTCCGAGCCTCAATGGTCGCTCTGTCGCCGATTCTCCGAAAGCACGAAGAGGAAAAGTCTCGGCATTCTTGCTAGGGGTTGCCCTGTACTTTTCAGCTGCCTAAGACGTATATCAATGCAAGACGTGTAATTTCTGGCACGTTGAATGGCCAGTATTGGCTGATAATGCGGAATGCTCGGTCACCGCTTCATAAATAGAAATAGAAACACATCGCGTGGACAAATCGTTTAAACTTTTGCGATCAAACGAGGCGCTATGATCATGATAATGAGAGGAAATCAGAGGATATTTTCTTGTCTAAGTCCTGTCTTTGTTTTCAATAGTAAAGTCACCCTGAAGGTGTGCTCTGAGAAAACGGACATCCGCCGTTTAAATTGGCGTAGAGATGTATGAGGCGTATTTCCGGATATGTCGATTTGAAAGAACGGATGATTATGAGAAGTTAATAGGGCAAATGCATAAGTAGCTAGTGAAAAGTCAAGAATTGTAGCATTGCTCTCCAGAACTGCAAAAATTAAAGTTGAGTTTATAAAAAATGATAATCATTTCGTTTTATCTTAAAGCACAGAATTCAGCGTTATATCAGGACCAAATGAAGCAATATATACTGTTTTGTTTCTAGGTACGTGTGCTTCTAACTTTTAATCAGGAACCCCCACCCCTCTATTTGCCTTTTTGTATTAAAAAAAAAAAAGAAGAGAAAAGAAACAAAGAAGAAGAAGATATACCATTATTATTGGGTTTTGCAATGAGATCGCACTTACTAACATGCCACTTACATTTTTATAAAATATCTAGACATATTGATTTGATAATAAATAATGTAGCCTCTAATGACCTTACGCTCACATTGACAATATTCTCTGATAATTATGAGATTGTGGATATATCGTAGGGAAATAGTTTAAAGAGAGAGAAATGACGTAAAAAGAAGGAGAGCGAGAGAGAAAGAGAGAGAGAGAGGGGTGCGATAGAGAGAGCTACGGAGACATACACAGAAAGGGGATAGAGGGAAGGGGAGACAAGAAAGAGAGGAGGAGAAGGGTGTGTTGGAGGGGAGGAAAAGAACGGAAGCGGACACTTAAAGAAAATACCAATGTCATTACGATTTATTTTAGTCGTAGGTGAGAAGACCAAGTGCTCATCTGTTATCTCCATATCTTTCCCACAAAGTATGATACAGGACATGTAGCCGATAGTCGATGGAAGTCTTCCTCTGGAGGAGGATAAATCATTTCGATAATCATTTTATTCGGTTGGCTACCAGTCCTTCTTCCTAGCTCTTGTCTTTAGATTTCCCTTTTAACACTGTTTAATCAGGGTCTCTTACACTTCCCTGGTTTAATGTAGTATACGCTCAGATCGTTAGATTTAGTTTTTGTTTCAATCTGTACTACCCTACTAATTTTTTATATTTTCTTCTTGTACTCTTTCACCCTTCTCCAATTTCTATTTCTGATAAGGTTGGTGGTGATTGTAATGGTGGTTGTAGTGATGGTGGTGATGATGATGATGATGATGGTGATGATGGTGGTGATGATGATGATGATAATGGTGATGATGGTGATGATGGTGATGATGGTGGTGGTAAAAAAGGATAAACATGTTCCATCTTCCTATAGCCAGTAATTCCATGGAAACTCAAGACGGTTTGAGAGGAGACTACAAAGCCAGCTGAGGAAGCTGTCAGTCGTTCCTTCCGCGGTCGTTGTTTACATGTGTACTACGATATGAGACCAAAAGTCGATGTACTTTTATTTGCGGGAGTCTCGCTCGGCAAGGATGCCTGATGATGATGATGTCATCAACACTTCTGGAGATGTCTTCAGAACTCTCTCTGTCCCTCTCTTCCTTTCTCTTTCTTTCTCTCTCTCTCTCTCCCCCCCCCCCATCTTTCTTTCTCATTCTCTCTTTCTCTTCCGTGCTCTCTCTTTCTCTTTCTCTCCCTTTCTCTCTCCCTTTCTCTCCTCTCTCCATTTCTCTCTTTTTCTCTCTATGTCTTTCTATTTCCTATCTCTCCCCTGTCCCTTTCTTTCGTTCTCCCGTTGTACATTCTCTTTGTTTTCTGTTACCCCTGTGCCTTTCTTTCACTTCTTCGCCTTTCCCTCGTTCCCTTTCTTGATGTGCTCCTTGAACAATTTTTCTTGCTCTTTCTCTCTCTGTCTGTCAGTCTCTCTCTTTATCTCTCTATGTCTCTAGCTCTCTGTGTTTTTATTCATTTCTCTCATTCTTTCATTCGTTCTCTCTCTCTCTCTCACACTCCCTCTCCCTCGATAATGACCTTTTTATATCCATTTTGTGGTTCCCTTTTATGAACACCCCTCCCCCTCTCTCTCTCTCTCTATCTCTTTCTCTGTCTCTGTCTCTTCGTCCTCTCACTTTGCAACCTCTTTATGTTGCTTATGATAATCGCCACCCAAAAGATGTTTTAAATAAATCAATTTTGCGAGGTAGCTTTTTACGAATATGAAGCCATAATTCAGAATAATCAAATATAGGCCTATTTCACACCAGCATGATACCAGTCGAAACCTGGGGAGCGTTTCATCAAGCGTTTTGTCAGTGATTTTTACCGACAAATTTGATCTCAGCCAATCAGATGCAAGGATTTCAGTAGCTTATAACAGTTATCGGATAAAAATCACTGACAAAACGCTTGATGAAACGCTCCCCTGTTATCTAATTCTATTAACTGGCCCTATGACTCAAGTAGATTGTTTGCAAGTTCCAGGTAAGATTTTCAAATATTTGAACATAGAAAACATAGAAATAAAATATTTCAAACAAAAGTAGTGATGTTTTGTGTTATTTTTTCCCGTGTGTTTTTTTTTTTTCTCTCAACCGGTTATCACTCTCATTTCGTGTAGAAGCGTTTCAAATGCGCATGCTCTTCACTCTCTCGTCCCCATGCAGATATAAGAATATACTTCCATCTTATTTTTCTCCCATGATCTTTTTAGCAACCTTCAAGACTTTCGCAATCATCCTCTACCCAAGTCATGAATGCATCGAGACACCGTCGAACAAATTGGAGACAGGGTGTGTGGATGAAGAAAATATCTGGGCCTCGTGTCGGTTAACCCTGAAGTAACACGTTTGAACTTGGTCGAAGATTTGCGATCCGACCGCAGGGGGCCGAAATAGTGACCTTTATACCAGTCTTATCTGGTTCTTTGGTCTTTAAAAAGGCAGAAAGGAGAGAGACAGAGGGAGAGAGAGAGAGAGAAAGAGCGAGAGGGAGTGAGACAAAGATAGACAGAGACAGAGAGGGAGAGAGACAGAGAAAGAAAGAGAGAAAGAAAGAAAGAAAGAGAGAGTGTGGGAGGAAGAGCGGTGAGAAAGGGAGAAGAGATGGGATAGTCTACATAATTATTTTGTTGTTATTTTGTCTTGCCTGCAAAGAGAAAGAGAGGAAAGGGAAAGAGAGAGAGAGAGAGAGAGAGAGAGAGTCGGGGTCTTAACCTTTTACCCGTGTCTGATTTAAAATAAAAACTGAAGATTTGGCAGCATTACGGTATTATTGTTAGAGGCTAGATAGTAACAGAAAAGCGGGTAAAAATGGATGATAACCTTGAAGAATTCCTAGCCTCGGGAGAGGGATATAAAGTTCAAATTCAAATACGAGCTGTTTAAAGTCTAAAAGTGCGGTCAGAACTACGAAATCGCTGTTATGCTTTCAGTCTCGTATTTTCTAATGTAATTCGTAGATACATGTATTTTACATGAGTTAAACCTCTCTTTTCGGGGGAAATTTTACAAAATCAGCAATCCATCACGTTTCTACCATTCACATAAACCTCATAAGCATTTTAGAGAATGTTTTAGTCAATTGCACAGCGACACTTTTACGGAAACATCGCGATTAAAGCATACATATAAAAAGAACATATCAATAATACAGAAATTTAGTAACAAAACAGGTTATGACAAAATGTTCAGTCATTAAATCATTTAAAGAGGTTTGTTTGATTTTAAAATATTGTGAACGATTACAATGACTATATGAGTAGCGTCGAAGACTATGAAAGGGAGAAAATGAAGTAAAGGAGGGGTGGGGGTATTAAGTGGTCATGCACCGGGTGTTACGGCAGTTTTCGTTGATGGACAGTGCTATACTGACCATGCTGACGTTTCCAGCATAGGGTGGAGATGGCGTAACCCCCTCCACTTCGGTCTGGAGGCCGATCAATAGACTTGCAATGGATATACAGCTCGCGGGGCAGCCCATTCACTCGGCTCAGGAGAATCCCCCCTTTCCTGTTTATTAATTTCTGCATACGCCCTGTAAATGTATTTTGGGGGACCGTCGTGTTGTATAGTGCGGGATAACTACGAGCTCTCCCATTCAGATAACCAGAGAAATACAATTGATACATCTCGGATAATACCAAATAACAGGCAATACCAGATGCCAAAAACAAATGAGGAATATAAACGTACATTACTGAAAGGAAACTCATTTTTGTATTTCGATAATTTTCGTACATCAAAGTTCACGTGTTTGGTATCTTTAGAAAGTGCAATAAATTCCCTACAACTTTTGTACACATTTTACGAAGAGCAGACGTTTGAAAGGTAAGCGCTGTTATGTTTTGTTATAGAATTTCGAAACTTAAGTGAATCCTCTTGCCACAGAATATCAGTTCAGAGTGGAAGTCGTTGGAATGCTTGAACTTTATGGCTATATTTCCGATCTGAAAGCAATGCACTTTCGCAACTTTACTTTAATGTTTTTGTATTATTCATGGTTGATTTGCACCTATTCCTTTGCGCGTTTCGGAGTTTCATGTTAAGTTGTTTATGAAACTAAAATCTAGCTGAGATAATCATATAGGGGTGGTCCCCTTTTCTTTTGATTGCGGTTTTAATTCTTTACAAACCCTTCTATTTTCCCAAACCATCTTGACAAATGGGGTTCCCATACCAAGAAGGGATCTGGCACACAACTCGGAGGCCAATGTACCTGAACTAATCTGCTATAATACCGGCGATTTAAAAGAAGTAATCTCGGTGATCATTGTTTGATCAATTATGTCCACTTCGCTGGTTTCACATGAAAGGGTGATTTTAGGATTAAAAAAGAATACAATAAGGTTTTGTTCTGCCCTTCCCGAGCAGCCACGGCTAATTAACCACCCCGCAAATGACACCTATGAACGAAATGTTACGTCGGACGAAACGAGAATAACAAAGTGCAATTATCCAGCTTCTACTCCCCCCCCCCCCCCGCCCCCACACCCATTAATGACAAGTTTACACCCTTTATAATAGAAAAAGGGCATATTCACAATTGCAGGTATAAACTGTATTTCTATTTTGGCAAATGACATCTATGAACGAAGTGTTACGTCGAAGGAAACGAGAATAACAAAGTGTAATTACCCAGATTCTACCCCCCCCCCCCTTTAATGACAAGTTTACCCCCTTTTTCGTAGAAAATGTGCTTTTCATTCCTTGACAAAATATACCGAAGAACTTTGTTTGCAATGTTACAGGTACAATGAGAATCTATTTCAGTTTAAATCCTGGTTTATCATCTCACAAACTCTCCCCTATCAATGAGTAGATTACTGTTTTCCAAGTACAGCGGATTCTACCGTAAGATAGTTACAAAACATTTCACTTTGTTACTAAAAGGTTATTCTCTTCTGTTTCTTTCCTTTGAAAAGTAGAAACTATTTAGCTTTCCAGAGACGAAAGTTATTATAACAACATACTGTAAAAATGTTCTGTTTTGTTCCGGATTTCGTGATTGTTAAATATTCTGTCGGCATTAACTCCGTTCTCATTTTATTGTCAATTTCTTTCGTATCGTGTGTTCTTGTTCACCATCTTTATCTATTCATCATTCTTCTATCGTATTCTGAATTCATTTTATATCTTTTCTCCTTTTAGTAAGTTATGCTATTCCTTTGCTCACGTGTATTTATAATTCCACTTTTTTGCACTAACCAGTATTCGGGCAATCGTCACCTCATCGGGCAGCGAGATGGAAATGGTCTATTCACTCTCAGAAAAGTTTTTAGGTTGGTTAAAATATGAACCTACCAAAAAACCTACCAAAAAATCCCATATGTTTTACATACAATTTATTTTTAACCAGTTAATTGGTAGGTTCATATTTAAACCAACCTAATGATTTTTAACCAACATTTCTGAGAGTGTAATTGGTAATATTCATATCTCATATTTTGATGACGAAATTCTATAATTATGACCATATGTCAAAAATTCGTAACTGGACAGTATTAATACCCCGGCAAGAGACGACACCACCCTATATAGCGAAACAGCGCTTCAGGAAAAGTGACCGTGCGGCAATGGTTCCATGTCGCTGTGGTATAGGATATTATAGCAGGTAGCCGTTAGTTTGCAGGCATAAAACCCTGGTCAGTTGTAAAAGAGTGTCTGCACTGTAAGATTGCCATTGGTCCTATACTATACCTGCTCCTGATATTGACACGACCTATAGGTAGCTGGGTTAGGCTTCTCTCAAGATACAATGATTTTCTGATAAAGTGTCAAATTGGGGTCTGTGTTTGCAGACTAGGCATCCGTCACCACGCCCCTTTTGCTGCCTTGAAGAAGGGAAATGTCCTCTCCCTCAATGGCTTTTATAGTTTAGTTAATTCATCTGGTTCGGTTTTCCCCCTTGTTTCCCTACCCTCAGTCGATCCTACCTTTAAAGGTGATTCGCGTGCCGTTGATTTTTCTCCCGCAACGTTCACTTGAGCAGCATACATGCACTAAAAGGTCACCTGTACTTTTTGGAAGCCCGACGACGCACTTCGCCTCGTAGTTTATTACCAAGCTCTCGGACGTTTTTATCTCGGCAGTCAAATGCCTTCGATCCCCAATCTAACAGCTAAAACACTAGTAGTACTACTAATAAACATGAGGAAAATGCTCAGATACCGATCGCATTTCCTAAACGCCTTTCTTTTATTTTGGATCTCGCTTACTATTTTCATGAAAAGAAAAACAAAGACTGGACAAACGACTAAAAACATATTCTTCACAAGTTCAAAGAAATGCATTAAGTTCTTTGGCTGACATCGCTCCTTTGTATGGGGGGCGACATTGACGCCGATAAATCAGGGGAACTAATCGTGCCTTATGATCCGTGTAAGGGCATGATTCATTATGAAATGATCCTTAATGATCATAATCTGAGCCAATATTAGCGAGGAAAGAAAATGGCGGCGCGAGGTTCAAAGAGACCGCCTGCACAATTTGTCCGCGATTATGGAAATGAGATGGGGCGTGTAGTTGTCATTCATAGGTACACGATAGTTTCTCCATTCTGCTTCTTAACGACATGCAGTATGCTTCAGGATTTGATGTGAATAAAGATAACAAGGAATGTAATTATTATCTGACAGACTTGGATGAATACCCCAAAACGAGAAGTCATCATGAATTCTTAATCATGACAGTATGCTTTGGGATTCAATGTGAATAATACCTGGCAAACTTTAGACGAATACACAAAAACGAAAAACCATTCAAGAAAATACCCTGATTTTTACGGAAGACTGTATGCTTTAGGATTTAATGTGAATAAAGATAAGAAGGTATGCAATAATTATCTGTCAGACTATGGACGAATTCATGACAGCATGAAGAAAAGCAGAGAGATTTGAATGTAATATCCAACATTTTTTTATACCAAATCTTCTGATGTATGTTATAAAATGTTTAGGTAAACCATACTGAATTGTAGAATTATACAATAATTTATTTTGGTAAGTTATTTCCTCTTGTCACATATAGGTTGCCTTGTTTATATTGTCTGTTCTAAAAGCGATATAACATAGAAATTCCACCTTAAACTAGCTGGACATTTATTAATGATTTTGATGACTTCTGTTTAGCTTTTAACTTAGTTCTATTTATTCATTTTCATTTGCGCAGAGAACACATTAGGATAACAGCATTTTCATTTTAAATGATATCTGACGCTGTCAAGATCGGGCCAACTGTTACAGCAATGAGAAAACACTAATACATTTGAAAATATGCATTGACCGTTCTGAAAAGGGATACGGGACGAACCACACCCAAGAATGATCCATTCTGCATTTACATTTTGAAGAAAAAAGAGGAATCATCATTAATACTTAATCAATGAAATACCACGATCCCTTCGGAAGTGAAATTCAAATTGACAAAGAAATTAGATAAGGAATATATGGTTCTAAAAAATCACGATGTTTTTGTAATTGTTTTGATTCTTTCATTTCTCTTTTCTTGATTCTGTCTAACAGAATATTTCATAATGATAATTCCAAAAGGACGACACGATGACAGTTTTGAAATAAAACCAACAAAGAACACAAAGCATTTGAAGGAATGGTACATGTTTCGGAGTCATGCAAACTCCATCGTCAGCTTGATGTTTTTTAACAGAATCAACATCATATCATCATTCATAATGGAAATGATGAAACACTCCTGTACATTTTGTACGTATAAGATAATCGAATGTATGTAACTGGAACAATGATGAATTGTAAACAAGAGCAGTGAAGACATATGACAGAAGGAAATAAAGGGAGAAATGTAGCAAACGTTGGGAGTTTATATTCCTTCGTTTAGATCTGATAATTACCAATTCATTTCAGTAACATGCAACCGATGTGAAAAAAAAATATAGTTTCGAAAGTAGAAGTACGATCATCAATCTTGATTATCCGATTCAAACTGATTCGCATAAATGCATCTTAATCGCTTGATTAATCCCTACTAATCCCTTTCAACCCTGACCTGGTTCTATTAGATGGTGTCTAGAGGAATGTGGGGGTGTTATCTCTCTTTATTTTCGTCGAATTTTCGGCTCATCTTTATCGTTCTGGCTATCTCCCGCGATGACACCAACCTATCTCAGCTTCTAAATCTCCGTGAAAAAGTGTAATGCCCCCTCTTGGCGAACGGACACAAAGAAACGCGCCTCTCAATATCGCTAGCTCAAGGTTCTGTAGCTGCTATAAATCGTGCGCATTGTTGCTGTGAATACAATTTTATTGAAGTTATAAATTAAATATTTAAATAAATTACATCACTACTCAGAGGACTATTTTCCCCATATTTAAATGAAGCCAAAATAAGGGAAGGATTCAGGATTTTGAAAGGGGGAGGGGAACAATTTTGAAAATTTCTGACCAGCAAAAAAAAGAGTAAAAAATATCATATCATATTATAAAATAGGGGCGGATTCCTTAGGTTGAGAATTTAAGGTATAATGATAAGGGTGTTTATCCCAGGTTTTTCCCCCACCACAACCGCTCAAGTGCATGGTACGATGGATACTGTGCATTTGAGGGCAATTTAGCTCTAATTGTCAATCATCATTATTACTAGTATTGGTAGTAATAGTAGTAGTAGTAGTAGTAGTAGTAGTAGTAGTAGTAGTAGTAGTAGTAGTAGTAGTAGTAGTAGTAGTAGTAGTAGTAGTAGTAGTAGTAGTAGTAGTAGTAGTAGTAGTAGCAGCAGCAGAAGTAGTAGTAGTAGTAGTAGTAGTAGTAGTAGTAGTAGAAGTAGTAGTAGTAGTAGTAGTAGTAGTAGTAGTAGTAGCAGCAGCAGAAGTAGTAGTAGTAGTAGTAGTAGTAGTAGTAGTAGTAGTAGTAGTAGTAGTAGTAGTAGTAGTAGTAGTAGTAGTAATAATAATGATAATAATAATGAAATAATATTGTTGTTGTTATTATTATTATTATTATTATTATTATTATTATTATTATTATTATTATTATTATTATTATTATTATTATTATTATTATTATTATTATTATTATTATTGTTGCTGTTATTATTATCATTATTACTTCTTTTTTATATTTTGCTTTTATTATTTTTGCACCGGCTTCGCAAGTGTTGCACTGCACTGAGACTTCAGCGTCCAAAAAAATATGCAGAGTGCATTATCAGTTCGCACTCCTCGAAGGGCGATTTATACAGCTAAATGTATATCTTGGATATACCAGCTTATGGTTTATCCTCCTATTTTTTGGCGGGACCAGGCCGTTAAGACGTTAACGAAGTATTTGTCAAGAACGCTTAGCATGTGCCAAGTGATTTTGCGATCCTTCCCTATGCGCGAGCGATCTCTAAAAGTGTATCGGCCCCTCTAGAAGGCTTTGGACGAGCCGCCAGGAGTAGTCTGCTCTCCAGAGATGAGAACAGTGGTTTCGATTTCGTGGTCGTTTTGTCTTTCCTTTATGCCATGTATAGGGACACCGTAGTAGACCGAAAGCCCATGAGACTAAAAGTTCAAAAAGGTCCATGAGACCGACGGCCTACGAGACTGACAGCCCGCTAGATATATTAAACACGAGACGACAAACATTTAACAAAGACATACAAAAGGAAATATAGAAAAGTGCCAGACTCGATCACAGGGGGCTGTGAAATTAACGGAACGCCTACGGGAGCTGGGTGGTTTCTGTATTAACCGTATGAGAATAAGAGGATTCAGTAGCCAATGGGTTAAAGTGTGCTAATTGGGTTTCAAAATGAGGGGCAAGGGCCGGTTGTAGCCCTTCCAGTAATCCGCCAGTGAGTTTAACCAGACCAACATCTTGACACAGTTTTTCCTTCAGGTGGATGAATTTGTTCTTGGTGCTGACAGCTCGGTCTCATACGACCAGCCCTGTCGTTTCTTAGAGTTCACGTGCGCTGCGTAAAGACGGATTAACGGGAGGCTGACGGCCGAACAATATTTCATGACTATCGTAGGGGGTATATAAAGTGCAGCGGTTAGGGTTAAACTTGAGACTAGTGCCCCATATGCACAAAGGAATGTTAACACCAGCTATGTCAGCTGCAGCCAAGCAATTTATTTGCGATACATCTTGGAAAAATGGTGATAGATACGCCATCATTTTCACGGAATAAAGTTATCGTTCCATTATAGTGAAAATGATATAGAGGAAAATCATTTCTCTTTGTTGTTTGTATAACTATCTATCTATCTATCTGTCTACTGGTAACTATCTATCTATCTATCTTTACCATAGAAATGGTTTAGTTAAGGTCAGTTACGTGAGAATAGCATTATTAGAAAGAGTCGATTTGAAATCTTGACGTGGCTTCTGAACATGCTGAAAGGGTGACCCGACATAATGCTTCGGCGACGCCAATTTTGCTCCGGAATCTTTTGAAAAGCAAAAAGGAATACGCACTCCCCCACTTTTGAAATAACATTTTTAAAGATCATGATAATTTAGTACTGATTACACCCAGAGGCGGCGCTCCTGGGGGGCACAGTGCCCCCCACTTTTTCAAGTAACAAAAAAATATATATATATATTTCAGAAAAATGCCCCCTTTCTCTCTGATAAGTGCCCTTTTTACTACTAAAAGTGTCCCTTTTCCTTTCTAATAAGTACCCTTTCACCTTCTGATAAGTGCCCTGTTTTCTCCTGATGATAAATGCCCCTTTATTCTCCTTCTGATAAATTAATGTCCCTTTTCAAATCTGGTAATTGCCTCCTTATCTCTTGAATAGTGGTAAGTGCAATTTTACTTCTGATAGTTGCCCTTTTTTCTTTCTAATAAGTGCCCTTTCCCCTTCTAATCATTCTAATAAGTGCCCCTAATTTCTTTCTAATTTGTGCCCTTTTCTCCTTTGATAATTAGTGTCCCTATTCAAATCTGATAAGTGCCTCTTTTCCCTATCTAACATGTGCCTTTTTTCTCTTCTCATAAGTGCCCCTTTTCACTTCTTATAAGTGCCCCTTTCCACCTCTGATAAGCGCCCTTTCCTCTTCTGACATATGTCCCCTTTTGCCTGTATTTCCCACTGTTTCTTACAATAAGAGCCATATCTATAGCTTCAAAGAATCGTTGCGGCTTTAGTAACAGGTACCCATATCACAACAACTATACAATGTAAGGCAAATGAGCTGGAGGCAAGAGGGGCATAATGCCTATCCACCCCCCCCCCCCCAGGCCCCCCCCCCCCACCCAAGCGAAGGATTTCTCATTCCGCTCGCTCGAATGTGCCCATAATTTTACACCAAGCAAGGGCAATATATTCAGAAAATTTCTTAAAAACTCGCTCGCTACGCTCGCTAGCTCTTATAATACACAATGAAATCAAGCATATCTCATAAAGTATGTTGATATCGATGTAATCCTAAAGAAAAACGACAGGATGAATGTACGAATTAAAAGATCATTCGACATCCCCCAAATTAATTTGCTGTTGTCATTTTCATTATTTCGCTGTAAATAATGCACACACAAAGGATGTCAGCGTTAGAAAAAAAGTCTGAAAATTTTTGCTTTCTCGCTTCGCTCCCTCGCACATGGATCATTAGACCATCACACACAACATTACTGCTAATTAGGGAAGCTGAAACAGTGTCCAGGACCACAATAAAAAGGAAGAAGATGATGCTTGATAATGCATTAATCATGTTAATTAGACTGTAATACCAATGTCACAAAACTGTCCCCTTTTCGCTTAATGTTCACCCCTTGTGCCCCTTGCCCCCCCCCAACTGCTTTTTCGCTGGTTCACCCCCCCCCCCCCCACTTTGAAAGACGCTCTGCCGCCCCTTATTACACCCAATATAATTGGGGGGGGGGGGTTAAGTTTGCGATTGAGTTCCAGGTTAGATTTAGGTTTAGGGTTGCGAAATGACGATGGGGATTATCGCCGGAGCATGTGTGAGTCATACAATCTCTGAAAGAAGTGAAAGGTGAACATGATGTACGGAATGGTCTTGAACTTGTTTCACCAATAGAGGGATCATTGAAGGAGAAACTATCTCACGATGAATACAAGTATCTGAACATCGCAAAAAGGTGGACTGAAAAATAGACGAGGCAGATTAAAAGGTGAAATGGTATTTACGTTGGAGAAGAAGCTAATTAAAAGAAAACGATAATAGAAATAAATATCAATACGAAAAATATTGGATGGAGGAGAGATCGAACTCTGAAGAAAACGCAGGAAGAGTAGACTAATATGCGGTTTTCCCCTCTCTCATTTTCCCTCCGTTTTTCTCCGGGGATGGCAGCGCCAAGAAGTCGTAAAAGTCGTAGATTTTACCCTCGGAAAATAAGAAAAAAGAAGGCTGAAAATGAAGGAGAAGAAAAAGAAGAAATTTAAGAAGACTATCAATAAGAAAATAAAAGAGGTCATAAATTGGAACAGAGAAATACAAGAGAAAAGTACATTTGAAGAGAGAACAAAAAATGCATGAACTAGAAATCTAAACTCCCGAGATCCAGCTAACAGCCTTATTCGAATACATTTCAAACTCCTCATATTTTTCTTTCAGCTATAATGGAAAATATTGATCCAAGAAGCTCAGTTGTGTTTTATTTTACGAATAGAGATTATACAAATATGTGCGGTATGTAAATAAAGGATTAAGACGTATGTATTATAGACACAGATTGCACATCGATTTTGATATTCGTCAAATTATGATACAGGCCCCCAAGGTAGTATGGATACGCGTACGTCTTAAAGATATAGTTTAGTCAAATATCATTCCTCTTTGCTAAGCAAAATAAGTTTATCGAGTTATTAGGATAAGAATGAACAAACGGGACTGTCCTACATTATGCTTTGCTATGAAACCAACTCAAACTTTTGAGTTTAATTTCCACTATGTTTTGTTGTTGTTGTTGTTGTTGTTGTTGTTGTGTTTTTTTTTCCTGGGGGATGGGGGTAGGTTTGACAGTCAAGTGCGACGATTAGACAGGATTATAAGGGTAACGCATTAATTAGAACGCTGTATAAGATAATCATTGAGCCCCTCCCTATTCCGGAACCAACGCCTCTGATTACAGTTAACACTTTCAGTGTTGTATACAAATCTTTTGCACGTAATCAATAGTTTGAATACTTTACTGAAAACTTATTTCTGTGTTGATTTTTTCTAATAATAATTTCTAATTACCACGTAACTGTGAACCCTTTTCGTTTTATTTATAATTTCAGCTCTTTACATGACTCTTTACAAAGTCATCTGCTTTCTTAAAAATGCCGTCCAGTTAGATTTTTATTAAATGTTGAATTAAATCTATCCTATATTTGGGGGGAAAAAACAACATATAAATGAATCTGAATAACTTTCCCTTTTCCAACAACAAAACTTTATATGACTTTCGAACAAGGCTATCTTTCATTATACACAATAAAGTCAATGTGTGTTGTGAATATGCTTTAATATTTTCTTTGCAAAACGAGAAGACCTTATAACTAAAATCCTGATTGCAGTCCATTTTCTGCCTTTAAAGCAGTATTGATATCCCAATTATATCTAGAGATTCCAACCGTAGGGGAGAAAGTTTATGAAAAGTACTTAAGTCAACATTGTCTCTCGATATTAACCAAATTGAACCATTTTGGCCGAATTGTTTTGGATGGGTTTGCAATTACGGAGTAAACAGAAACTCCGCATGGGTCTGGGTATACCCCTTTGGGGAATTTGACCCCTAAACCCTACTCGAGTTGAATGCATGCGGGACTACGTGGGCATTGGCACATAATTCTGGTTCCAAATGGAGCAGAGGTTTACGTGATTTCTGAGTAATATCCACAAATAAGAGCAGAATGTCAAAAGAAATAATTTCGTGAATAAACTTTTCGTCTTACAAAAAAATATCAACCTGAGAGTTCGCTACCCTTATTGGCGAGAAAAAAAAAAGTTCCCCCGCCAACATTTTTTTATTCATTTCGCTGATATTGTTTTCTGTAACATGCTAGGTCAATGCACTTGTATTTGAAATCAGACTTGGGTGGAATTTCTCACTCAACTTTTGACGACATATTTCTTGTATATCAATGACTTGTTCATGCACTTTTCGTTTAGAAGGGTTTAAAGAGCTATCAGCAATAGGCTGCAATTTGCATGTAGCAGGGGCGGATGCAGGATTCTGTGCAGGGGGAGAGGTGGGGGAGGGGGGTCACAATGCCGGAAACATTTCTGAGAGGAAAAAGAAGTGGTTGTTATATTTTCCGGGGCTAATTTATCAAAATAAATCACTGACAGGCAACAAAGTAACAAACAAAAAACAAACAAAATGAAAACAAAAACAAGAGGATAAACTTTTTTTTGGGGGGGGGGGAGGGGAATGTGTACGTAAGATATGCCACTTTGGGTTTAAAGAGTGTGGAGCACTCTTTAGTGGCACGTAGACAATGTTTTGGCCTTAGCCGGGAAGGGCGGACAAACCTTGGCGCCAACCCATTGAAATCAAATTTGTAACCTTTCAGGAAGAAGGTGACATGGAGTGCTTGTATATTTAGAATCGTGGAGGAAATAAATTATGTTGAACGATAAACAATGAATGTCGCAAAGTGCGAACGGATATTCGAATATCTATAAAAACAAAACAAAACGAAACAAAACAAAACAAACAACAACATGCAATACTAGTGTAACTGAATTCTGTAAGATAATCATGTTGAAACATAAAAATACTCTAACACAATGAGAACAGGCGTATTATTAAACGTGATTAATGTCTGATTCGTTACATACTTACACAAAAATGACCGCAAATGGGAGGATTTATAGGAGAAATGGAAGGAATAGCGTAAGATCGGGTGTTGGAGGAGTGTTTTCTCTGTAAAACAGATTCTATACATTGTAATTCCTTTTACTTTTAAAAGACAATTAAATCATATACATGTACTCGCTGTTTGTCTTCAACAAAACTTTTTCAAAGCCCCGACACAATTTTTCAAAAATATTGTCTGGTTCCATTAAACCCTATTAAAAGCTCAATATACACGGGAAGCATAGATGAGGCAAATTTTAAGTGCAAAGGTAATGACCTGCATAATGGTTAATCGCAGGGGTGTAGGAAAGGCTGATTAAGAGGGGTAAAGACGGGTCAAGGTGGATATTGAAGCTATGTCCAGGGTCAAATTATCCAGATCGTATTGACCACAGGAGATTAAGCACGAACTTGGGTCTCTCCTAGGAAGAGCTAGGACTAAAAATGTAGAAGAGAGGTGGATGTACTATCAACCTCTCTCTCTCTCGCTCTCTCTCTCTCTCTCTTTCTCATTCTCTTTCTTGCTCTCTCTCTCTCTCCTCATTGGTCATATCTGTTGATTTGGTTCTGTCTGTATATTTCAAATCCCCCTTCTCTCTCTCTCTCTCTATTTCTCTCTCTTTCTCTCCTTTTTTCTCTCCCCTCTCTTTCCCCCCCCCCCCTTCTCTCTCTCTCCCTCTCTCTTTCTCTCCGCATTGGTTATATCTGTTGATTTGGTTCTGTCTGTATATTTCATATCCCCCTTCTCCCCCCCCCCCCCTCTCTCTCTCTCTCTCTCTCTCTCTCACGCTTTCTCTCTCTTTCTTTCTCTTTCTCTTCCCTCTCTCTAATACTCTCTCTCTCTCTCTCTCTCGTTCTCTTATCCTTAATTTATTTCTAAATGATACTTCCTTATGATATAGCCTAATTCTGTCATGCCACAACTTCCATGCCTTATGAATCAATCTATGCTTCTATCTTTCTTCTCTTTCTATTCTTTTTTTTTTTTTCTTCTTTTCTTTCTTTTTGTTGATAGACGTACATCATGTACATCAAGATGGTCCAATTACATGCTCTACCTGGTAGCCTTTTATACGGGTCACCTACGCCACGTCTACCCCCATGTGTGTGTACCGAGCTGTGGGGGTAAAATATTTCCCCTGAAATAGAGGACGAGAGAATGCTTCCGAGGAATGGTAGGAGAAAGAAATTCATCCTAAGATGTTCAGAAACGAGATCAAAATTTAGTATTTAGGGGAAAATGACGTGGTATAACATTATTCTCTTTCTCTCATCTTCTTATTAGGCAATAGTTTCTATAGTAGAGTATTTTTTTATGTAGGGACGTCGATCGCAAGACCATTTGAATGGGGGAAAGGGTCTCGGGCCAAATTTGCCGACGATTAAGCTGAAAATTGATAAACAAAAGAAGAAGATAAATAAATAAATAAACATATGAATAAATAAGTAAATAAACGAATAAATGAATGAAAAAAATGAAGGTACGAGAAAAACTCTCCATCAAAAATGCTCTCTGCTTCTACAGTTTCAAAGATCTAGACCTGATCCATGTCTCCGTGTCAAATGGGATGGATGCGACGAAAATTTCCTTTAAAAATTATTCTGAGGTGGACCATAAAAAGTGATCATTATTAGACAAGGGTGATGGAAAATATTTGATCATTTATTCAATTATTTATTTACTTATTTATTCATTCATTCATTTATTTAAATATTTATCTATTCATTCATTTGTTTATTTATCTATTTATATATTTTTCATTTATTATTTTATTCAGTTATTTAATGCTATTTTTATTTCATTTTGTAGGCGTGATAATTATGCTTCCTTTTATTCATCAGAAAGAAAGTTTACGTTGGGAGATGGAAAGAAAAAAAAATAAGAAAGAGAACTCTCAAAGGAAAACATTAATGAAAGACCATAGAAAAGTGTGACTTGAAATTTGAACGACGTTGATAAAAAAAAAATGAGCTTGAAGGGCTTGAAAAGGCCTGTAAAATTAGTGGAATGCAGATAAAAAGGAAAAATAAATCCAGATTCAAAAGAATGAGATGGAATCGGGTAACATTTTGACCGTAATGGGGGAATGGGTCAGCCAAAGGTTACTGGCAAAGGTAAAGAGTTCAATCTCCATGTCGACTTTTCTCCCTAACTCTGTTTCTTCCATCTCAATTTTGTTTTATTTCTCTTGGAAATTTGTTTGTTGTTCCTTCTTTACCATTCCTTCTCCAACATGATGAACATCTTTCAGTGGCGTATCCAGAAATTAACAAAGAGTAGGGGGATGGAACCACCCCCCCCCCCTACCCAAAAAGGATGGGGTAGAGAAAAGACTGCGCCTTGGGATCCATATACGGGCGTCAGTCTGTTTGGTCTAACAAAGTGAGGGTACCCCCTCTCCGGAGCGCCCCTTTTCGCGGGAATGCGTCAGTCATCATACTCTGAGAGCAAGAATGGTTTAAGGAACTATGTAGAAAAATGTTTGGAGAACCTGATCCTGCAAAATAAAGAATCAAGGTTGAAAACTATGTTATCTTTTCTGGACTTGGAAAGATTTCAAGTTCGCGCTCTGAATAGCTCGGGACCGAGCGCTCAAAAGTTAGTGAAACCCAAGCATTCCGTCGTGTTTTCGTTAGGTGCAAAACCTTTTTCTTTTCCTTTTGGTGCAGTTCACCATTGTTTGTGTATTTACGCCCGTATTTTGTTATAAGACGGTAGTTTTGTGCATTGAAATGCAGAAATCCTCGCTGTTTCGTGGGATTTGTAACTGTTTATGTAACAGTGGATCGCGAGGAATACCCAAAGGTTGGTGTTATTTTAGTGTACCGTGGATGTAACAGTATCGCGGTAGCTCGCGGATAGCGCCTTCTGCTTGACTCTACTACACAGGGACTCAGAAGAAAAATGTTTAAAGACAGAAAGTTGGTTAGAATGCTTCAGAATAAAAAGATGAAGCTAAGTAAAAGGAAGGAGAAGAAAACAAAGAAGTAAAATAAGAGCGAGAAGAGCTAAAAATAGTTAAATATTACAGAAAATGAAGGAATGAAATTAAAAGAAAAAGAAGTAATAGCCAGAATATGAGGGAAGATGTTCATGATGTTGGAATAGTTGAGGGAATGAGCAGTGCACATAGGTAAAGAAGATGGATAAAAATAGAAAAGAAGGAATCAAATATTAGAAGGAAGGAGGGAAAGATATTAAATAGAGGAAAATTGATGAAAAGAAGAGAGTTTGTCGGGTCTTTTTTTAAGTAGATGAAAAGACTAAAGAGTTTGAAAAAAAGAAGAAGAAATGAACAATATATAACGGAAATCAACAATAGGGCAAAACCACATTTTCGAACTTTGGCGATGGGGCGAAGCGAGCGAGTAAAGAGTTTGACATTTTTGTGCGTGAATATGTAAATTTATCATAGACATGAAAATCATAATAAATTTTCATGTCTATGAAATTACCTCGATTCCCGAACATGAGGTGACGGTTGCCCGACAATTGGCAATTTCAAATTCCGGGGAGGGGGGGGGGGGGGGTGCTGTAGCTGCAGAGGAAAATGTGAAAGAGAAGACATAATTATTATGAAGAATGCAAACATTATCAAGAACAAGTGAAAAAAGAGAAGGTGAAATTAATTAACAAGAACTGTTACCGTTACCAGACTTCTACAGGACAAATGGCGGTATTACAAATAGGCCTTAAAAGCAAAAGTAGTGATGAAGACGATAAAATTATTGAATAATGTGTATTCCATGATCGTCATCGTTATCGTCTAGGTCGACAATGAACTTGGGACCACCCTGTACTTCGTACACTTGGCATGTGAATCAACAGAAAAGAGAAAAGTCTGCAAAAAATAACAAAATAACAAGTTCATGAAACTTGAAAGGGTGATGGAGCCCTCGGGAGAGCGGGAAGGTGAAAAGTAGGTCACAGGGATCAAGGTCAAGGTAAGGAGGTACCCCCATTGGAAAAGATAGAGTTCATTCCACCCGATAGTAGGGGTGCGGGCAGTGGCGTAGCAACGGGAGACTCGGGGGCACGTGCCCCCAACAAATAGCGAAAATGAGAGAAAATGGGAGAAGGAGAGAGAGAGAAAAAAAAGGGGGCTTGGAAACAGGATGATACGACCCCCCCCCCCTCAACCCAATATTCACATTTCAGCCACCGATTAAGACAGTGCCCCCCCCCCCCCCCGATACCGATGTCCCCCTCAATGTCTTGGCCAATGCTATTCTACTGGGAGAAAACAAGAAATAAAAATTCTAAATACGGTGAAATAATTTCTTTTTTTAAACGGAGTAAATGACAATTAGACCCAAATGTCGTACTATCCTAAAATTTCACTTTATGGTTATGGGGGAATAAAATGAAATATGATTTTGTATTTGCTGAAAGAAAAAAGAAACAAGGGAATGAAGTAAATTATCAAATTGATCGAAAAAGGAAGGTTTTCTTTTGTAGCGACCCATGCACCCGAACTTTACATATACTGGGTCAGCGCAGTAATTCATGCCCCTTGAACGCTTGGGGACGTTTTCGTTGGGGAGCTTTTCCCGAACATTCCGCTTTCTGCGCCACTGAAATTTACCATCGTGGTGCAAGCTGCCAATGTGGAGTGTAGCAAGGGCCGGCCAGTGTGGCAACTTGATGTCAAATAAGAAAGAAATTGAATTTAGTAGCGCAGGGCCTAAATGAGAAGAGCAGATATCTTCTCAAATCCTCAAATTAGAAACGTTGAGTTTTATTGAATAAATCACTTAACTAACGAACTAAAGTCGTCCAGGAGGCTTGGATCTATTTAAAGCGGGGGGAAACCTGAATCTTTTGCACCCTCAACAATTATTGTTTTCAATCGTTTCATTGGGACAGAAGACCTCTTATACAGCCATTACATGTAGTACAACCCCATATAATCTAGTGCTGTTTAGATTCATCATCAGTCATATTATTGTAAAGAGGTGGGGAAAAGACATGTTATCATTCATAATTTATCCCCTCCCAGTAGCGTATCCAGAAATTGATAATCATAGGGCGGAACACACTTTCCTTCAATAATTTTGATATTACCAATATTTGGGCAACCACAAAATTAAAGTCGGGTAGTGAGGTGGTCTGTCTTTATTTCTTATTTCTTTTTTATTTTTTATATTTCAATTTCCCAATAATAAAATGTCAGAAATTTTGCTCGCTTGCAAAACTGGAAAGTTGACGATCGGGCAAGCGACCCCCCCCCCCCCCCCAGCCTATCTCCTATATTCTATATACTACAACAAAACATTGGAACTAGTTCCCGTGTGGGGTTCTGACTGCTATCATGAGGAGCGTAGCATTTGTTTTACCTTCTTGTAAATGTTGTCGCGCGCGCTCTCTCTCTCTCTTTCTTTTACTCTCCACTAAAACTCTTTGGTTTTTATTCTAACAAAAAGTGAACCAAATACCACTCATTTTATACTTACATGCCCTTCTCTTTCTATACATCTCTCTCTCTCTCTCTCTCTCTCTCTCACTCACTTGTCCTCCACTTTCTCATAATCTCTCTTCATCTTCATTTTAACTGAGAAAAACTTCTCAACTATCTACTTAATCCCCTATCTACCATCTCCAGTCCATTATGTGAGTGACATGTTTATAAACACCCTGGTACATTCCATTCTTCGGGTCAACCCGAGATTTGTTTTTCCATGTCAAAAGTGAAATACAATATTGACAAGCTAAGTAAACCACATCGACTTCTCCGACTGCCATTTATTTATTTACAGCTCCAAGATGCTTTTGACACAATAGTTAAGTTCGCACTTTATCCTCATTCTTTTCGAGGACACCAACTTCTACAGACTACAAGGTACCATCCCATGAGACTTAGAGTACCGCTGAATACAGGTCAGGCCAATGCAAAATGAACTAGTCGTCACTGTGATTACTTGATTATGGAGTAAACAGGGATACTATGTATTGTGACGTTTTCAGAGTCATTAAAATGATAAGGTATTGACTACATCTTGCTGGGAAAATTACAAACAACAAAAAGCACTGAACACTGATATGAGTGGAGGGGACTACAGAAACATGTTGGATCACAATCTGGTTGAAAGCTTGTATTAGTCTGTCAAGTAATATTTTGAATATGAGGACATTTATAGAGAAATCATTTTCATTTTACATTGCTTCTAAACTACTCTTCCACAAAAATAATAAGAAAGCTCAAAGATCATTTTCCCCTTTACCAGAACTCAACCCCCTCTCTAAAAGAATGATTCAGTCATTGACGATGATGTGTTGAATGCAGAGATGGTTGTCAAAAATATGTGAAGAGTAATCCATAGACAAGGTACAAGTACAGACCTAGACCAGGCATTTCATCTACAGTTGTCTCTCTCGACCCAGGTGTTAAGTGGGTACCCGACAGGATTTATTCCATGACAATTCCTTGTGCACTGTGTGCTAGTAACAGCTTATTTTGAAACACACTGGAAGCACACAAGGAGGTTACTTCATGCTGTGATTATGTGCTATACAATATCTTTCATATCACTGATCTCACAGTCCAGCCTGTTTAACATGACCATGTTTCTTACTTAATTTCACCAACCTGCATTTTCAACATAGAAATCTTCCAATACCTTTTTTTCTTTAACATGTTCTTGGACTGATGTCAGACTAAAAAGTGCTTCAGCTTCTCACTTTATTCGAGGTTCAAGGACTCTGACTTGAGCTGTACTTTTTAACACTATTAACTCTTGACAACGACGTCATCCTCTGGTGATGTCTGCTCTGCTTATATCTCAAAAGGACAATGACTTTTCTAAGTTCATTGGCCTGTATTCTTGAAGGCACCCTAAGTTGAATATACCTTAACCCCTTCGATGCTACAAAGTTTTAGAACAATAGACCTGTTCACAAAGTTATTCAAATTTATGGATGTTTCTTTCCTGGGGACCTAGTAACGAGGTATTCCATTAACCTGTTATTAATGAATGAACTACAATACTTGGAATCCAGTTTGCATACATTACTTGTTGATATGTCTGACAATCCTCTGACAAGCTTTCAGGTTGTCAAGAACAACCTTTGTTTTAATAGTATGCATAAAATTTGAATATATTTGTGAACAGGTCTATTGTCATAAACAACCTTCTAAGAGTTCATCTTTGCTTTATAGTGCATTGTTTCCTTGCTAACTTTGGTTTGAAATATCTTCCATAGGAACAAGACTTCACAATAAAGGTACATGCACCTGCTTCTCATTTCAGGAAAAAATGTAGCCATTGTCAGTCAAAGTACATTGTTCAATGCTTACAATCCTGGGCAGGATTTGCGGCCCAAAGCAAAAAGGGGTTTAGTTAGGGTGTGTTTATACTTTCTTTCAAAGGCAGAATGAGCTTTTTAAAATGATGATCTAAATCACAGTTTCACAAGGTACTGTTATACTGCTTTTCTCCAGGTGAATTCGGGCTCTGCAGCTGGTTTCGCAAACCTCACTGTGCATGCTACAAGTTTATATGACGTCATATAAATGCGTTCACAAATGATTGTGCGTTTATGCTTCCCTAGAAAGCAAGTGTTTTTGGAGAAACGCAGATTCAAAATGCACCTTTTAGTGAGTTTTCCATCAGTGTTTTAAATCAGCGACTGTACAAAAATGACCATGGACGCAACCGTGTTTTAAACTAAACGCGTAACAAAAGGCTCATTCTGGTCTGAAAAATGGGAGCATAAATGCACCCTTAGTCTACTGATTTACAAAGAGGAAAACCCCTACGTGATGTATAAATGACTGTAATTTCATAAAAAGATGAATATACAAAATCAGTTTGGTCATGAAGAAAGGAAAATGAGAAAGTAATTTCATAGTGACGAGTTTTTTTTGTGTTTTCATTTTGTTACATAATTATGGTGATATGTAAAGAATGAGGAGGGTGACATTTGGCACTCCATAAAATCAGTGGGCACATTCTACATACTTTAGGGCTGATCATATTTGCCAGATAACGATAACGATAATGAGATTTTCAATAGGTACACCATACAATGTTGTGTGTACGTGTGAGTATTGGCGTATATGTTAACCCTTTCAGGACAGAAATTATTAAAGGGCTTATGCGTCAAATTGGCAACAATAATAATTTTCTTTTAGTGCTACATAGTTCGAATAAGGTGTAATGTCTTTGAAAACAACATACATGGTTATAAAGTTTGTCAAAAGTTGACAAAAATTGCTGATTTTTATGAAAAATAATGATTTAGAACCTCTCAATGGATTGCCAATTTAAGGATTTTAAAGCTTATTCTCGTTTGTAAAATTCCTGGCATCAAATGCAATATGGTTATGCAACAAAAATGGACATAGTGTGTGCAGAAATTTTTTCTCTTTCTACTCATGCATCTTGTAAATTTTTCAGATCTCTGAATCAAAAGTTATTGAGCCAAACCACAAAATATGGGCAATTGTCTTGAAAGGGTTGACAGTAGGGCAGGTGTAGGGTGGAGCTTTAATGAAAAAATCTTCTTATCCTTATCGGACAAATGCGATTAGCAGGATTTATACCTGGCTTAAAGTTAGGCAGCTTTTGGTTTCAGCTTTGGTAAGCTCTTCCAGAGCTCTGGAAAATATAAAAAGAGCAGGTAAAAAATGAAAAACAAAAAGATCCACATAAAAATCCACATTTCCTACACACGTAGATCATCTGTATCTAGTAAATCCCCAAAGAGCTCCTGCAAGTAAGAAAGAATTTTTCACACTTTAGAGGTGAATAATTTATCTGGCAAAAAAGCAGAAGAGTGCCGACTTGTATCCTTTAACACAGAGTTAAAGCCCTTCTACCCTCATCAGATGGCCTATTTCCACAAAGAGAAAGCAAAAATTTGGACACCTTTCACTTTCTTGTTTATACATGTCAAAATATGAATGAATATTAATGGAACTTACAATGTGATATTACAGACATGCCTCTTTTTCATACACCTTGGTAAAAAGTATTGTATGGGACAATATGGATAATAACTTATCATCCATAATGGTATTTATAACAGACACTTTCACACCAATTTTTTGAGATGATTTGTACTGCAACCAGCCTACTTCAGATATTAAGAGGTAATTACTTGCCAACTAACTCTTAAGGGCACTTGCCTGAACACAATTGTCACTTGCCCAAGTCTAAGACAAAAATGTTGAAGGAATGATAAACCTGGCTTGCCCAAATGGGCAGGTCTAATTCCAAATACAAACTGGCCAACATTCCTTGAGGACACTCTCTTAAATCATTTTGACTGACTGTTCATCATTCACACTTGTCCCTATGAGTCCGTTTCCATAGGTTGTGATTCTGCAACATCTTCACCATTCTCCACTTTCTTCGCTTTCTCTGTGAACACAGACTCTACAATGTCGTCCAACCCGCTCTCTGTCAACCCCTCGATGAGTGTCTCCCGCGATGGATCGGCGCCCTCCTTGTCCCGCCACTGCTGCAGCATCAGCTTGGTCTGTTCCTTGATCTCGGATGTCTCGGACAGGATGGCTGTCACCTCCTCGTCGGTGAAACCAAGCTCTGCTGCGAGCGTCTGCCAGCTGTCACCAATCTTGGCGGCCACAAGTGCAAACTGCTCCGCAGTGATAACAGTAGAAGGCGATTTATCCATACCTATACATAGGAGATGAAGAAAAGATCATTATCTGCCCTCCACAATTACATGACTCTCTTGTAAAGCATTTTTATATACTAAAGGGACTTGTATAAAGAATAGAGAACAAATAAATAAATTTTAAAAATCAATGAATGAATCAATCAACCAATCCATGAATCAATTAATCAATGAGTCAATCAATAGATTGATTGTAAAGAAGTTGCTTTATGAATATTGTCTAAAACAAGATGGTTGTCCTCTATGTCTAAAAGGAATGAGATGACCAAATTTGGAGGGTCATTCTGGATTCTGAAGAGAGTTTTCCCCTCAGACATACATGTCCATGCAAGCGTTCAGCCTTAATTGTGAAAATGAAACAGAATATCAACTGGATTTGGAATCTTCATGAAAATATGTCACTTTTTCATTAATCTTTGGCTACTAGCTTTGCCCCTTCTATGCCCCTTTACAATACGCCTGCCACCAACCTTCTCGCCAGTACATAACACCCTTGGTATCAATACCAAAGGTGAGGATTGCAAAGGTGAGAAAATAAAAACCATGTGTAGATTCTCCCAACAAGGGTACCGACAAGGGCAATAAATCAGTCAATGCTTACTTCCAATCTCCAAAGTTGTTTGGTACTCCCAAAGCACCTCCCTGGCATGTCATAAGGCCATATTTCACTCAATATGAACCAATAAATGTGTCAGTGCATACTTTCAACCTGCAAAATTGTTTGATCCTCTCAGATCACCCCCATGGGATGTGGTAAAGCCATATTTCTGTCAATTTGAGCCATACATAAATCTTTTTTCTGCCGAGAAGCCTGCCTGCCAAAACATACCAAGTAAGCACAGTACATGTCATTTTGCCTTGCACAGCATCCTTACTAGGTTTGCTTACAAAAGATGCAAGCACCAGAATAGGATGATTACACAACTTGGCACACAAAAAAAGCAAGCATGTTATCACTTGTCACATTGTCCGAAGTTCATGAGCTCTTGGCTTAGAACAGTATACCCCACAGAATCCATTATCAATTTACAAAAAAAATATTCTACACTTACCTTCTTCTGATGCCTTCAAAAGCTCATCATTTTCAGTTGTCTCTTCTTCTGTTTTCAGTTCTTCTGCTTTATTCTCCTCAGTTTGCTACAAAACAAAACAAGCAAAATGGAACTGGCATATTTAACAATAGCTTTAACATTCAACTAACTGTTAGCATGTAAAAACAAAACAAAACTAAAACATGCGATTTAAAGGTACTATGTAACATTTGTCATAAACGACCTTCTAAGAGTTCATCATTGCATACATGAATTCCTGAATTGAACCTTTCCTTTACAGCCAGTCAGACACACCAGTTTCCCAAGAAATTACGAAACATGTGGCACAGCACAGCAATTGTACGCTGCACAATAATACAAATGACTATTTGTATGAAGAATTTTCAGCCTACAAGTCAAATCGGTGTATCTAATGGTTTGCTCAAAAGTACCAGAATGACTGTGCAGTAATTTTTCAATACGCAAAGGCTAAGACAACGGATGTGTGCTCAGCCCTTGCAAAATGCTTGGGTAGGGACAAAATAAGTTTCTCTCTCTTTTAGTGTAATGAGCAAATCAATACAAAAAAGTAAGGATGTAATGGTGTAAATGAGGTAATAGGTTTCATGCAATTAAAAATAACATTTAATGGCTTTTCTTACGTGGGACACAAGGGTATATCACACTTGCTTTGAAAGTATTTCACTTGGCATGCCGCCTCGTGAAATAGGATTATAGCTAGTGCGATACAGCCTTGTATTACACTCAAGGCCATTCAATGTTATATAAATGCTGCATGATCTTTCAACATAATACAGCATATTGCAAGAAACTGTGGTATGAGATGTCCTCAAGATATGATTAAACACTCCAAGATTATAGGGTGAACTTACAGGCAACTCTTTGGCAATCTTGGTGACCATGTATTCCAGGTATGCAGGGATAGTCTTGAGTGGAGGGTTGGTGGCCGTTACTGTCTGGAAGAAGTGAGGACTGCGTTTGGCTAGTAGACGAATGGCCTGCCAGGCATAGTTACTGTTGTTGACCACTCTGTTGAAGAACAAGAGAAGCATAGGTTTGAATAGTGAACAAAGAACTGGCTTTGACGGAGAGGAAATAGACTAAAACACAAGGGCATGAACTCATTTCGGTGATTTATTAAAAAACATACTGAATAAAAAAGGTGGAAATACATGGAAATAGCTCAATGTATTAGTGTCATTTTCTTGAAAAATCAATCAACTACCTTCCAGCTTCAAACGGAAGAAGACACACTCAGAGAGCATTAGCTGCAGTTGTTTCTTTGGTTTATAAAATTTGATTTATGGGCAGGAACAACTGAGCATGAGTTGGAATTTTCTCAGGGGCAACTTCATGACAGGCATCCTGTACGACTGGCTTCTTGGCATCCATGACTGTGCAACTCCCATCTTTTTTATTGGTTTTGGAACAATTTCCTGTCTTAGTATTCTTATTGTAGACCTGTTTCATCAAGAAAATTATCCATGTTTCATAGCTCATGAATTGGTGAAATGCACTGCACTTGCCTAAGTCACAATAAGCAAAAATGAAGTCTGCAAGCCCCATTCATTTCCCAATTGCGACTTAACCTGCATGCAGTGCCTATTCACCGACGCACTTGCATACATGAATTCTTGGTAGACTAACACATTTCTTATTGATGTGGGAGGCACTAGTAAGACCTTTGGGCATGCTCAACACAGCTGAGGAAGGTAATACTCACTTGTACTCTGCTTCAATCATAGCCTCAGGGTCTGCCTGCTCTATGGCATCCTGAAAGAAGTCTTCAACTTGTGGAAGAAATATCCTGAGAAAAAGTGAGATTGATAGAGAAAGGAGAGGATAAAAAGAAAAATCATGCTCGGAACAGATTAAAAGGGAACAGTCCTCAAATTGTATTTTAAATCTATTTCAAAATATGTTGTTCATTATGTTTTTCTCATCTAAACTGACAAGAGCACTGTGGTATAGTGGTGAAGGCTCTTGACTCTCATACGGGAGGTCCTGGGTTCAATCCTCGCTGGGTGCTTACATCCTTGGATAAGGTGTTTTACCCACGTTTGTCCCTCTCAACCCAGGTGTAAATGGGTACCTAGCAATTGCTGGGGGTAATAATAATTGCAGGGCCCTCAGGAAGAACAGCATTAATGCTGATGAGGCTTCCCTGGGTAAACAAAATTATTATTATCCAAAGAATGGAACAATATCCCCTCTTTCATAAAATCAGCTAATTCCACAGACCAATGTAAGAAATTTCTGAAAACATACCTCTTCCCGGAATAGTTAAACCCCTTCCATTTCTTTCAAACTATATGTTAATGTTTAAGTTAATTTTGTTTTAATGTTATATGTATCATTAATTGTATTAATGTTAGATTTAGTATTATCGACTTGTAAACGCTGTGATATAGTTGTACTATGGAGAGCGTACCAAATGCTAGTTATTATTATTATTATTATTATTATTATTATTATATTATTATTAAAAAATAAAGTCATGTTAAGCATGCTTAGGGAATACATGTAAGAACTTAAGTTTCTCACTCCTGATATCAACAAATCGTCATGGTTACCTGTCTTCTGCAGCACATGCTGCGAGATTACTAGGATACACATTCCATAGCCTGGTCAGCTCCGGGCTACCCAAGTCAATCTTCTTGGCAGCTCCAGCTAGATTCAGCTCTTCTCCTAAGGTCCTCTTCCTTGCTCTGCGAAAACGATGATTCCATTCGAACAAAATAAAAATTAATTTAAATTCATAAAATTTAATTTAATTTGATTTGATTATCATCGGCAGAAGGTACATTACATGTACATGTACAAATTGACGTACAGACAACACTAGCACATTTTGAGAAACATTACAGTTGTAAATAACTTCTAAATTGTACATTTTTCAATTAAAGAATCATAATATTGCAAATTATGCATCTGTAAAAAATGAATAAACTATAATTTCAATTAATATGTGCTAATATCTCTCCAATGAAGGGGTTCTTTGTGTCACAAAATACACAAGGACGATTAATCTCATGTGAGTAAACATGATCTTGCAAGCTGCAAGATGGCTTAACAATCATGTATATTGTTTCACAACTCACCTTGACTTTGGCCTTGCTTGTTCTGTTTTTCCTCTGTAAAAGAAAAGGTAACAAAGCTTGAAAGGTAAAATTTGATCTAAACTGACTGTGATAAAAAAAAAATTGCCACAATTTACAGTGATATTCTTTGCATTTGAAATTATACATGTGTATCTTTATAACTACTGCTTAATTTATATTTATTGAAAACAAGGGTTGGCATAAATTATCCATGCTGATAATAATCATGAATTTAGAAAAAAAGAATCAGTGATTTAAATCTGTCATTTTCCTATTGATTTGATTAAAATCATCAATGTAACATTTTAAGTATCTCTTCAAGAGGTTTAGGTAGTTGTGAAAAACTGACAGGCCATAGCTAATTGTGTCTTTGTGCCTTAGGTGTACATTAGCATGTCTGTACATGAATTCCAAAATTTATAGAACCGTTCATTTACTCCTTTAAATTTACTTCTTTCCCTATAAGTAATGAGTCTTAACCACTGGTGGGCTATTCATAGTTGAGCGTGTCACAAAGGGTAAATGATTCTCTTATGGTGCACATATGAAAGGGCTCATGTAGGTGAGAGAATCCAGGGGGGTGTTTCATAAAGCTGTTCGTAAAGTTACGCATGACTTTACGAACGACTTGAATGTGAAGTGCCAAATGAAATGCCCAAAGTTTTTCCTGATGTTTTAACAAAGTATGGCTGTATTTCCAATAATTTCAATTAGATTGTGGCAAAAAATATACTTTGCATTAATAATGCTCAAGTTAAGAATAAGAATGTTAATCTACGTCTGTATATTTCAACTTTAGCGGATGCGATTAAAAGTGATTGAGAATCACATTTTGCTTGGCATATTCAAGTCATTCGTAAAGTCGTGCGTAACTTTACGAACAGCTTTATGAAACACCCCAGACTACAATTGAAAATGCGGACATTTCTCCATAATACAGGTATGGCCAAATTTTTTTAAAGGGTTAGGTTTACTCTCATGGGCAGCAGTGAAACTCACTTTTCCTTGACATAGCTTGGACAACCCTCATTCTTCCATGCGTTCCAGTGCTCTTCTCTGCTCAAGATGTGCTGTAAATACAATGGAATTCCATTTCATAGTTCGAAATAACTCATAACATAACATAATGGTGGTACACCTGCACATCCCAATCAGTTATATCAGGAGGAGAGACCTGGTGGCATTTCTTTTTTTATATTTCAATGTTTTATTGATACTTTCAATACATTCAAAAGACATATTCAATGTAAGTGGGAGGCGTTTCATCAAGTGTCTTATCGGTGATTTTTACTGACAAATTTGCTCTCAGCCAATCAGATGCAAGGATTTCAGTGGCTTATAACAGTTATTGTAACTTGTCACTGATGACAAGTTTTATGAAACGGGGCCCTGAGGGTTACAGTGATTCAGTTCGCTTTCCCCTCCCAGGCACAGGTGACCCCAAATACTTAATAATAATAGTAATAATAATAACATACATTTACACAATAGAAGGGAAAGGCAACAGGGGAGTGTTTCATCAGTCAGTGATTTTTACCGACAACTGTTATAAGCTACTGAAATCCTTGCATCTGACTGGCTGAGAGCAAATTTGTCAGTAAAAATCACTGACAAAACGCTTGATGAAATGCTCCCCAGGAGGCCTTTTGTATGACGCATGGTCCAGTGACAATAAACCAGTTCGTATTTTTTTAGTACATGGCACAAATGAAAATAAAATGACCCCAGTTGGTAAGCGCCCACGCATTTGTTTTGGTGGACGCGAAACTTGTTTAACAAATAATATCATACTGGTGCGCACATTATGGTGCGTACAAAATGACAGCATATAAAGGTCAATTGTACTTGGTACAAGTTACCTTTATCTGCACATGCAAAATTTGTAATTACGAACTGGTTGATTGTTTTGCAGTCATTTCCAACACTAATCAAATTTCTAGCTTCAACCCTGGACCAAACACTCTGCCTAACCCTAAGCCTAAACCTAACCCTAAGCCTAAACCTAACCTAAAATCAAATTGCAACACTAACCCTTACCTGATATCTTTGACGAAATAAAGCCTGCAGAAGTTAGTAATAATAATAATAAACCGTTCTTGTATATCACATATCAGGTTATATGATATAACGTCCCTAGGCGCTTCCGAAGGGTTCGGATATTATTACCATGGCTTTAGCTCCGGCAGCCGTAATCAGAGCACAGTGCATTTCAAGGAATAAATCCTGCCAGGTACCAATTTAACACCTGGGTGGAGAGTGGCAAACATGGATTAATGTCTTGCCAAAAGACACTTGTTCCATGCTGAGATTTGAACCCTCAACCCTTGGATGGAGAGCCAAGTGAATGAACCACTATACCATGACACCTACGGCACAATTGCTAACAGACCATATGCAGGAACATCCAAGAGATAGTCTAGGGACAATGAAGATTCTACATGTAGGCTTGAAAACAAGTCAGTGCACTAAGGCTGTTATGTCTGTAATAGAGCCTCAATTACTTAGTCCCTCATACAGGATTCGTCAGCAATGATTCTCTGGTTACTTATATTCTTCCACAGGTAAACATTAAATAAAAACTTTATTTTAAAGGGGACAAATCACCTTTAAAAGAAGTAAGATTTGGGGACAGCAAGGACGTATAAAATCAATGCCCAAACATAAAAACCCACACACGAAACCCAAGTTGGGCTTGGGTTCTGAGTGTGAATAGGTAGATTGAGGAGTCCACTTTAATGCAAGTCACTTTTACTTTCATTTGCAGAGTGTTCAAATTTGCAATTTTTGTTTACAGAAGTAATAGTTGAAGCTGATGTTTTTAATATAACAGTATTATCCTTGCATGGAATCAAAAACATTGAGATTGGTTGCCTTTAAACACCGATGCTAATCACTCTTTGATAATACATGTACCTCTATTCCTTCAGCAAACTTGTCTCCATAAGGAGGTGTCTCTTTGAGGAGTGCAATCACTTTCTCCTTGGTTTCCTTGATGAACAGAGACATCTCATCGGTAAGCACATGGTGAGCTCTGGAAGATCACAAGACATCCATTATTTAACTCTTTCAAAAATTTTAAAATAAACATTTAAGGTTTTTTTTTTTTCCCCCCACATTACTCCACAGCCCGTATTCTGAACTCCAGCCTAAGTACACCGGACTTAAACTACCCCTAGCTGCAGTCTACATTTCTATACAAAGTTAAACCACACTTAGAGTCTAGACTACACTGGAGTTTAAGTTAAACTAGAGTTCAGAATGTGATTATCTTAAACTCCAGTTTAAAAGGCAGGTTTAGACTGGGTTTAAACCACACTTAGATTGCAGTTTAAGTTAAACTGGGGTATAGAATAAGGGCCCATGTGTCACAAGGGAGTTAGGAAGTTATCAAAATGATACAAGGCTCCTACATAATTATGAGTATCTGAATCATACTATCAAGGTGATATAAAAAATATAACTTTACTTTTGCTAAGGCCACGCTCTAGTATATTATTTGGAAATCAAAAGTGGTATTTTGGATAGGCTACAAAAGTCTTGTATTCAATTTCCCCACGCTCAAGTTGAGTAGAGACGGCAAGGTGTTGAGTCCCCACTCAAGCTTCACTCAGCTGAGAATCATCATGAGCCAAGTCAGCTCAAAAAGCCGGCTCCAGGCATTACAAAACTTTATGGTGAAGAACAACACAAGTTACAGAAGGAATTTGTTTGCTATTTCACATAAATGTAGGTAAATTTTTATCACATCTTACATATTTGCAAAAGCATTCATCATTATTTTAAGTTTAAATTTTGTCTTCTGTGGAAAAATGACCCATTTCATCAACTCTTGCTTTGATCAGCTGATAAAAAGAACAGGGTAAACTTTGCCTGGATTGGGTGACATTCCTGATCATCTGGACTAATGTTTTGGAAACCATTTTTCAACCTTTTGGCAAGTTTGCCTGGATTGGGTGACATTCCTGATCATCTGGACTAATGTTTTGGAAACCATTTTTCAACCTTTTGGCAAGTTTGAATTAGTATGCAGCAAAGAGCTGCAAAAAATATCCACAAGTTAGAGGGAAGGTTGAGTTCTGGGAAAGGTGAAAAATAATTTGTGAGCTTTCTCATTCTTTTCATGTCAGTTTGGAAGAACATCATAGCAGAAACGTCCCCTGAAAAGGATTGCTCTTCAAATGCCCTCATATTCAAAATATGACCAGCAATAGCTTAAGTTTTGGGCAGAACATTCATGTCAAATGTGTGTGCAATCCCATATACCCATTTCTGTGTGCAGTGCATGTGCTTTTCAGCAAGGTTGGGTCAATTTCTTGTCATTTTGATGTTCCCAAAACCTCACAGTAAACACAAATTCTTATGTTGATCTGATCAACCTTTCCCCATTGCTTTGAGATAGTTTCTTTACACAATATAATCCAATAACCGGGGGAGCGTTTCATGAAAGGAAGTTGTCGGATATTTCATCCGACAACTGTTATAAGCTACTGAAATCCTTGCATCTGATTGGCTGAGAGCAAATTTGTCGGATAAAATATCTGACAAGTCCTTTCATGAAACGCCCCCCAGAACTCAGCTTTGTCTTTAAGCATAATTTTCTTTGTCATTTCTGTTTTTACTCTTGTTGAAACTTACTGTTTGAACTTGACTTGTTGATTCAGATACTGAAAGAGAATGAGGAACTGGACGTAGACGTAGCGTCTGAACATTGCATCACTTAGCTGAAGATCAAACAACTAGGAAAAAAAGAAAATACAAGATTTAACAAGTTCTTAGACAAAAGAAGTAGCAGCGATACATCCAGGGGATTTAGCCAATATACAGTTTTTGCACGGCCCTAAAAATTTTCACCAGGTTTCTATGATTTTATTTGATAAATAGCAAGATATTAACAATTCTATTAACCCTTTCAGGACAGGAATTATTTAAGGGCTAAATTGATCACGTTTTTTTCTTCAAATTGGCAACAATAATATTGTTCTGTTAGTGCTACATGGTTCTAATAAAATGTAATGTCTTTGAAAACATCAAACATGGTTAGAAACTTTGTCGGAAAAATTTGGAAAAATGGCCAATTTCGATAAACAATGATTTTGAATCTCCCAATATGTTGCCAATTTAAGGATTTTAAAGCTTAATCTCCTTTTTTAAATTTCTGACATCAAACACAATATGGTCATGCAACAAAAATGGACATAGTGTGTGCAAATTTTTTTTCTCTTTCTACTAATGCATCTGGTATAATTTTTAGAGCTCTTAATCAAAAGTTATTAAGCCAAACCACAAAATGTGGTCAATTGTCTTGAAAGGGTTAAAGCTGCTGTGGAGGTTCCTCCTCCTCATGTGGATTATTTAACAGACGAGAGGTGCCAAAAGATTTACGTGCTTGTAAATTCCCTTGTTTGACTGCCAAGTGTAAGGCAAATGTATAAAGCTAGTGTGCTGGGAGTTTATGAATTTCTTTGAAGTTACTGTGCGCTGCATTCTGAACAGATGACAGATCAGTTATAGCCTTAATTTGACGTCTCTTTCAGATATTTACACTAAAATTCATCTGAAATCAGGGATGGAACATCGGCATGTCTGGCACATGTATCTTTTGTTATAAGAGAAACGATATTAAGACATATCCAACAAATTTCATTCAAATTTCAGTTTTGCTACCAAAACTAGATATTGTATTTAATCATGTAAATTACTTCTGATGGCATATAGAATTTACCTTCTCACTGGTCAAGTATTTGGCAAAGGAAACCTGATCACCGGAGTCGGCTTCGGAGTCTAGGTCCATCTTCTTCAGCTGTTGTTGCCTGGCTAGCTCCTCCTGTTTTTGTTTCTCGCTGGAGGAGTAGTGGTGATGGTGTCGCTTCTTCTTCTTCTTCCCTGCAACAACATCCTCCAGCTTCATGCTGTGGAAGGCTTCCAGGACAGCTAGCGCATTCTGTATGACATGACAGACAGAACTGTTTAAATACTATGTGGATCCTGATACATAATTTGTACAACAGACCAAATTTCTTGCTACATAAATCCTAAGTAAACTCTTTAATTTGGTGTTGACCCAAAGTGAAACCAAGTTCTTCATACATGTGCACACTGCCGAGTGCATTGCAGCAGTTAATCGTGGATAAATGCTGGAAATCCATGTTAACATTATGGACGACTTCATATTTTCCCTTTTGAGCTTCCGTAGAATATTACCCTAATTTAAACCCACATTAACCCTTTAACGACAACATTCCACATTTTGTGGTTTGGCTCAATAACTTTTGATTCAGAAATCTGAAAAATATGCCAGATGAGACACTGTCCATTTTATTGCATGACCATATTGCGTTTCATGACAGCAATTTTAAAGAGGAGCATAAGCTTTAAAATCCTTAAATTGGCAACACATTGAAAGGTTCAAAATCATTGTTTATTTCATCAAAATTTTGCCATTTTTTCAACTTTTCGACGAAGTTCCTTTAACATGTATATTGTTTTCAAAGACATTGCATTTTATTAGAACCATGTAGCACTAAAAGAAAATTATTATTGTTGCCAATTTGAAGAACAAACTGTGATCACTTTAGCCATTAAATAATTCCTGTCATGAAATGGCTAACCAGAGACATATCCCAACTGAACAACTCTACGATCATACCCTCGTCAGAACAATCTCATGCCTTGTGTTAATGCATGTAGTTTTATCCAAGAGTGACATTGTTATATTGTAAGTGTAGTGATATAGAGATATTCTACAGTGTATATTGTTGGCACCATTAGGCTAATTCTTGCTCAAGCTGAATAAAAAAAATTCTCAACAGAACTTAAATCTAATAATGTCTGTGTACATGTAGCTGTAGAATGGATTTCTTCAATGAAAATAAATCTTAAACTTACTGAATGAATGACTGTTTATCAAACGACGTTTGATACAGTCAAAGACTTGTATAAATAAACAGATCTGCATATTGTTACTCATCTAAAACAACACATACATTGTAGAGTGTATTTAGCAGAATATATACATGTACATATGGCCGCTCAAACTCACGCTAGAAAACTCCTTCCACTTCTCCTTGGTGTAGCACTGGAGGGGGGCCCTGAAGAAATCTTGAAGAGCCCAGAACTGACGATAGAGCTTGTAGTCTACTGGGGTGGATGCTCCCATTTCCCCCTCCTCATAATCCATGGAGTCCTGCTTGTCTATGGCCTGTAAACAAATGATCAGTAATTATCAAACAAAGAGAACAGTGGAAAAGAAACTTACTTAACTCATAGCAGCACAGAGTCCCCTCTTAGTGATGCTTTTGCATTTTCTTTTGATTAAGAATGCTAGAAATTACACATTATACATGAGAAGAAACATAAATACATAAATATACGATCACTACTTTTATGTACAAATTGGCAATTTTTCTGTCAAATTTATCAATTTTCATTCACACCAGTTAATTTAATAATAGTAAACATTTTAATTTTTTCAAACTATGTAAGAATGCAAAATAAGAATAATTTTTGCCAATATTAGGAGTGAAAGCTGATTAATTTTGACAAGAAAACTCTGAACTGCTATGGGTAAATTGATATGCTTACAAAGAACATTGAATTTTGTGAGACATTTTAGAGCAAGCACCATGAGCTCCCAGTGGAGTCAATACCTGCACTATACATGATGATAGTTCACATGGGTAGGTCAGAAAGTTTGTTTACATTTTCAATAAATTCAGATCGGCCCTTCTTTATGAAAACAGCTTGACTTCATCCCCCGATCGACAGTGCCCCAAGTGTTAACCTCTTCATTCAATACAAATCATTGTTTTTCTCTAACAGAATGAATTAATAAAATGAGTCTAGTCATGAACTGAAAATCAGAAATTAATTCAATGATGACATGATTTTCATTTAATCCTTTTAAAATTTTACTGTGAATAACCCACCTGGGGTACTCTTGCCCTAAGGGGTCCTTCTAGCTTGGTCCTGTTGTAGATGGTTACATTGTCTAGATGAAAGTTACTCATCAGATTCAGACCTGTCAGGATTTAAAAAGAAACAAAGATGTCTTTAACATAATGATGATGATCATCATCACTACCACCGTCATAATCATTATCATCTTCATCATCATATTAGTCATCATCAATAACATCACTGATCATCATAACCATCATCATTTTTGTCCTAATGAGCATCATCTACATGTAATGAGCATCATCACAATCACCACCACCACCACCATCATCATCATCATCATATCATCATCATTATCATCATCATCAATACCATCAACGCCATCACAATCACCATCATAATCACCATTATCACTCTCATCGTATTTTCAGTTATCATTGGGGTATTTATTCAGTTTGACATCTTCTTTGCCTGTATAAACTTCCTTACCTGACTTTTCATCAAGAGGGAAGAACCTGGCTAAGAAGAGCTGGATTCGACCACAGAACACCATGTCCTGTGACTTAGACAACCTCCTTAGTAGATCTGAAAATGACAAACAACAGAATAAGCAGACTCTAATGAAATATGCTTGTTGTTGTTGTGGCAAATCAAGATGAGAGATCCCCCTCACATGAAACACAGGTGCTATTTAGTCAAGCATACATGGGCGACACGTGCTTCGCAAAAGCAGGCTCTGCTACACCTAAAATAAATCAAGTAATAAGCATCAAAATTAACTGGAAATAGTATGTCAGGATCCGACAGACAAAAATATAACAAGAACTACAACCTGCAGAAATGGATCACCAAAACACTAAAACTGTAGCTGTTAAGTGCACTGCATCATCTGCCATATCCGCACACGCTACGGGCGCTGGCGCTGCCCGTATGAGCAGCTCACCTAGCCAGGACACATCCACCGACAGCGTTCATACCCTACCCCCACCATTGCAAACGAACTCTTAACGCCTCTTCTGGACGAAATGAGAAACATGTTCAATAAATTCTCTAAACCGATTACTGATCAACTTGATCGTATTACAGTTGATTTGGTAGGAGTTAAAGCGGAATAATGTGCCTTCTATAAATATCAAGTTAAATGATGTTGGAAATTCTGTGGTTGACACTTCAGCACGCTTGAACGTCACTGAATCCGACAAAGTGCCCAACCTTCTGGCTGACATAACCAAACTAAGGGATGAATTTCCCCCAACCCCCTAGGAGGATGTATACACAACCGCAACAGCTTCAATTGCGAAAGTCCTGGGCTTCATCGGCAATGAAGCGAAAACGATCCCGCTTGTCAACACCCAATGTCAACCTAGAAATAACACACGCCAACCTACTAACAACGCTCCTGAGGCTATCATCTTGTGATTCGCCAGGATGTCCGACCAAGACAACATACTATGTGCCTTGGAGCAACCCAGACCCAGCTGACAGTCCACCGGTGCCCAGGCAAAGGAAGCATGGGTCACTATTCACACCGACCTCCCAGATACATGTAAGATGAAACGAGAAAGAGGACGACTCTCTAATATTGCCTGAAGCCTACGCAAAAACAACAATTTGAAAACTAAGATCAAAATTCAAGGGAGTAAAGTTGTTCTCCTCACCATCACCAATCTGAATGCATTATTCATTTTCTTATTTTCTTTTCTTCACTGTTTCCTATTTTTTTTAGTCTTCAAACCTTTTTATTTTAATCCAATAAATATACAACGTATGTATTAAAGATATGCATGTACCCTGAACAAAAATAGTGAAAATTTGAATAATTTGTATAAATTATAAAACTACATTTTGGAAAACTTTCACCGCAGCGTTTTTATTTTTTCTAGTAACATTCAAAATAACTTGATATTAGCACAGATTATACCATAGAGGTTCAATGCACTAATCTACACAACTCCTGATATATTCATTGTAAATGTGTTACAGTTATGACATAGGTTCATCAAATTTGACTTTTCTGTCTTGACTTACCATTGCACATCCTGAGCAGATAATTCTTTCCTGAAGAATAGAAGTCGCTCTAAAAGGATGAACAAATCATGAACATATTTGTAAAATCTAACAAACAAGGCAAATATTCATTTCAAACACATTTTGTAAACAGTCATAAGATGATATAATTAAGTTTCTTTATCATTCACATAGTAGCCCATTTAAATGAAACAAAATACTGAACAATTTAGAAAGTTGTCTTCCTTGCTTTTCATCAATTTCATTTAAACAGCTGACAAATGGATCAAAACTGCCTGTGAACAAACTCCATTTAAGCAAGGAGTGAGGTCTTTAAATCTTTTAAATACATGTAAATATATTAAATCCCTTTGAATCAGATGGAATCAAATAGAAAAAGCTAATAAAAATGACTATCAATTAGAAACTTAGAATCACATAAAATGTTGTTTTACATTTAAAAAATATTAAAATCTTTGAGATACTGACCGCTTTAGAATTGTCAAATATGTCTCTTTAAAGTATACTTTTTTGAATAAATAATGCAGGAAAGTGGCTAGGCCTTTAAAAAAAATGAATTCATCATGGAAAAGTGTATTAGAATGAATCATCGCATACAAGACCAGCCACTTGTAAAACATGTGGTCCTCAGTGATTGCTCTGTGGTAAATTTCTCAAACCATTTAAAATCTTAACTTCAAACCTAAACCCAACACTATACCTAACTTTAACCCTAAACCTGACCTAAAACCAATTCACAATTCACAACTCTAACCCTATATCTTTGACAAAATAAAACCCCAGTGCAATTGCTAGATGAAATGGACCAACCTGTTTCCAAGTGGCCACCCTGTCTTCCACGAATTGGAAGACATCCTTGCAGACGCTGATAGTGACAGAATCAAATATGTCGGTGAGGAGAAGGAATGGGGTCGCAGGGGAGCAGAGACCAGCCTCTACAGCCTCAGTAGATAGGTGGACCAGAGAGGTGAAGTCACTGCAGCTAGAACCGTTCTCCTGAAGGAGAAGACAGATATTTCATGGTTAGGTATGAGATGGTTGGGTTACATAAGATAGGGTACCCCCCCCCCCCCCCTCCCCGAATTGTAAGATACAGTACACAGAGCAAAGGATGGGTTTTTAGTGGTTATATTTTCAAGCCAAGAATATGATGAATATAATATTTTTTCTTAAAAGCATTTATGAATAAATTTTTAGAAGAAAACAGGAGTAATATTTGGGGGCAGGTTGTCTGCCACAGATTCCCTTTCATCTTTAAAAAAAATATCTCTCTCTCTCCCAAAACCTTGGGCTTTGTGCCAGGGTACATTTACATGTAGAATACAAGCCACTGAGGCAATGACACTACTGCTGAATTTAGTGTTGATCTATTTTGATTTGGATATATTTACAAAAAGAGATAGATGATCTCAAATGAGGACAAGCATGATACTTTGGTACTCAAGCCATTACAATTCCATGTCCTTACCACAAGCTTTTTAACATAGTTTCTGTAGGCTTGATCCAATGCAGTCTTCTTCTCTGCATCACTGCAAAACAAACAGATAAAACAAATGAAATAAATGAATAAAATATATACCATGATGAAAATGGCATAACTGTGGTACCGGTGCTAGGGGATAAAAACCGGCTAGGATGTTTTCTTGATGATTGGAACTGCTTTCACAAAGCAACTTGCCCAAAACATGTATTGGCTGAGGGAGTAAAATGATCCAATAACTTTCCATTTAAAGTTACAAACAATTCTGATACTAAATTTGAAAAAAAAAAGCTTATTTTGGGAAGCGATGATCCTAAATGATGTCTGTCAGACTTGGTAGATTGCTAAAGATTATTTGCATATAATAGAAATAGCAAGTTGACGGTGAAAAAAAAAAATGTTTTTATTGATGAAGGATCAACCTCCCATTCATTTAAACTCAAACAATCATGATGCAAAACAATGTACACTTTCTGGGGTTAAAAATGTCATTAATAATCCCATATTTGCCCTAACATATGACAGAAAGATCAAGAAAAATGGAAATATACAACCTTTGCTATTGTGATAAAAATATATACTAAATTTATGATCAGCCTCAGGCAACAAAATTCTTTGCTTTATATAAATGTGATAATCATATTAGGATGAGAATTCAGCCTCTTGAAACCATATTTTTTGCTCTCTAAATTTGGGCATTCAACTGAAAGGGGGTAATTCTAGATGCCTGTCTATTTAATGATTTTGTTTAACCAGTGCCAGGCTACAACAATGCTGAAGAGCCAGGGTACTTTACTAACAAATTGACAAGAATACCCAATGACCAACCTTCCATCAAGTGAATCCGTGCATATTTGAAGACTGGAAACAGACTGTTTCTTGCGAGATTCATCCAAGCTAACCTGAAACAAAGAGCAAAAGTCAAGAAAAGATTCAGGTGACCCCGTAACAAAGCAATGGGCCATATCCCCCATGGGTGGCGCATGCTGTATCCTGCTATGGTTGTACGACTGTCGACACATGCTCCGATGACAAATGCTCCGTGGTCCATTTCTACACTAACAAGATTCCAACATCAACTCTGGACCAACCACTGTACCAAATTGTAACCCTAACCTAAACCTAACCCTAACCTATGCATGGCAAAAATCACTTTGAAATACATAGCATGATAGCATATCACTTATCACACACATACATGTACAATACATACCAAGATCACAGGGGAATCGCAGTAGCCATGAAAAGAATATCTATAAATGTCACATTTTAGTGCTGTAATCGGCAGTCCCGCTACCCTAATGGGAAATTTTGCATATCTTACACGTGTCCGTAAGGAAAATAGAGTTAAAAAACCCGAGCTGTATTTCGAGAAATTTTCAGTTTAAGATGGGGATTTTTCATATGTCACAAGCTCAAAAGTGTCCAATCGCACGTTGCAGCCAGATAGTCGGTGCATGAGACGCACACACCAGAGATGCCAACCTCTCGACACCAAAAAACAGACTGGCTACCTCAAAAAATCAGATTTTCCACACAAAAATCAGATTTTCGCGAAAAGAATGTGACATGCATTATTAGCACAGCATATCTAAGGGGGAAAAAATGAATCATAAGAAAAACATAAAGTGTCTAAAAAAGAGACATTAAAAAAATCAAATATCAAAAAAAATTAAGGCTATTACAGGGCTCCATGCAAACTCTTTTTCCAGGGGACCTGCCCAACCCCAAGGTTTTGATATTTTTGAAATTTGAGGGGTCCAGGGGAAAAAATGAAAATGAAATAAGAAATATGAAAGTATATTCAACAGCAGTCTACTATTGATCCTTTTGATGGGCTTAATTGTTATCTTAAATGTGTCACTTGTCATTCAATCTACAAAGTTAAAAAAAAAAAAAAAAAAAAAAAAAAAAAAAAAAAAAAAGGGTAAAGTTTGTTTAGTAATATTGTGGGTGTGGGTGTGGGAGTGTGTGTGTGTGTGTGTGTGTGAGTGCATGTATGTGTGTGTATGTGTATGTAAGGTTGGGTGTAGGCTTGGATGTGCATATGTGTTTAGACTAACTTTGCTTTGTATACCATTCACAAACACATACAGTACACTATCACACCACAGTAGTTTAATTCCCATACCTTAAAAATAAAAGAAGTGTTTTGAAAACGCAGAAGTACATATAATTTACGTTTCATGTTGGGGGAGTCTAAATTTGGTAAGAATGTGTCAGTCATCTACCCAAATACTCTGTACGATGAATTTATCATCAAATATTGTATGTAGTATTCAAATAAATGATGACAAGTAAAGTGTTTCCAAAACTGAAATTTCTTCAAATAAGCAGCTCAGTGAGGCATTTACTGACGGACTCCTCCCCCGAAGTTCAGGCAGCCAAGGCTGTTGAGAACAGCTCTGAGTAGCAGCGCCACCATGACGGAGTACTGGCGATATAGAGAACAATTTCATCAGTTTTGAACTAAATACATAGAAAATAGGGACTAACAAAGTCTAAAAATACAGTTTCTGACATTTTTTGTTGTACAAAGAGGTCACTCAAGACCAAAATCAACCCTGGGATTTAGGGCCAATAGGGGTGGGCTCGGTGAAACCGCGAGTCATGCAGTCATTTTGAGTGTACGTTGAGCACATACAAATGCATCGCAGTACAGAGGGTGCCACTCCTAGAACTGACACGGAGTACTTATCACAAAATAATGTGAGACGAATACCACGGACTTCTATTGAGTCGGCGATATAAGCAATGGACATAATTGCTTTCTTAAAGAGGTTCCCCGGTGAGAGAAGTGCGATAAACTCCCAAACTGAGGTTTTGTTTGTTTTATTTTGTAAAGAAAGAAAGAAAAGAAGAAGGGGGAAAAAGATAGGGAAATCGTATTTTTTATAGGCAATGTCGTATTGTCGTATTTTACTTTTTTTATCGTACAAAATACGATAAAATCGTACTAGTTGGCATCTCTGACACACGATATCTCCGTCAGTCTTGAGATTTCAGTTTCTGATACCGCTGGTACAGTTTTCGGCCGGGTCTTACGCGGAGGAGCTCCGGCACTGGACGCCAGCACAGGCCACTGGGACTTTGATCAGCGGGCAAACACACGGAACGTGCTCGCCCTTCCCATTGACTTTGTACATCCGGCAAAAAAATGATCTGCTAGGCCTAAAACTGCCTCCGAGACAGCGAAAATGAAATGAATATTGCCATGGCAATTCTTGATTTTCTTCGGGGATTTTTTTTGTTGTTAAAATAGTAACAATATTGGCTTTCATGATTTGCGTAAGAAGTGAAAATAAATATGAAATAAAGAGTCCAAATATAGGATTTTGTCGTAAGTGGCGAATCCACCCCCCTTACTCTATGGTAATGCCGCTATGTGTGGTTTCACCATAACTGACAGTAAATTACGGATTTCATTTTTGGAATTATCTTTTCCAACATCAGTGAGTTGAATTTATTGTATTTCATGGATATGTTGGTATTCTGGCGAAACAGGGTATCAAAGTCCTTGTGTACATTTCTTGGTCGCCGCAAGCGCTGACATCTCCCCAAAAAAAATTTGGTCCCTATGGGGCACACGTTAAAGTCCAGATTTTAAAGGAGAATGAAACCCTGGGGAAAATCAATTTTAATGAAGAGAGGATAGAGAGAAGCAATTTTAAAAAAAGTTCCATCAAAATCGGTTATGAAATGAGAAAGTTATGAAAGTTTGAAAAGTCTTGATTTACTTTCTATGACAATCCTCAAATTGGCAATGTTGCTTCAAAGTGACAGATTAGTAGTACTTGTAACTCTCCATACATTTTGTATACAAAATTTAATATTTTCCCCATTATCTCTAAAGGTGCAGTTTGTCTCCTTCTTAGCTCAAGATATATCATGGGAAAATGTATTTGACACAAAGTATGTTGAGTTCACAAAAAGACAAGCAGTATCTTTAGAAATAATGGAGAAAATATGAAATTTTGTGTACAAAACATATTGAGAGTTGTGCTACTACACCTGCCATTTTGAAGCAACATTGCCAATTTGAGGATCACCATAGAAAGTAAATCGAGACTTTTCAAACTTTCATAACTTTTTCATTTCTTAACTGATTTTGATGGAACTTTTTTTAAATTGCTTCTCTCCATCCTCTTTTCATTAAAATGGATATTTCCCCAGGGTTTCATTCTCCTTTAAGTGTGCGCGATCGTAGAAAATAGATATCGATGTGTGCACGTGATACCGAGTTTCTTTATGGACAAAATTTCATTGGCTGAGTTTAGTCTAAAACATCGGCGGAATGAAAACAACATGTGATGACGAAAAAAATCGGCGGGGATTAGACCTACTTCGGTTTTGGTCATGATTTTGACTCTGGATTTTGCTCGAAATATCAGAAGTTCTTCCTAATGGCTATTTAAGGTTAATTAAAAATTTGTACATGTTTGAGTGGCCTGCGCAGTGCCATAACTTCCTGCTCGCCCGAAATTTCACTGAACGCGTCGGCTGCCAAGTCCACTCATGGGCCCTTGCCTGTGTGGGACTGTGTCCAACATTCACTGTTGCAGCAGTCAAAAACAGACAACAAAATTGCTCTAAGCAAAATTTAATTTTCTTAAATTTGCTAGATTACCTGATTCAGGAACTCTTCAAGTTACTCTTACTGCGCCACAAATTGGGGGATTCAGAATTGAAAGTGAAATTTTAAATAATTATTTTCCTCTCATGTATGAATGATCTACCCTGGAAAAAGGCCTGCTGATACACCCAAAAGCTATTGAAGCCTATTCACCCATAAAAGCTAGTCTGGAGTACAAGGTTATCTTCAGATAAGCTTGTACATGTATAAGTGGCCAAGTCCAAGCCGGCAGGTGCATGTGCATTGCATGAAAGGGAATTGAAAACATTACATATTCTACAATAGATGGGCCCTTACAAATTCTTAGTCAAATTTCCAGAGATAAAATTAGCTTATTCTACCCACAAAGAGAAAGTAAGACGTAAGTCAAATAATATAAATTCACCACATCAACATTAAACAAGTTTCATTAAGTTTATAAATCATACGGAAATTATCTTACCAAGTACTTTTGCCTGGAGGCTTCAAAGTCAAAAAGTGAATCGGGGGCAGCCATGGTTGATATCCTAGTCTTCTAGCCAGGACTTTTATACCAAATAAATATTATCCAAGGAATTTGCTTTGTTGATTGTATTCTAAAATTGACTTGAATAATAAAGAATATGATTTAAAAAAATACATAATAAAGTATAAGAATGAATTAAGAGTGAGAAATGAATCATATGATGAGTGATATTTGCAAGTATATTGAGGAAATGCCTTAAATTAAAACTACCTTTCTTGCGCAACCCATGTAAACAGAAAAGGTCAAACCTTGTCCTTACATTCAAATCTATAATACGTCTATGCATTACACCTCGCCTCATCATATGGCTTTACTTCCCCGTGCAAGTTTGTTTGTGAAATAGAAAACAGTATGGATTCAACTGTGACTTCAAGCAATACATCGGCTACACGATTCGAGGTAAAACTTAAAGGATCGAATGATGATCAAGCATAAAGTTTATTGACTGATTAAATTTGTGTTTGAAGTTACCTGTAGGCTGTAATGACTTTGTATAGAAAAAAGAGAAGGAGAAGAAGGAGAAGAAGGAGAAGAAGGAGAAGAAGAAGGAGAAGAAGAGGAGGAGGAGGAGGAGGAGGAGGAGGAGGAGGAGGAGGAGGAGGAGGAGGAGGAGGAGGAGGAGGAGGAGGAGGAGGAGGAGGAGGAGGAGGAGGAGGAGGAGGAGGAGGAGGAGGAGGAGGAGGAGGAGGAGGAGGAGGAGGAGGAGGAGGGGGAGGAGGAGGAGGGGGAGGAGGAGGAGGGGGAGGAGGAGGAGGAGGGGGAGGAGGAGGAGGAGGGGGAGGAGGAGGAGGAGGGGGAGGAGGGAGGAGGGAGGAGGTAGCCTGGAAGGCTCTGTGAAGAGTAAAAAAAAAAAAAAAGCGTAATGTCATCGACCTATAGTCAATCACGCAATTTTCAGATCCACCATACGTTAGACAAGACCGCTGCTGCATGCATGCAGAAGACGCACCATCATCATCATCATCATCATCATCATCACGGGTACACAGCAACAGAACGATAGTTCCATGACGCTGTGGTCGGGTGCAGATGCGACTTAGTGATTATTTAATTAGTACGGCCTTAAATTTATCTAGTGATGGCATTGACCTTATCTTACAGATAAGGTGCTTGTAGCGGTCTTGTCTAACATATGGTGGATCTGAAAATTGCGTGATTGACTATAGGTCGATGACATTACGGGACACTTCCGGGTCTACGAGCGCAGTGAAGCTGCCGAGGCTTTTTCGGGGCGTCGTTCAGACTACCGGTTACCATCAAAATTAATATTTCACATTTTTTCCCCAATATTTTTTAATTCTAGGGTAAAAAATGTGGTTTTAATATTCTAAAGCTATGGTGAAGAGGAGATGAGAGAAGCTGGCTCACGGTAAAGGTGATTTTCAGGAGGTTCTTTAGACTCTAAAATGGCTGCTCTATTGTAGAGTGGGGTTAAAAAACCAGGGGCCTGTTTCTCGAAACCGTCATATGTCTAAGTTCTCAACTAAGTCAGCGCTAGTTCTCTAGTTGTCCGCTACGTGTTTCACGAAGCCGTCTTTACCAAGATGCATGACAACTTCCTGACTAAGGACTTATGACGCCTCCAACCCTGTCATATCTTTTTTAGTCGACGTACAGCGCCATCACATGTTATTTATTGGGTAGATTATGGTAGGCAAAAAGTGACACTACATACTTCTATGCAACTCTTTCTACGCATTCACTTTATCTGGAATTTATCCATGTTTATATTATGAAAATTATATAAAATACAGTGTTTTTGTTCAAGGCTTGTCTCCACTTAACTCTAGTGAATCAACACTCTTTCCACATTCTAATGGATAAAAAAACACAAACAAACAAACAAACAACAGTCTAATTGAGGTCATTTCAATATGAAAGGAACTATTTTTCAAATGAAAAAGAAAACCATGATAAAAACGATAACAATAATAGACTGACAGGAGATATGCCTGTATCAAAATGTGGTGGGATTTGAAAAAAAAAGTTAAACCAAAACTTGTCAAATTAATCCCATCATTGGAAACTGGAAAAAAAAAAACTATTGACAAATAAACATTGGGTAAGAAAAAAATACAAGCCTTACTGATAAGCAATGGGAACTTGGGAAGTATTATAATCTAGAAAAAAATATGAATTCATAACTGTTGCTAGGTATGTTTTATGTCAAAATGAATTTAGTAAGTCTCTTGACTTTTGATTGCAAAGCTATTTTACGATATGGGTCCTTCATATCTGATCAATTAGCATGAAAAATGACGTGCTACCATGATAAACTTGAAAATCACATGTTACGTCTTATACAATAATTACAAGAGTGCTTCTTTTTGTGTGAAAAAAAATTATCGGGCGATCTTCGTAAATGATTTCTATAAAGATTTCTTTCGGGTGAACTAAAATCCGACGAGGGAACTGTAATATGACACGGTAGGCCAGCCATAGTCAACGGCATATTCTCTGGTTTTCAGACACATATCAGTGTAAACATAGATTATATCAACGATTTTTAAAATGAATACTTTGAAATATACGTGTTTAAACTTATAATGAATATTTTTGTAATTTCCATATCATACTCAAGCCCAAAAACATTATGTAAAACATTCAAAGCATATTATTATTACAATGAAAATATATGGGTTTATTTTTATAAACTATCAAATCACGACATCCGGGGGGTACCTATCCAACTTAAAACTGGCTCATCGATCATGAAATAAATCACTCATATTTTTCATTTTACAAGCGAATCCATCATGTAATTTACATAATTTAAAAATTATTTGGCATCTATTATACCCTTCTACATTTTCTATTTTCTTTTATTCCCTAATTCATTTAAATATTTGCAGTTGAGTTAAATTTAGCTTTTGAAAATATAGTTTAATTGCAACCAAGGCTACATGTCGGCTCCTATTCTCGCCGATAGTATTGATATCACGAGATGTCTAGCTAGTTAGCTCTTCATGAAACAGTTTAGGAAGATCATGGACATCTCTGCAGTTGGCGGATAAAGTTATGACTGTCTTGTCGTTGGTTTCGAAAAACAGGCCCCAGGCTCTGTGAAGAGTAGCGTCAGCTTTTTTTTTTTTTTTTACTCTTCACAGAGCCTTCCAGGCTAGGAGGAGGAGGAGGAGAAGGAGAAGGAGAAGGAGAAGGAGAAGAAGAAGAGGAAGAAGTTATAAATAATCAACAATTTAGAGATTAGGCCTGAGTCGAGTCGGTCGGTCCACCGGCGCCCGACCGATGCAGCCGGTCACCGGTGCAATTTCATGCACCCCGGCGGACCGATGAAATAAAGAAATACATAAGAAATTCACAGTGTCAAAGACTTTGAAAATTAACCAGTTTTAAGAACTAAATTTCCTTATTTGTATTAAAACTTTCACATGATATTAAATTTCAATCCTTTAATCAACCAAGTGGGACTATGGAAATAAGATCACCGAGCAAGATTTCTCAATTTTCTTGCTTGAATTTATCGGCCCGTATATTATTGTTGAATTCTGTGTGAACGCTGCTGGTACGATTCTGCGCACCTTGCCCCGAGATGGCGCTAACTCCAGGCTAACTCAGTGGAGTAATTACGAGTTGCAAACAAACAGATAAAAGATGGCAGCGCCCATACACGTATACAGAATGCAGCAATATCATAATGTTATGGGCCGATAAATTCAAGCAAGAAAATTGAGAAATCCTGCTCTGTAATCTTATTCCCATAGTCCCACTTGGTTGATTAATGGTTTGAAATTTAATATCATGAGAAAGTTCTAATATAGATAAGGGAATTTAGTTCTTAAACTGGTTGATTTTCAAAGTCTTTCATTAACATTGAATTTCTTTATGTACCGGTATTTCTTTATTTCAACGGTCTGCCGGTCTCGCCGAAAAATCACTGGCGGACGCCGGTCAAAAAAAAAAAACCTGTTATGACTCAAGCCTACTTGTAATATAAATATTATGTTCTTTTATGATCTCTCATGTTTTCCCTCTTCAACAATCAAAAACATGCTACTTTCCCAATGCGGGCGGCGCGTTATATGCAGCTTTTTTGCACTGCATATTTTTTCATGAAATTTCATCGGTCCGCCGGTCTCCGCCGAAAAAATCACCGGCGGGCACCGGTCAAAAAAAAAACCGTTATGACTCAGGCCTACTAGAGATGAAATTCATCATAGATCATAAGACTCGGAACCGTCCGTACATGCTGCTGTGGGAATTTCAGAGATGTTATTGTGCGGATAATATTGCACAAGTTTGTGTGAGTGAGATCTATCTAACTCGAGGAAGCTACTGATCTCATACCAACTTTGAAGTGAGTTATTCTGTCCCAAAATCACTTATCTTCCATTAAACTCGCAAATAGCTACACTTTATTCTTGTTACATGTGATCTTCAATTTTTTTCTGCAGCCCATTCCTTGGGAGTTTGATGTGGATAGTGCCCATTTCTGGGTCCACTATGGCCTTGTCATCTTTGGTGCTGTATTCACGTTTATCTCCTTCTTGGTCCAGTTCCGTGAGCCCGCCACGTACGGTAAACACGAGGATGAGGTGAACCGTTACAAGGAAGTCACTGAAAATGGAGCTGCTCGTGTTGAACTTACAGAGGGAGATGATGTGTCAGCTACTGAACAACAGTCAACAACACAAGTGCAGGTTTGGGGCATGAATTTGATAATGGGTACCAGTCACCAAAAATATTTTGCTCTGAATGTTAGGAATTATATGAGCTTTAAAATATTGCTTCTATAAAGAGATATTGTGAGTTCAAATACACTCAATAAATATAAAAGTGACTAGTGAGCAGACTAGTTGACTTACCCATATGAGCTTGTATAGAATATGGCAAGCAAGGAACTCAAGTCATGCAGACTTTGGGTTCTGTATATCTGGTTATATGTCATCCTTTATTTTCTTTATACTTCTTAACTGTTAATGCAAAGCCAGGTAAAGTTTTTGAGGCTGATTTTACACATTTTAGCAGCACAAATTATTTTTTAGGTGATTGGTACACTTTAAAGGGTCAAATATAATAAAATCTTTCCATGTTAATGGTGATATTGTTATATTTTTTGGTATTGGGAAGAGAAGAAAATATATCTTATTTCAGTTTTCTCATTTACCAAGCAAATAAATATATTGCTTTTTTTTTTTTAATTTTATCATGTTTCACTAATTTATGTTTTACAGTGTATGTTGTTTTTCTGTGTACATTTGTGTATATTTATATTCAGTATTATAAAACGGGTTCAAGAATGTAGCCAATCAGATGCGCTGAAATGAGTCATGTGTGCGCTCTTTATTTTTTCGCTAACATGCATGAGTGCAAAAAGTGCGCAGCAAAAAGTGATAATGCACGGCTGAGATGCGCGTATGCGTACTGCTAGGGCGCACAAACTTAAGACGCAATGAAATGCGCGTAGTTTCATATAGGAAGGCCATGGCAAGGACTTTGATGCGCACACTGACACGCGCATTATACCTTTTGACTGCGCTTAATGTGATGTCATAAAGGAAAGCAATTGACTCTGCGATTCTTTGCATTTTTATGGGGTTTGTAACCAATTTTTTGGACTTAATATTCAATATTGTTGACCCATTTTATAAAACAAATAATTCATGTTTTGTGGCTCGAGCATTAGTGATATGCACTGCACTCAGTTAAGTCACAATGAGACGGATAATGAACTCGACAAGTCTCGTTCATTATCCCATTGTGACTTAACATTCGTGCAGTGCATATTCACTAATGCACTCGCAAACATGCATCATTTGTATACAATTCCTGTATGATTTCTTGTACTTCTTGTCTGCAAGATTAATTAACTGTTGCGTCATATGTTCCTGCTTTCATCTTGATGCTTCAAACAATATTTCAACCTTTCAAGTAATAGTTTCTCTTCAAGTTTTGTAATTACTTTTACTTCAGACAAAAGATCAGTCAAGGAATAGATGTCTCATCCCTCAACGGATTGGTCACTTTTTCTCTGATGGACCTCCAGGGTGCATTCTCTTCCCTCTGGTGAGTGCACATAGTCCAATATGTAGCAGGTGTGGGTCCAGGATTTTGTTAAGAGAAAGGGGGAGAGGGGCACAATTCCAAAAATTGCATTATCCGGGGGCAATTTTTTATAGTTGTGTACTTGAAGTATGCCAATAGAGTTACAAAGGGGGGGGGGGGGGGGGGGGGGGGGGGGGGGGGAGCATGGGCTGGTTGTTGTGCACTCTAAATCTGCTACCGATGTGTTAAAAAATAGTGGACATCGGGACATTTTCTGACTTCTTTGAATCTCTCTATGTAGTACAGGACAGTAGGAAGATATTTTTCGTGCCTACTGAGTACTGACAGTATATGAATAATGACAATTGTTGAGTTCATCACTGTTTAGTGCTTCCATTAAAAAAGCTGTCAGTGGTAATATTATTATTCAAACTTTAGATATCCTTCAGAGCAAGTGTCAAACATACCAGCGATGATTTCTTCTATTTTCTTTTCACTTCAGGTCTTTTTCCTCTACGGTGACGTTACCGACCCAGTCAACATGGTGTTCCTGTCTCTCTTCATGGCTCATTACTTTCATCGAGGGTTCATTCATCCCTGTATAATGAAATACAGCAAGACTAAGGTCCCTCTTTGGTATGTCCTTTAGTGCTGGTATCGACACGCCTGATTTCGCCACTATGGCGACAAAAGTACTGGTTTTGGACTTTGCCGACATGTCGACACGCATGCTCCGATGGCGACATAAAATGGGTCTTTTTACATGTACCTCGCCGTGGCGTCGTGCGCGCGTACGTGATTTGTTTCACATACGCATTAGCAGTGCGCGCGCGCGACACGATCGCTGCGCTGCGTATCTAGCTGCGACGACCGGTATTACGTACATGTACATGCCTAGATATGCGACACTAGCTGACTCGCACCGCATGACTTTCATTAATGCTTGATAAATTGGATCATACAAAACAAATTTTGGGGCAAATAGTTGACAGTGTGCATCTTTGAGAACTGTAAGTGAGTATGACTGCGAGTGTGAGCCCGTGAGGACATAGTGCATGTATTCCATGTAAAGCTCTTGTGAATTTGTGTCGGGTAACTCTGGTTCGGGTCACTACGGGAGCGACCCGAGTTTAGACTTGTTTGACTCATGTCCAGATGTCGACACATGTCGACATCGGCGTTAATTTTATTGCGACATGGCGACATAGATTTTCCATGCCGATACCAGCACTAATGTCCTTACATTTCATCTCCTGTCTTCTATTAAATACCTATTGTAGATTATTGCCCACATTAATTTTCCTGTTGAATTGTCCCAATTACCTGTGATTCAGAGCAGGGGCAGATCCAGGATTTTGTATAAGAGGGGGCACAAATCTCAGAAAATTTTCTGACTAACAAGCTCCCCCCCCAAAGGTCATCACATATTTGGGGGTCTCTTTGTCCGTCAAAATATTCTGACAAGCAACACAAAATAGGGGGGCCCCAATGTAAACTTTGGTTTCAAATCCGCCACTGATTCAGAGCCTTGGAATGTTTTTGCATACAAATTTTTAATCTATTGATTTAAAATCCAATTGTAATATGAAATGGTAAAGTTGAAGATAAAATTAGTTTGCTTACTCTTATCCTCTCTCTCTCTCTCTCTCTCTCTCTGTATCTGTTTCTCTCCCTCCCTCACTACCCCCTCCTATCCCTCTCTCTCTGTATCTGTTTCTCTCCCTCCCTCACTACCCCCTCCTATCCCTCTCTCTCTGTATCTGTTTCTCTCCCTCCCTCACTACCCCCTCCTATCCCTCTCTCTCTCTGTATCTGTTTCTCTCCCTCCCTCACTACCCCTCCTATCCCCCTCTCTCTCTGTATCTGTTTCTCTCCCTCCCTCACTACCCCCTCCTATCCCTCTCTCTCTCTGTATCTGTTTCTCTCCCTCCCTCACTACCCCTCCTATCCCCCTCTCTCTCTGTATCTGTTTCTCTCCCTCCCTCACTACCCCTCCTATCCCCCTCTCTCTCTGTATCTATTTGTTTCTCTCCCTCCCTCACTACCCCCTCCTATCCCTCTCTCTCTCTGTATCTGTTTCTCTCCCTCCCTCAATACCCCTCCTATCCCCCCTCTCTCTCTGTATCTGTTTCTCTCCCTCCCTCACTACCCCCTCCTATCCCCCCTCTCTCTCTGTATCTGTTTCTCTCCCTCCCTCACTACCCCCTCCTATCCCTCTCTCTCTCTGTATCTGTTTCTCTCCCTCACTACCCCCTCCTATCCCTCTCTCTTTCTCTGTATCTGTTTCTTTCCCTCCCTCACTACCCCCTCCTATCCCTCTCTCTCTCTCTCTCTCTCTGTATCTGTTTCTCTTCCTCCCTCACTACCCCCTCCTATCCCTCTCTCTCTCTCTCCTCTCTCTCTGTATCTGTTTTCTCTCTCTCCCTCACTACCCCTCCTATCCCTGTCTCTCTCTCTGTATCTGTTTCGCTCCCTCCCTCACTACCCCTCCTATCCCTCTCTCTTTCTCTATATCTGTTTCTCTCCCTCCCTCACTACCCCTCCTATCCCCCCTCTCTCTCTCTATCTGTTTCTCTCCCTCCCTCACTACCCCTCCTATCCCCCCCCCTCTCTCTCTGTATCTGTTTCTCTCCCTCCCTCACTACCCCTCCTATCCCTCTCTCTCTCTGTATCTGTTTCTCTCCCTCCCTCACTACCCCTCCTATCCCCCTCTCTCTCTGTATCTGTTTCTCTCCCTCCCTCACTACCCCCTCCTATCCCCTCTCTCTCTCTGTATCTGTTTCTCTCCCTCCCTCACTACCCCTCCTATCCCCCCTCTCTCTCTGTATCTGTTTTCTCTCCCTCCCTCACTACCCCCTCCTATCCCCCTCTCTCTCTCTCTCTGTATCTGTTTCTCTTCCTCCCTCACTACCCCCTCCTATCCCCCCTCTCTCTCTGTATCTGTTTCTCTCCCTCCCTCACTACCCCCTCCTATCCCTCTCTCTCTCTCTGTATCTGTTTCTCTCTCTCCCTCACTACCCCTCCTATCCCCCCTCTCTCTCTGTATCTGTTTCTCTCTCTCCCTCACTACCCCCTCCTATCCCTCTCTCTCTCTGTATCTGTTTCTCTCCCTCCCTCACTACCCCTCCTATCCCTCTCTCTTTCTCTGTATCTGTTTCTCTCCCTCCCTCACTACCCCTCCTATCCCTCTCTCTCTCTCTCTGTATCTGTTTCTCTCCCTCCCTCACTACCCCCTCCTACCCCCCCCTCTCTCTCTGTATCTGTTTCTCTCCCTCCCTCACTACCCCCTCCTATCCTCTCTCTCTCTCTGTATCTGTTTCTCTCCCTCCCTCACTACCCCCTCCTATCCCTCTCTCTCTCTGTATCTGTTTCTCTCCCTCCCTCACTACCCCCTCCTATCCCCCTCTCTCTCTGTATCTGTTTCTCTCCCTCCCTCACTACCCCTCCTATCCCTCTCTCTCTCTCTGTATCTGTTTCTCTCCCTCCCTCACTACCCCCTCCTATCCCCCCCCCCCCTCTCTCTCTGTATCTGTTTCTATCCCTCCCTCACTACCCCCTCCTATCCCTCTCTCTCTCTGTATCTGTTTCTCTCCCTCCCTCACTACCCCCTCCTATCCCCCTCTCTCTCTGTATCTGTTTCTCTCTCTCCCTCACTACCCCTCCTATCCCCCCTCTCTCTCTGTATCTGTTTCTCTCCCTCCCTCACTACCCCTCCTATCCCTCTCTCTCTCTCTATCTGTTTCTCTCCCTCCCTCACTACCCCCTCCTATCCCCCCTCTCTCTCTGTATCTGTTTCTCTCCCTCCCTCACTACCCCTCCTATCCCCCTCTCTCTCTGTATCTGTTTCTCTCCCTCCCTCACTACCCCTCCTATCCCTCTCTCTCTGTATCTGTTTCTCTCCCTCCCTCACTACCCCTCCTATCCCTCTCTCTCTCTGTATCTGTTTCTCTCTCTCCCTCACTACCCCTCCTATCCCCCCCTCTCTCTCTGTATCTGTTTCTCTCCCTCCCTCACTACCCCTCCTATCCCCCCTCTCTCTCTGTATCTGTTTCTCTCCCTCCCTCACTACCCCTCCTATCCCTCTCTCTCTCTGTATCTGTTTCTCTCCCTCCCTCACTACCCCTCCTATCCCCCTCTCTCTCTGTATCTGTTTCTCTCCCTCCCTCACTACCCCTCCTATCCCCCCTCTCTCTGTATCTGTTTCTCTCCCTCCCTCACTACCCCCTCCTATCCCTCTCTCTCTCTCTGTATCTGTTTCTCTCCCTCCCTCACTACCCCTCCTATCCCCCCCTCTCTCTCTGTATCTGTTTCTCTCCCTCCCTCACTACCCCTCCTATCCCCTCTCTCTGTATCTGTTTCTCTCCCTCCCTCACTACCCCTCCTATCCCCCTCTCTCTCTGTATCTGTTTCTCTCCCTCCCTCACTACCCCTCCTATCCATCTCTCTCTCTGTATCTGTTTCTCTCCCTCCCTCACCACCCCTCCTATCCCCCCTCTCTCTCTCTGTATCTGTTTCTCTCCCTCCCTCACTACCCCTCCTATCCGTCTCTCTCTCTCTGTATCTGTTTCTCTCCCTCCCTCACCACCCCCTCCTATCCCCCCTCTCTCTCTGTATCTGTTTCTCTCCCTCCCTCACTACCCCTCCTATCCCTCTCTCTCTGTATCTGTTTCTCTCCCTCCCTCACTACCCCTCCTATCCCTCTCTCTCTGTATCTGTTTCTCTCCCTCCCTCACCACCTCCTCCTATCCCTCTCTCTCTGTATCTGTGTCTCTCCCTCCCTCACCACCCCCTCCTATCCCCCCTCTCTCTCTGTATCTGTTTCTCTCCCTCCCTCACTACCCCTCCTATCCCCCTCTCTCTCTGTATCTGTTTCTCTCCCTCCCTCACTACCCCTCCTATCCCTCTCTCTCTGTATCTGTTTCTCTCCCTCCCTCACTACCCCTCCTATCCCTCTCTCTCTCTGTATCTGTTTCTCTCCCTCCCTCACTACCCCTCCTATCCCTCTCTCTCTCTGTATCTGTTTCTCTCCCTCCCTCACTACCCCTCCTATCCCTCTCTCTCTCTGTATCTGTTTCTCTCCCTCCCTCACTACCCCTCCTATCCCTCTCTCTCTGTATCTGTTTCTCTCCCTCCCTCACTACCCCTCCTATCCCCCTCTCTCTGTATCTGTTTCTCTCCCTCCCTCACTACCCCTCCTATCCCCCCTCTCTCTCTGTATCTGTTTCTCTCTCTCCCTCACTACCCCCTCCTATCCCTCTCTCTCTCTGTATCTGTTTCTCTCCCTCCCTCACTACCCCTCCTATCCCTCTCTCTTTCTCTGTATCTGTTTCTCTCCCTCCCTCACTACCCCTCCTATCCCTCTCTCTCTCTGTATCTGTTTCTCTCCCTCCCTCACTACCCCTCCTATCCGTCTCTCTCTCTGTATCTGTTTCTCTCCCTCCCTCACCACCCCTCCTATCCCCCCTCTCTCTCTCTGTATCTGTTTCTCTCCCTCCCTCACTACCCCTCCTATCCGTCTCTCTCTCTCTGTATCTGTTTCTCTCCCTCCCTCACCACCCCCTCCTATCCCCCTCTCTCTCTGTATCTGTTTCTCTCCCTCCCTCACTACCCCTCCTATCCCTCTCTCTCTGTATCTGTTTCTCTCCCTCCCTCACTACCCCTCCTATCCCTCTCTCTCTGTATCTGTTTCTCTCCCTCCCTCACCACCTCCTCCTATCCCTCTCTCTCTGTATCTGTGTCTCTCCCTCCCTCACCACCCCCTCCTATCCCCCCTCTCTCTCTGTATCTGTTTCTCTCCCTCCCTCACTACCCCTCCTATCCCCCTCTCTCTCTGTATCTGTTTCTCTCCCTCCCTCACTACCCCTCCTATCCCTCTCTCTCTGTATCTGTTTCTCTCCCTCCCTCACTACCCCTCCTATCCCTCTCTCTCTCTGTATCTGTTTCTCTCCCTCCCTCACTACCCCTCCTATCCCTCTCTCTCTCTGTATCTGTTTCTCTCCCTCCCTCACTACCCCTCCTATCCCTCTCTCTCTCTGTATCTGTTTCTCTCCCTCCCTCACTACCCCTCCTATCCCTCTCTCTCTGTATCTGTTTCTCTCCCTCCCTCACTACCCCTCCTATCCCCCTCTCTCTGTATCTGTTTCTCTCCCTCCCTCACTACCCCTCCTATCCCCCCTCTCTCTCTGTATCTGTTTCTCTCTCTCCCTCACTACCCCCTCCTATCCCTCTCTCTCTCTGTATCTGTTTCTCTCCCTCCCTCACTACCCCTCCTATCCCTCTCTCTTTCTCTGTATCTGTTTCTCTCCCTCCCTCACTACCCTCCTATCCTCTCTCTCTCTGTATCTGTTTCTCTCCCTCCCTCACTACCCTCCTATCCGTCTCTCTCTCTGTATCTGTTTCTCTCCCTCCCTCACCACCCCTCCTATCCCCCCCTCTCTCTCTCTGTATCTGTTTCTCTCCCTCCCTCACTACCCCTCCTATCCGTCTCTCTCTCTCTGTATCTGTTTCTCTCCCTCCCTCACCACCCCCTCCTATCCCCCCTCTCTCTCTGTATCTGTTTCTCTCCCTCCCTCACTACCCCTCCTATCCCTCTCTCTCTGTATCTGTTTCTCTCCCTCCCTCACTACCCCTCCTATCCCTCTCTCTCTGTATCTGTTTCTCTCCCTCCCTCACCACCTCCTCCTATCCCTCTCTCTCTGTATCTGTGTCTCTCCCTCCCTCACCACCCCCTCCTATCCCCCCTCTCTCTCTGTATCTGTTTCTCTCCCTCCCTCACTACCCCTCCTATCCCCCTCTCTCTCTGTATCTGTTTCTCTCCCTCCCTCACTACCCCTCCTATCCCTCTCTCTCTGTATCTGTTTCTCTCCCTCCCTCACTACCCCTCCTATCCCTCTCTCTCTCTGTATCTGTTTCTCTCCCTCCCTCACTACCCCTCCTATCCCTCTCTCTCTCTGTATCTGTTTCTCTCCCTCCCTCACTACCCCTCCTATCCCTCTCTCTCTCTGTATCTGTTTCTCTCCCTCCCTCACTACCCCTCCTATCCCTCTCTCTCTGTATCTGTTTCTCTCCCTCCCTCACTACCCCTCCTATCCCCCTCTCTCTGTATCTGTTTCTCTCCCTCCCTCACTACCCCTCCTATCCCCCCCTCTCTCTCTGTATCTGTTCTCTCTCTCCCTCACTACCCCCTCCTATCCCTCTCTCTCTCTGTATCTGTTTCTCTCCCTCCCTCACTACCCCTCCTATCCCTCTCTCTTTCTCTGTATCTGTTTCTCTCCCTCCCTCACTACCCCTCCTATCCCTCTCTCTCTCTCTCTCTGTATCTGTTTCTCTCCCTCCCTCACTACCCCCTCCCCTACCCCCCCCCCTCTCTCTCTGTATCTGTTTCTCTCCCTCCCTCACTACCCCTCCTATCCCTCTCTCTCTCTGTATCTGTTTCTCTCCCTCCCTCACTACCCCCTCCTATCCCCCTCTCTCTCTGTATCTGTTTCTCTCCCTCCCTCACTACCCCTCCTATCCCTCTCTCTCTCTCTCTCTGTATCTGTTTCTCTCCCTCCCTCACTACCCCCTCCTATCCCCCCCTCTCTCTCTGTATCTGTTTCTATCCCTCCCTCACTACCCCCTCCTATCCCTCTCTCTCTCTGTATCTGTTTCTCTCCCTCCCTCACTACCCCTCCTATCCCCCCTCTCTGTATCTGTTTCTCTCCCTCCCTCACTACCCCCTCCTATCCCTCTCTCTCTCTGTATCTGTTTCTCTCCCTCCCTCACTACCCCTCCTATCCCCCCTCTCTGTATCTGTTTCTCTCCCTCCCTCACTACCCCCTCCTATACCCCCCTCTCTCTCTCTGTATCTGTTTCTCTCCCTCCCTCACTACCCCCTCCTATCCCTCTCTCTCTCTGTATCTGTTTCTCTCCCTCCCTCACTACCCCCTCCTATCCCCCTCTCTCTCTGTATCTGTTTCTCTCTCTGTATCTGTTTCTCTCTCTCCCTCACTACCCCTCCTATCCCCCCCTCTCTCTCTGTATCTGTTTCTCTCCCTCCCTCACTACCCCTCCTATCCCTCTCTCTCTCTGTATCTGTTTCTCTCCCTCCCTCACTACCCCCTCCTATCCCCCCTCTCTCTCTGTATCTGTTTCTCTCCCTCCCTCACTACCCCTCCTATCCCCCTCTCTCTCTGTATCTGTTTCTCTCCCTCCCTCACTACCCCTCCTATCCCTCTCTCTCTGTATCTGTTTCTCTCCCTCCCTCACTACCCCTCCTATCCCTCTCTCTCTCTGTATCTGTTTCTCTCTCTCCCTCACTACCCCTCCTATCCCCCCCTCTCTCTCTGTATCTGTTTCTCTCCCTCCCTCACTACCCCCTCCTATCCCCCCTCTCTCTCTGTATCTGTTTCTCTCCCTCCCTCACTACCCCTCCTATCCCTCTCTCTCTCTGTATCTGTTTCTCTCCCTCCCTCACTACCCCCTCCTATCCCCCCTCTCTCTCTGTATCTGTTTCTCTCCCTCCCTCACTACCCCTCCTATCCCCCTCTCTCTCTGTATCTGTTTCTCTCCCTCCCTCACTACCCCTCCTATCCCTCTCTCTCTGTATCTGTTTCTCTCCCTCCCTCACTACCCCTCCTATCCCTCTCTCTCTCTGTATCTGTTTCTCTCTCTCCCTCACTACCCCTCCTATCCCCCTCTCTCTCTGTATCTGTTTCTCTCCCTCCCTCACTACCCCCTCCTATCCCCCCTCTCTCTCTGTATCTGTTTCTCTCCCTCCCTCACTACCCCCCTCCTATCCCTCTCTCTCTCTGTATCTGTTTCTCTCCCTCCCTCACTACCCCCTCCTATCCCCCTCTCTCTCTGTATCTGTTTCTCTCTCTCCCTCACTACCCCTCCTATCCCTCTCTCTCTGTATCTGTTTCTCTCCCTCCCTCACTACCCCCTCCTATCCCCCCCTCTCTCTCTGTATCTGTTTCTCTCCCTCCCTCACTACCCCCTCCTATCCCCCTCTCTCTCTGTATCTGTTTCTCTCTCTCCCTCACTACCCCTCCTATCCCTCTCTCTCTGTATCTGTTTCTCTCCCTCCCTCACTACCCCCTCCTATCCCCCCCTCTCTCTCTGTATCTGTTTCTCTCCCTCCCTCACTACCCCCTCCTATCCCTCTCTCTCTCTGTATCTGTTTCTCTCCCTCCCTCACTACCCCTCCTATCCCCCCCTCTCTCTGTATCTGTTTCTCTCCCTCCCTCACTACCCCCTCCTATCCCCCCCCTCTCTCTCTCTCTCTGTATCTGTTTCTCTTCCTCCCTCACTACCCCCTCCTATCCCCCCTCTCTCTCTGTATCTGTTTCTCTCCCTCCCTCACTACCCCCTCCTATCCCTCTCTCTCTCTCTGTATCTGTTTCTCTCCCTCCCTCACTACCCCTCCTATCCCTCTCTCTCTCTCTCTCTGTATCTGTTTCTCTCCCTCCCTCACTACCCCCTCCTACCCCCCCCCTCTCTCTCTGTATCTGTTTCTCTCCCTCCCTCACTACCCCCTCCTATCCCTCTCTCTCTCTGTATCTGTTTCTCTCCCTCCCTCACTACCCCCTCCTATCCCTCTCTCTCTCTGTATCTGTTTCTCTCCCTCCCTCACTACCCCCTCCTATCCCCCTCTCTCTCTGTATCTGTTTCTCTCCCTCCCTCACTACCCCTCCTATCCCTCTCTCTCTCTCTGTATCTGTTTCTCTCCCTCCCTCACTACCCCCTCCTATCCCCCCCCCCCCTCTCTCTCTGTATCTGTTTCTATCCCTCCCTCACTACCCCCTCCTATCCCTCTCTCTCTCTGTATCTGTTTCTCTCCCTCCCTCACTACCCCCTCCTATCCCCCCCCCTCTCTCTCTGTATCTGTTTCTATCCCTCCCTCACTACCCCCTCCTATCCCTCTCTCTCTCTGTATCTGTTTCTCTCCCTCCCTCACTACCCCTCCTATCCCCCCTCTCTGTATCTGTTTCTCTCCCTCCCTCACTACCCCCTCCTATACCCCCCTCTCTCTCTCTGTATCTGTTTCTCTCCCTCCCTCACTACCCCCTCCTATCCCTCTCTCTCTCTGTATCTGTTTCTCTCCCTCCCTCACTACCCCCTCCTATCCCCCTCTCTCTCTGTATCTGTTTCTCTCTCTCCCTCACTACCCCTCCTATCCCCCTCTCTCTCTGTATCTGTTTCTCTCCCTCCCTCACTACCCCTCCTATCCCTCTCTCTCTCTGTATCTGTTTCTCTCCCTCCCTCACTACCCCCTCCTATCCCCCCTCTCTCTCTGTATCTGTTTCTCTCCCTCCCTCACTACCCCTCCTATCCCCCTCTCTCTCTGTATCTGTTTCTCTCCCTCCCTCACTACCCCTCCTATCCCTCTCTCTCTGTATCTGTTTCTCTCCCTCCCTCACTACCCCTCCTATCCCTCTCTCTCTCTGTATCTGTTTCTCTCTCTCCCTCACTACCCCTCCTATCCCCCCCTCTCTCTCTGTATCTGTTTCTCTCCCTCCCTCACTACCCCCTCCTATCCCCCCTCTCTCTCTGTATCTGTTTCTCTCCCTCCCTCACTACCCCTCCTATCCCTCTCTCTCTCTGTATCTGTTTCTCTCCCTCCCTCACTACCCCTCCTATCCCCCTCTCTCTCTGTATCTGTTTCTCTCCCTCCCTCACTACCCCTCCTATCCCCCCTCTCTCTGTATCTGTTTCTCTCCCTCCCTCACTACCCCCTCCTATCCCTCTCTCTCTCTCTGTATCTGTTTCTCTCCCTCCCTCACTACCCCTCCTATCCCCCTCTCTCTCTGTATCTGTTTCTCTCCCTCCCTCACTACCCCTCCTATCCCCCTCTCTCTGTATCTGTTTCTCTCCCTCCCTCACTACCCCTCCTATCCCCCTCTCTCTCTGTATCTGTTTCTCTCCCTCCCTCACTACCCCTCCTATCCGTCTCTCTCTCTGTATCTGTTTCTCTCCCTCCCTCACCACCCCTCCTATCCCCCCTCTCTCTCTCTGTATCTGTTTCTCTCCCTCCCTCACTACCCCTCCTATCCGTCTCTCTCTCTCTGTATCTGTTTCTCTCCCTCCCTCACCACCCCCTCCTATCCCCCCTCTCTCTCTGTATCTGTTTCTCTCCCTCCCTCACTACCCCTCCTATCCCTCTCTCTCTGTATCTGTTTCTCTCCCTCCCTCACTACCCCTCCTATCCCTCTCTCTCTGTATCTGTTTCTCTCCCTCCCTCACCACCCCCTCCTATCCCTCTCTCTCTGTATCTGTGTCTCTCCTCCCTCACCACCCCCTCCTATCCCCCCTCTCTCTCTGTATCTGTTTCTCTCCCTCCCTCACTACCCCTCCTATCCCCCTCTCTCTCTGTATCTGTTTCTCTCCCTCCCTCACTACCCCTCCTATCCCTCTCTCTCTGTATCTGTTTCTCTCCCTCCCTCACTACCCCTCCTATCCCTCTCTCTCTCTGTATCTGTTTCTCTCCCTCCCTCACTACCCCTCCTATCCCTCTCTCTCTCTGTATCTGTTTCTCTCCCTCCCTCACTACCCCTCCTATCCCTCTCTCTCTCTGTATCTGTTTCTCTCCCTCCCTCACTACCCCTCCTATCCCTCTCTCTCTGTATCTGTTTCTGTTTCTCTCCCTCCCTCACTACCCCCTCCTATCCCTCTCTCTCTCTCTCTCTCTCTGTATCTGTTTCTCTCCCTCCCTCACTACCCCTCCTATCCCTCTCTCTCTCTGTATCTGTTTCTCTCCCTCCCTCACTACCCCTCCTATCCCTCTCTCTCTCTGTATCTGTTTCTCTCCCTCCCTCACTACCCCTCCTATCCCTCTCTCTCTGTATCTGTTTCTGTTTCTCTCCCTCCCTCACTACCCCCTCCTATCCCTCTCTCTCTCTCTCTCTGTATCTGTTTCTCTCCCTCCCTCACTACCCCTCCTATCCCCCTCTCTCTCTGTATCTGTTTCTCTCCCTCCCTCACTACCCCTCCTATCCCTCTCTCTCTGTATCTGTTTCTCTCCCTCCCTCACCACCCCCTCCTATCCCTCTCTCTCTGTATCTGTGTCTCTCCCTCCCTCACCACCCCCTCCTATCCCCCCTCTCTCTCTGTATCTGTTTCTCTCCCTCCCTCACTACCCCTCCTATCCCCCTCTCTCTCTGTATCTGTTTCTCTCCCTCCCTCACTACCCCTCCTATCCCTCTCTCTCTGTATCTGTTTCTCTCCCTCCCTCACTACCCCTCCTATCCCTCTCTCTCTCTGTATCTGTTTCTCTCCCTCCCTCACTACCCCTCCTATCCCTCTCTCTCTCTGTATCTGTTTCTCTCCCTCCCTCACTACCCCTCCTATCCCTCTCTCTCTCTGTATCTGTTTCTCTCCCTCCCTCACTACCCCCTCCTACCCCCCCCTCTCTCTCTGTATCTGTTTCTCTCCCTCCCTCACTACCCCCTCCTATCCCTCTCTCTCTCTGTATCTGTTTCTCTCCCTCCCTCACTACCCCCTCCTATCCCCCTCTCTCTCTGTATCTGTTTCTCTCCCTCCCTCACTACCCCTCCTATCCTCTCTCTCTCTCTCTCTGTATCTGTTTCTCTCCCTCCCTCACTACCCCCTCCTATCCCCCCCTCTCTCTCTCTGTATCTGTTTCTCTCCCTCCCTCACTACCCCCTCCTATCCCTCTCTCTCTCTGTATCTGTTTCTCTCCCTCCCTCACTACCCCTCCTATCCCCCCTCTCTGTATCTGTTTCTCTCCCTCCCTCACTACCCCCTCCTATCCCTCTCTCTCTCTGTATCTGTTTCTCTCCCTCCCTCACTACCCCTCCTATCCCCCCTCTCTGTATCTGTTTCTCTCCCTCCCTCACTACCCCCTCCTATACCCCCCTCTCTCTCTCTGTATCTGTTTCTCTCCCTCCCTCACTACCCCCTCCTATCCCTCTCTCTCTCTGTATCTGTTTCTCTCCCTCCCTCACTACCCCCTCCTATCCCCCTCTCTCTCTGTATCTGTTTCTCTCTCTGTATCTGTTTCTCTCTCTCCCTCACTCCCCCTCCTATCCCCCCCTCTCTCTCTGTATCTGTTTCTCTCCCTCCCTCACTACCCCTCCTATCCCTCTCTCTCTCTGTATCTGTTTCTCTCCCTCCCTCACTACCCCTCCTATCCCCCTCTCTCTCTGTATCTGTTTCTCTCCCTCCCTCACTACCCCTCCTATCCCCCTCTCTCTCTGTATCTGTTTCTCTCCCTCCCTCACTACCCCCTCCTATCCCTCTCTCTCTCTCTGTATCTGTTTCTCTCCCTCCCTCACTACCCCTCCTATCCCCCTCTCTCTCTGTATCTGTTTCTCTCCCTCCCTCACTACCCCTCCTATCCCCCTCTCTCTGTATCTGTTTCTCTCCCTCCCTCACTACCCCTCCTATCCCCCTCTCTCTCTGTATCTGTTTCTCTCCCTCCCTCACTACCCCTCCTATCCGTCTCTCTCTCTGTATCTGTTTCTCTCCCTCCCTCACCACCCCTCCTATCCCCCCCCCCTCTCTCTCTGTATCTGTTTCTCTCCCTCCCTCACTACCCCTCCTATCCCTCTCTCTCTCTGTATCTGTTTCTCTCCCTCCCTCACTACCCCCTCCTATCCCCCCTCTCTCTCTGTATCTGTTTCTCTCCCTCCCTCACTACCCCTCCTATCCCCCTCTCTCTCTGTATCTGTTTCTCTCCCTCCCTCACTACCCCTCCTATCCCTCTCTCTCTGTATCTGTTTCTCTCCCTCCCTCACTACCCCTCCTATCCCTCTCTCTCTCTGTATCTGTTTCTCTCTCTCCCTCACTACCCCTCCTATCCCCCCCTCTCTCTCTGTATCTGTTTCTCTCCCTCCCTCACTACCCCCTCCTATCCCCCCTCTCTCTCTGTATCTGTTTCTCTCCCTCCCTCACTACCCCCTCCTATCCCTCTCTCTCTCTCTATCTGTTTCTCTCCCTCCCTCACTACCCCCTCCTATCCCCCTCTCTCTCTCTGTATCTGTTTCTCTCTCTCCCTCACTACCCCTCCTATCCCCCCCTCTCTCTCTGTATCTGTTTCTCTCCCTCCCTCACTACCCCTCCTATCCCTCTCTCTCTCTGTATCTGTTTCTCTCCCTCCCTCACTACCCCCTCCTATCCCCCCTCTCTCTCTGTATCTGTTTCTCTCCCTCCCTCACTACCCCTCCTATCCCCCTCTCTCTCTGTATCTGTTTCTCTCTCTCCCTCACTACCCCTCCTATCCCCCCTCTCTCTCTGTATCTGTTTCTCTCCCTCCCTCACTACCCCCTCCTATCCCCCCTCTCTCTCTGTATCTGTTTCTCTCCCTCCCTCACTACCCCCTCCTATCCCTCTCTCTCTCTGTATCTGTTTCTCTCCCTCCCTCACTACCCCCTCCTATCCCCCTCTCTCTCTCTGTATCTGTTTCTCTCTCTCCCTCACTACCCCTCCTATCCCCCCCCCCCCTCTCTCTCTGTATCTGTTTCTCTCCCTCCCTCACTACCCCTCCTATCCCTCTCTCTCTCTGTATCTGTTTCTCTCCCTCCCTCACTACCCCCTCCTATCCCCCCTCTCTCTCTGTATCTGTTTCTCTCCCTCCCTCACTACCCCTCCTATCCCCCTCTCTCTCTGTATCTGTTTCTCTCCCTCCCTCACTACCCCTCCTATCCCTCTCTCTCTGTATCTGTTTCTCTCCCTCCCTCACTACCCCTCCTATCCCTCTCTCTCTCTGTATCTGTTTCTCTCTCTCCCTCACTACCCCTCCTATCCCCCCCTCTCTCTCTGTATCTGTTTCTCTCCCTCCCTCACTACCCCCTCCTATCCCTCCTCTCTCTCTGTATCTGTTTCTCTCCCTCCCTCACTACCCCTCCTATCCCTCTCTCTCTCTGTATCTGTTTCTCTCCCTCCCTCACTACCCCTCCTATCCCTCTCTCTCTCTGTATCTGTTTCTCTCCCTCCCTCACTACCCTTCCTATCCCCCCTCTCTCTGTATCTGTTTCTCTCCCTCCCTCACTACCCCCTCCTATCCCTCTCTCTCTCTCTGTATCTGTTTCTCTCCCTCCCTCACTACCCCTCCTATCCCCCTCTCTCTCTGTATCTGTTTCTCTCCCTCCCTCACTACCCCTCCTATCCCCCTCTCTCTGTATCTGTTTCTCTCCCTCCCTCACTACCCCTCCTATCCCCCTCTCTCTCTGTATCTGTTTCTCTCCCTCCCTCACTACCCCTCCTATCCCTCTCTCTCTCTGTATCTGTTTCTCTCCCTCCCTCACCACCCCTCCTATCCCCCCCTCTCTCTCTCTGTATCTGTTTCTCTCCCTCCCTCACTACCCCTCCTATCCGTCTCTCTCTCTGTATCTGTTTCTCTCCCTCCCTCACCACCCCCTCCTATCCCCCCTCTCTCTCTGTATCTGTTTCTCTCCCTCCCTCACCACCCCCTCCTATCCCCCCTCTCTCTCTGTATCTGTTTCTCTCCCTCCCTCACTACCCCTCCTATCCCTCTCTCTCTGTATCTGTTTCTCTCCCTCCCTCACTACCCCTCCTATCCCTCTCTCTCTGTATCTGTTTCTCTCCCTCCCTCACCACCCCCTCCTATCCCTCTCTCTCTGTATCTGTTTCTCTCCCTCCCTCACCACCCCCTCCTTTCCCCCCTCTCTCTCTCTGTATCTGTTTCTCTCCCTCCCTCACTACCCCTCCTATCCCCCTCTCTCTCTGTATCTGTTTCTCTCCCTCCCTCACTACCCCTCCTATCCCTCTCTCTCTGTATCTGTTTCTCTCCCTCCCTCACTACCCCTCCTATCCCCCTCTCTCTCTGTATCTGTTTCTCTCCCTCCCTCACTACCCCTCCTATCCCTCTCTCTCTCTGTATCTGTTTCTCTCCCTCCCTCACTACCCCTCCTATCCCTCTCTCTCTCTGTATCTGTTTCTCTCCCTCCCTCACTACCCCTCCTATCCCTCTCTCTCTGTATCTGTTTCTCTCCCTCCCTCACTACCCCTCCTATCCCCCTCTCTCTGTATCTGTTTCTCTCCCTCCCTCACTACCCCTCCTATCCCCCTCTCTCTCTGTATCTGTTTCTCTCCCTCCCTCACTACCCCTCCTATCCCTCTCTCTCTCTGTATCTGTTTCTCTCTCTCCCTCACTACCCCTCCTATTCCCCCCCCCCCCTCTCTCTCTGTATCTGTTTCTCTCCATTACTACCCCCTCCTCCTTTCCCTCTGTCTATCTCTGCCTTCATTGTCTCTTCATTTACCTTTCCCACAGGATCACTGTTGCAGGAGTAATTCCAAACTCAATATTCAGTTTTGTGAATGCCGACTGGGCAGGATCAGCCAAATATGATGACAACTATTACTAGTGAGTTCAAAAGTAGTAGTAGTAGTAGTAGTAGTAGTAGTAGTAGTAGTGGTAGTGGTAGTGGTAGTGGTAGTGGTAGTGGTAGTGGTAGTGGTAGTGGTAGTGGTAGTGGTAGTGGTAGTGGTAGTGGTAGTGGTAGTGGTAGTGGTAGTGGTAGTAGTAGTAGTAGTAGTAGTAGGTAGTAGTAGTAGTAGTAGTAGTAGTAAGAGTAGTAGTGGTGGTGGTAGTAGTAGTAGTAGTACAGTAGTAGTAGTAGTAGTAGTAGTAGTAGTAGTAGTAGTAATAGTAATAGCAGTAGCAGTATTATGAAGCAGAATAATCCAAGTAGTAGGGATAAAAAGTAGAAGTGGTACATTTACAAATGTATGGAATTCTCTGAGCTCTCCAGACACCTCATGTAACACCACTCTTTACTGATTTGTAAGAAGTTAGGTTTCTGCATCTGATGGCTAATACATGTATTCTTTTGTAAAAATGAAATGAAAAATGATTATTTTTTTTAAATTATTATTTCTTGAATGTATATCTTTGTTCTTTTCCCTTTTTAGTGACCCAAGGTTTGTGATAGGTGTGGTACTCTATGTGATTGGGTTCATCATCAACAGATGGGCAGACTGGAAACTCAGGAGTCTACGATCATCGGGTAGGTCCCATCATATGTGACCCATCACGTCAAAATGAGACAGAAGTCGCTGGGCTAGAACTTGAGAAAATTGAGCAAATCTTTAAAATCTTCAAATTTTGTAAAAAAATTTTTCTTCGCTGATTTGAATCCGCAATGTTTCATGAATGCTCTGTTAAAAAATTGAGTCCTAAATATAACGGGAAAGGGTAGAAAAAGCAGTTTTTCTGCGAGTGTTTTTTTTTTGGTCAACTCTTCTTTTTTTTTGGACAACTCTTCTTTTTTTTTGGACAGCTGGCGAGAGCCAGCGCGAAAAGAAATTCTTCCGCTAGGCCCCGCCCCTAGCGACGCGGGGCTTTGTTCATTGGATGTTCGCAGTCACGTGATCTCTATAAAAGAATTTGCAACTAGAGTGGAGTGAAAAGATGTCTTACAAACAATGACACTGTTTTACACGACAATAATAAGGGATAAATTCTGTAACACTTTTAAAAGCTGACTAAAAAGAAAAGAAATTGGCCTTTTAACCAGAAAGAAAAGTACCTGCATGTGTCATGTGTGTAGAGATTATGAAACAAGCGCGTGATTTAGGACAAAGACAGAGAGAGAGAAAAATCAATAATCGTCTCATGCTGGAGGTGACTTAATCCGTGCTCTTCAATAGGGGCAAATTCCATATCTCTCTATAACATGGCGAAAAGAAAAGAAATTTAGCTACATGTATTAAAAACCAGTAGATTTTTTTATATTTTTTTAAAAGCTTGAGTTAACTAGAGCGGAGAGAAACGATGACTTTCAAGCTAAGATGCAGTTTATCTTAATCTTCATCATGTTCATATCGCCAGTTAAAATGATGATAATTAGCGGCCAATTCTCTTATTCGTTTAAAAAGCCGAACAGAAAAGAAAGTTGGCTCTCAAAACAGAATTAAGAAGAACTGTCGAAATTATGATACAGGTGAAAGATTTAGAAGGAGAGAGAGAGAATTGTCTGGGTGTTAATTTTTACAAAAAGCAGTTATCATTATTTTTTGTTGTTGAAGCTCTAGTTAAGTAGAGCGGCGCTAAGAAGCAGTTTATCTTCATCCCGCTTTTGAACATGAGGATAATAAGCGGCCAATTCTTTAACTCTTTTCACAGCCGAAAAGAAAGAATTTTTTTTTTAAAACTAGAATGAAAAGGCCCTTGGTTGCGATAATGAAACAAATACATGTACCTGATTTGTTTCAAAGCTCGAGTTAACTAGAGCGGAGAGAAACGATGACTTTCAAGCTAAGACACAGTTTATCTTCACAATGTTCATACTACCAGTTAACATGATGATAATTAGCGGCCAATGCTCTTATTCGTTTAAAAAGCCGAACAGAAAAGAAATTGGGTTTTCAAAACAGAATTAAGAAGAACTGTCGAAATTATGATACAGGTGAAAGATTTAGAAAGAGAGAGAGAGAGAGAGAGAATTGTCTCTGTGTTAATTTTTACAAAAAACAGTTATCATTATTATATATTTTTTAAAAAGCTATAGTTAACTAGAGCAGCGCTAAGAAGCAGTTTATCTTCATCCCGCTGTAAGTTGAACATGAGGATAATAAGAGGCCAATTCTGTAACTCTTTTAACAGCCGAAAAGAAACAAAAATTATTTTTTTTAACTAGAATGAAATGACCCTTGGTTGCGATAATGAAACAAGTACATGTAGCTGATTTGTTTCAAAGCTCGAGTTAACTAGAGCGGAGAGAAACGATGACTTTCAAGCTAAGACGTAGTTTTTCTTCATCCCGCTGTTGAACATGAGGAAAATAAGCGGCCAATTCTGTAACTCTTTTAACAGCCGAAAAGAAAAGAATATTATTTGTTTGATAGAATGAAAAGGCCCTTGGTTGCGATAATGAAAACAAGTATCTAATTTGTTTTAAGCTCAATTAACTAGAGCGGAGAGAAACGATGACTTTCAAGCTAAGACGCAGTTTATCTTAATCTTCATCGTGTTCATACCGCCAGTTAACATGATGATAATTAGCGGCCACTTCTCTTATTCGTTTAAAAACCGAACAAAAAAGAAAGTTGGCTTTCAAAACAGAATTAAGAAGAACTGTCAAAATTATGATACAGGTGAAAGATTTAGAAGGAGAGAGAGAGAGAAATGTCTGGGCGTTAATTTTTACAAAAAGTAGTTATCATTATTTTTTTGTTTTTGTTGAAGCTCTAGTTAACTAGAGCGGTGCTAAAAAGCAGTTTATCTTCATCCCGCTGTTGAACATGAGGATAATAAACGGCCAAGTCTGTAACTCTTTTAACAGGCCAAAAGAAAAGAAAATTAGCTTTTCAACTAGAATGAAAAAGCCCTTGGTTGCGATAATGAAACAAGTACCTGATTTGTTTTAAGCTCGAGTTAACTAGAGCGGAGAGAAACTATGACTTTCAAGCTAAGACGCAGTTTATCTTCATCATGTTCATACCACCAGTTAACATGATGATAATTAGCAGCCAATGCTCTTATTCGTTTACAGAGAGAATTGTCTGGGCGTTAATTTTTACAAAAAGCAGTTATCATTATTTTGTTTGTTTGTTGAAGCTCTAGTTTTACAGCGGAGCTAAGAAGCAGTTTATCTTCATCCCGCTTTTGAACATGAGGATAATAAGCATGATATTAAAGCGACCAATTCTTTAATTTGTGTAAAAGCCGAAAAGAAAAGAAATGTAGCTTTTTAACCAGACAGAAAAGGACCTGTCTCGAGATTATGAAACAAGCGCGTGATTTAGAATGACAATGAGAGAGAAGAAAAATCAATAATCGTCTCGCGCATGCAGGAGGTGACTTGATCCTTGTTCTTTGAAAGGGGCGAATTCTATACCTCTTTGACATGGCGCAAAGAAAAGAAAGACGCTTTTAGAAACTAGTAGATTGTATACATTTTTTAAAAGGTAGAATGAATTAACTAGAGCAGGATAAAAATGTTTCTCTATTATGAAGCTGTTTCAATCCATCGTTGTTTAATCTGGTAAAAAGTAAACAGAATAGAAAGATAGTTTATAAAAGAATGAAAGACAACTCTGTCAAGATTATGAAACAGGTGCGTGATATAGAAGGAGAGAGAGAGAGAAAATCAATAATCATGTGTTAATATTCTTAAGCTTCAAAAAGCGGCGAATTTTATTGCTCTTTCACTAGTAAAAAAGTTACCTTTATATTCAGACATCAACGATCTCTGTCAATATCATGGTTGGCAAAGATTCGTCTATTCAGTAATTTTGCCATGCTTGAATGACTTTGCGACAATCGAATCCAAGCTTTGAAAAAGAAAGCAAATAACATTGAAAGAAATCAAGTTTACATGATTAATTTAGAAAAAATATAATGAAATGAAAACCTCTTAAAGCTTAAACTATAATCTAAAACATTTCCCCGCACAAAATGACAGACTTATAAACCTTTTGACTATAGCTAGGTTATTCAACCTAAGAGTATACCGGCATATGAAAGGCTCAATGAAAAAAGCACGAAGTCGATGCGGGAAGCTTTTTCAGTGCTGTGAAACTACTTGATTTGCTACCCCTTAAAGAGTTAGAATTCATGTTTTCATGAGAAGAGATCCTAAAGAAACATAAGGACTAGTTTTTATTAGAATAAATAAACGGTTGCTAAGGGTTTTATTTTCAAATCTAGTTGACATTGCAAACGGAAAATGCTGCATGTCGGCAAAACGGAAGTCAACTTTGGAAGCGTGTTTCTCGAAGAAATACTTTTCCACAGTGCTACTTTACTCAAGTTTCAAAAGCTATTATATCCACTAATACTCACTCTCTAGAGTTGAACTATATACCAAATTAAAGCTTATGAAACGGAGAATAATAATCAATAATAAAATGAAATGTCACATATTCTTACTCTCAATAGTGTAGTATAGAGTGTAGACATTGACTGCTATAATTGCTCCAAGGTGTTTTAACACCTGACCTTTTTAGGCCCTATCCTAAAGTTTTTATTTTCATCAGTGAACATTCAAGAGATACCTAAAAATATGAAAGGAAAATATCCTGGTACAAACAGTTGTGTCTTTCGAATGTTAATTTTAAGGTTTGATCAGTAATAACAAGATCCGAATAATAGTTGATGTACGTCTGTACAAAAACAGTTACATTTTGAGACAAGTGAGGTTTCTTTTCTGATCAGCTAGTTACGGAAGTTTCTGTTAAATCATTTTTTATCAGTGGGGATTGGTGTAATTTCAAGGTTATTACAAAGAAAATCATTTCTAGAAATTGGATTTAGCAGCTATAAATCGTCCTGTAGCCATCAAGTCCTGGATATCTGTTGCTCTTCCTCTTTTTTCCCCCATGTTCTCTCCTCATGCTTGATACATGTGTACCTTTTATTACTTTCAAGTTCTGTGGGCTAATCTTGGAAAAACTGCAGAGCAAGCAAAATGTTGTTGGGTGATTCCGTGCAACGTACATGTACGATATTTATCCATTTATTTCTTCCGAAAATAAAAGAATATCTCTTGCTATACTGCTGACTAATTGTAGGGATACCCAAAAGAAACATTAGTCAGTGGTCATATCAAGATTTTTCACTTTTGAATGAAATAAATGGATAAAGGATATATGTTGTACGGGACACATTGCACAGCATCGACCCTTTATGACCCAGTGATGTCAAAGATAGATGTGTCTGTGTGTTTATCTTTCAGGTGATGGGGGGTACTACATTCCCCATGGGGGTCTCTATGAGCTGGTATCCTGCCCCAACTACCTGGGGGAATTGATGGAGTGGTTTGGCTGGACTCTGGCTAACTGGTCACTGGCTGGTTTGGTGTGGTGGCTCTTTGGTTGCTCCACGTTCATCCCTCGGTCAAGGGACAATCATGAATGGTATGCTGGTAGTCAGAGGGACAACTCTATGTTTAACACTATGAGTTCACACCCTTAAGCCATATTTTTGAAAAAAATATTTGTCTAAATTTTTGGATAATGGGGATTTTTCATAAGCACATTAAAAAAAAAATCAAAACTCTCTTTTGACTGACTTTCTGTAATCTTCTGTTTCATGTCTAGCCAAAATCTTTTTCAGTTCTAAAAAAATCTACAATTTTTCTGCAGGTACAAGAAGAAATTCAAAGAATACCCAACCAACAGGAAAGCTCTGATTCCTTTTCTCTACTAGAATCCTTTGAAGCTTGCAATACAATTTACCTTGAGATGAAACTAGAGTCATCACTACATGTTCATCCAGGCCCGGATCCAGGATTTTGTAACAGTGGGGGCACAAATCAAGGGGGCAATTATTTTTGTTGTGTACTTTCTGTAATACATGAGAGTTGTGTTTCAAAAGAGGGGGCACTGGCTTGTTTCCCCCTTCGTACAAACAACCCACATGTTATCAGCAAATCAATAGATGAGTTTACTCTGTACTCTTATATCGAGCAGAGGTAGAAATTGTTTACTTATTCATTCAAGATGATGTAGGATCGACCATGTGGCATTGCCAAAAGTAACTTTAATAAGAATGTGGTGATATGAGACTGTATGACCCTTGAATATCCATATTGTTTACCAGTGGACAATAGTCTCGTACAAGGGAAACTGGATATACCGAGGCCGTCGGGACCAAAGGATTTTCCTTGTTATAGCCGTTTTCTCGTTATATCAGAACATACATAAACATGCACATATGGCACTAGATTCTACATGTACACTAATAACGTATCTAGTTCTGCTGCCGCCGCCGCTTATATACTCATTTGAAAGCTATGAAGGCATTAATAATATGTTAATTCTTGGTCCAAATTAACTAATAAAATATCGAGTCATGTCGGAAAAAGCGTTAAAAGCATTATTTTCAGACTGGAAATTACCGACTAAGGGTTAAGTCTATCCACTTCCGCATTGAATACACATGTGTATCGCATCGGGACTGTGCCTGTACTGTCAGCATAGCGCATAGTCATGGTATGAAAAAAAAGTCTCATTCATCATACTTCGGGGGCCGGTTTGCCTGCGCTGTGATATGAATAAAAAGAAGCACCCCGCATCGCATCGTGAAGCCCCGATATATCTTCACTATATGCTCGTGTGTGTGTGCAGATTCTCCAGCTGAATGATTTTTGTCCATTTGAGGCGCAGTGAAATTTGCTTGCTCGTTATAATGCGAATGATTAGCAATCTTTTTCTTTGTTTTAGAGGCACGAGATTTAGCTCGTTATAGCCGATATCTAGTTATAGCCAACCTCACTATAAAGGTTTTTGCTGCCATAGAATTACACGCAAGTAAATTTGGGACCTTGGCAATATTCTTGTCATAGCCATTACCTCATTATAGCCAACCTTGTTATGTCAAGTTTTCCCTGTATCCCCTTCAAGATTCATTCAATATTTTTCATTTATTCAGGTTAGTTATGTTTGACACAAATTCATCCACAGAGCTTGGGCAACAAGTTAACGAAGAAAAACAAACTCTTAATGAAGTATGTATCTGAAAGATGTAGGTTGTAGATATAAGTACTTGGATATGTATATTACTATATTTTGATCTCAGTAGTTTGCATATTTGCAAAGAAGATGTCAAAAATATATAATGTCAAAAAAGTGTGAGTTTAACTACACAATGTTTACTTTCCATGAAACTTCAGTACTAATTGGTATCTCAAAATGTACATGTACATGTATGGTGATTACAGAATATGTATTGGTGGCCAGTTTTCAGGTCATATTGGAATGAAGTAAGTGTTGTCTATATTTTCATTATTCTACACAAAACAGTATATATGTACATGTATTCTGAAATGTATGCTGTATGATCTTTGTCATAATGAAGTTTTGGTGAAAATGTCCTAATAGGTTCAGGGTATACTACCAATATTAAGTGCAGTACTCTGATTGTGAAAATGCATATGATTTTACCTTATTGACAGGGTGTACAAAAGGTGTCGAGTTGTTTGGGGTGGTTTTCTTTCATCCACGCTTTTTTGTGTGTGAATGACTCATTGTGATGCAATGAAAGAGGTGAGGATAATCTGTGAAGTCAGGATGGATTTGTGATTGGTTTAGTAACTTTAGTTGTGAAATAGATGCTGTTTTTGCCTTTCACAATAGCAGATTTTCTGCCCCCCCCCCCCCCCATCCTGGTCTAGGAAGAAGTCTTCTACTGGTAATCTCCAGGATCTCATGATCAGTACATGAATAGGATGATTAGTAACAAGAGAGCCAGCTCATTGTTTACTACCCCTTTTGAACAGCAAAACAACTATTTCACACCTTCTTCACTGAACTCCACAGCTAAATCACAACACTTTTTTTTTTTTTCAGAGTACCACACTTAGTGCTGGTAATACATAAAATGTTAAAAGGGAAGTCTACCCTTATATTGATTTGGTTTTAATAAAAGCACAAAAATGAAACAGATTAGTGATTTAAAGTATTAAAGTTATGATTGATCCAAAACAAAGTGGCAACTATGTGATGTACCTTTTGCTCTTTAAAATCATTTTTATTTCTGAAAAAAAATAGATTATACCTACTCCCAAGATATAATTATTGCACATATATTTTTTAAGAACCTCTGTATGAAATACATCTATCCCTTCATCAACAACCAAGAAAATAAATCTTATGAATTTTCCAGTTCAGAGCCAATGGGAGAGGTGCTCGAAAGGTACATCTCAGAGTTGCCAATTTGCATTTAATTAATTAATAACAACTTTAAAACTTCCTAACATTTACTGATCTGTTTCTGTGATTTTTTTCCGTTTATTAAAACCAATTTCATGCAGGGATGGACTTCCCCTTTAGGTAAATTTCCAATGCCAGGGTATTAAAATATGCTCTATCTTTAGTTTTTTATCTTCCACTTTTGACAGAAATAAAACATGGATAACCTGATGAAAAAATAAAAGCAGAATAAGAGGAACAAATAACTACTTTTTAAAAAAGTACATGTATTGCAATGTGCCATAATGAAACCAGAAACTTTCACAACAAAACATTTGTTAATGACTGCCAATTTTGCAGCAAGAAACTTTCACAAAGTGCAATAATTTTATATTGTTACATTTGTGATTTTATATTTCTCGGCATGAAACTTTCGCAAATCTCGACCACTCACGAAATTCGCAAAAGTTTCATGCTTGCGCAAATTTCTGGTTGTATAGTATACAGTTACCTGTAAGTTTGCAAAAGTCGAATCTATTGGGACCACAGGAAATAGTTCAACTTATGCAAAATTCGGCTTAGGAAATGTAAATGACACATGTTTTGCATAGTTTGGTCCAAAGAGTTGATTCAACTTAGGGAAAGTTTGACTTATGTGACTTCAAGTTATGAAGAGTTAACTGTACTCCACAAGAAGAAGGCATTGTCTATTTGTTCCTCTGTATTTTTTTTTAACAAATCATAAATCGATACCTGAAACACAGGAAGCATGACGACATGTAGTTTGATAATGGAGTATTGCAGTCAGTGTTGGGTACCTCGAGATTGATCTTGATCTCGAGATCGGCATCAGTAACCTCGATCTTGTTCTTGATCTCGGAGCTTCTGTTCTAGCAACTTTTGCTCGAGATTGCTCGAGATCAACATTGTTATTACGTAAATTATCAAACGAAAAAAGTTTTTAAAATCGTTCACCAATCGGCGAAAACACGACTCAGTGTTGGGTACCTCGAGATCGATCTTGATCTCGAGATCGGCATCAGTAACCTCGATCTTGATCTTGATCTCGGACATATCTGATCTTGATCTCAGATGTTCTTAACGCGATCTTGAGCTGCGGATCTTGATCTTGATCTGGACCTCGGACTGTCTGATCTTGATCTTGATCTCGGACCCTCTGGTCTTGGACTCAACACTGATTGCAGTACTAAAGCAGTAGTAAAACTGTTCTTGACAATTTGTTAAGCGATTTAGAAATAAAGGTGTACATTGTATGCTGTGAGGAAATAAGGAAAATTTTGTTCTTTGTTATGGAAATGATTAAAAATCCAACTTCTGTGAAATAGATCAAGTAAGTATGTGGAAGTGTATGAATGTATACTTTAATACCAAAGACACACTCAGGATAATAGTTGTTGTTTGAAGCACAAAGTTTTATGAAACATAATATTTCATAAATATTGATACTCTATGCAATTGAATGAACAATACCGGTATATTTACATTCTTTTAATAAAATCTTTGAAATTGTATATTGTAACACAGTTTATTGTCCTTGGTGTTCTTGGTTAAAATTTTCTTGCTGCATTTCCATACTGTATCTATCCATATGCATTTCAATTGCTACAAAATTGTGTGTATAGTGGAACCTCGTTCTAAAGAACTCTATTAGAACAAACTCTCTGAGTGTTTCGTTATAACAAGGTAATTCTACTGGTCCCACTTACTTGGATTCTTTTTTTTTTTTAACCCTGATATATCAAGGTAGTTTCCATGGTCCCAGGGAGTTTTTTATAACAAGGTTCCACTGTATTAATATTAGCCATTCAAGAAAAAGGATTTTGAAAAGCTTCTCCATATGTAACAAATAAAAAAAAATGTTTGCCATGATAGTTCCTTTCAAAAATACAAATTTTATCCTAACAAACTGATTACATAAATGTACTAAAAAAAAAAGACTTTGTCACTTCTAATTGAACAACAGAAATTTAAACCATCTCTAAAAATTAAACCCCCAATACCTGTAAAACAAGGGAGCATAGTGCACATCTATTTGCAGAAGAAACAGATGGGGGGGGGGGGGGGGCTTAAATGACCACACGATGACAAATGCATATTCCCCCCTTTTTTAACATTCATGTTTTTAAAATAAATTGTAAGTGTTGATTAGTAATGATTTGAAATTCTCATAAACATGAGTTCTGGTTATGAAATAGCATTTCAAAAGAAACTGGCTTTAATAGTTCTGTAAAATTTAGGATTGATTTTCACAAAGATTGCAAGGGATCATGAATCCAGGGGGGTGATTCACAAACGGCTAAAATTAATCCCAAATAAGAAAAAATCAATTTTAGGAACAATATCCATCCTAAGAGCGATATCGCTTTTAGTGACTGATTCACTAAGGTATTTGGGATTGATTCCAGCCTCTGAATTGATTTTAAGGTTGGGAGTGATCCGGATCGCTCCTAACAATCACAAACGGTCACTCCACTGCATGCCCGCCCGCGCCCCAACCTGGGCGGCTACGCTGTGCCTGCCTGCACGCCCATTGCCCTAGCCCTGTGTATGTCCAGTCGATGCGTGCGCGCAATTAATGCAGTAGCTAGGTAACGCGCACTAGCTAAGCGCTAAGTAGAGAATTAGGTCGGGTGACTGAGGGGCGGTGACTGAAATTTGAGTACGTTGATTGGTTGGAATGAGTGCGCTCGTAAATATTCATTTGCGCTCATATATATTCATGATAAAATTGATTCCATCCTAAAAGCGATTTTATGAATCAGTAAGGTGGAATTGCTTTTAAGCTGGGAATGAAATCAATCCCGAAAATTGATTTTAGGAATGATATCGATCCCAGTTAGTGAATCACCCCCCAGATTTACAAGTTTCATAGCACAAAGTAATTGAATCACACCCCAAAAAATGCAATTTTTGTTTAGGAAGTGTCGTGACAGTAAAATAGCTGTTACAGTGGAACCTCGTTATAAAGAACACTGTTATAACAAGGTAATTTTTCCAGTTCAACTTCTTTGTATTCTATTGTTTTTCAGCCCTGATATAACAAGGTTTCGATATAAAGGGGTAATTTCCCTGGTCCCAAGGAGTTTGTTATAACGATGTTCCACTACTAATTTCCCAAAAGTGGTTTTATAGTAATCTAAATCATAATACTCATCTTTAACACTGGATATAGATCTATACACCATTCATATCATTAAAATTTCTCCTTCACCAAGGGTGTTTCACCAACAGAACTAGGTGGCTGACTTGCAGTTTTAATTATTCTAACTTATACTACTCTCTTCCTGTGTAAACACATCCTTTCATTGTTCTTCAATATAAAAAAAATAGATCCAAGCACACCATTTCCCTAATTCTTGATGTTTATGGCCTTAATCAGCAATACATGTCCATTTAAAGACAGGTCCATGATGTTCACAAATTGTGTTGCATTAGATTTTGCATTTTAAATGCCCCTTTCTCGTACTCGGCAGAAGTAACTTATCTCATCATGCCTTAAACTGCAAATAGCAATTAAAAGCTCAGTTTTTATGAATACTGTCAACTTGTGCGAGATTGTTTTGTTTCCATCATGTGAGGCCTGCTAAGATTTTCTCTCTCTCTTCTGGTCCGGGAAGCACTGGTGAGATTCCTTGTCTCTTTCGCTCTTTCGTGATCTTACCCTGTAAACAAATTAAAAATTTCAGTTAAAGTGACAAGTTTTTTCCGACCAAAACAATAAATAGTTTCTATTCAAACCAAAATAAAAGTTTTACAGGAAAATACTTTCAATAGTCTGTGAGTGAGGTACAAATTAATGTATGAGGGCTACAACCCTTTCACAAACTAAGCCTTTTTTTCAAATAGTGTGGCAGTATGCATGTAATGAGTTATTCTACAGTGATGAGCTGTCTATCCTCCAGCCCCCCCCCCCCCCCCTCCAATCCACAAGGAAAGAAAAGGTGGATACCAGTACTACATGTACATGCCAGTGCTGGAGGATCAGAGATTGGATGACCAATTACAGTTCAATTGTTGTTCATTTTAGGATAAAAACCATAAAAATTAGAGCGATAACAACTGCTTACAGACTCATAATAACTAGCCTATAGTCATGATGCAAATAAAAGGGGAACGATTGGATTATTTTCCCTCATTTGTTTGACATAAGTTTATACATTCCCATTAGGTGAACCATTATCATTACATGAATACTCACCCAAAAGTTCTTGCAGTTTTTATAGTTAGCAAAGTATCCTTTACATCTCTCTCTGTCAAAATTGTAATCATGTAGGCACTGGTATGATGCATTTGCTTCCTGGGAAATTAAAATTGAGAAGAAAATAATTTCTTTGACGTAAGTCAGCACTGTTCATGTGGTCCTGTAGTAAAATAAATATTGTTTTATCCTCTCGACCCACTTTCATTTTGACACCTTCCCCCTTTCATGCATTTATTATGTTTTATATTATGAATAAAAGATGACAGAGAGAGAGAGAGGGAAAGAGAGAAAGAGGGTGGGGGGGGGGGGGGGGGGGGGGAGGGAAAGAAAAGGAGTGAAAATAAACTTTCATGTGGCAAGTATGTTGTTTGAATATTTTTACTGCCACTAATATGGAATACGCATACTCCAGTGACCATTCCCAATCACTCACACATGTACAATGTTATTGATAGGATAACCTCTCACGACAAATTTGACATGGGCATCGACATCAACTTGAAAATTGATGTTATTGACATTTGTACGTTGTTATTTTCTTAGGGATATAATTTCAGAATATGTAGAACCAATATATATAAGGTAAATTTGCATGAATCATTGAAAAAGTGACCTTTTAACCGCTGGAAACACGATGCGTAGCTTTAGGTCCCCCCCCCCCCCCCCCCCCCCCCCCCATCATTAAAAGGTAAGTATTTTCCCTGAAGTTTGCCGATTCTTCTAGAGGTTAGAGGTTGAAAGCCATCAAGATACAAGCCAACGCAATCTACCGTCATACAGAGAAAAATGCGATTCCCAAGGCAATATGACTTTTTTTTTCCCAAACAAAAAGCAGATTTTAGTTTTCTGAAGTCTAGATCTAGATCTAAATGGAATTTGCAAAGATGGAATTACACACTATTTCAAATTGTTTTTGTAACTTAGAAAATGCAAGTGTGAGATTCGTACAAACAGGCTGCAAAAATAACAAAAATCTATTGTCTTGAGTAATGTAAAACTAAAATGGACAGAGAGTGAGTCGCAATTACAAGACTAGACTCGACTCTAGTCTAGAGATCATGTTCCATTGTTCGTCCTTCAATTATTTCCTACTACAAAGTACTAGGAATGCAAGAAGCAAAGAAGCAAAAAATTCAAAATGTTGAACTTGATGCAAATGTACCGTGATTTCTCTCATTCAATTTTTATTATTTTTTTTCTCTCTAGATCTATACTCTAGTCTCTAGTCTAGACTCTCTAAATCTAATCTAGATCGAGATTTATTTCAGAACTCATTACATCACATGTGGTGCACTTCCCTTCATAAGGAAAAGAGGCAGCAGCCTGGCTAGACTCCTAGAGCATCAGAGCATGGACTTCGGCTTTGCGCTTTCGGCCTCCTGCTGGCCTGGGGCCCGGCGCCCAGCCCCCGCGCTGCATGCCGCCTAGGCTCCGAGGCCAAGACTTGGATAAACCGCTGATGGCTTGCTCCAGCCTGTGTGCCAGATCAAGCCTTCTTCTGTGCTGATCCGCCAAGCATGATCACATGCATAACTTACGGTTAAACATGGATTGCTGTCTCCATCAGTCCATCGTCTTTGTTTTGTAAATGGTTGCTTCTTCTTTTGTTCTTGACTAGGAATTTTGACAGCTGCAGGCTCCTCCATAATCTGAGAATTTGTCAATTACTGCTTTAAGAAAACGCAAAACCGAACGGGTGGGACTGCATGGAATAACCTGTCTACATTTTTCCCACGGCAATATGCCTAGCATGAAGTTTGTTTGGATGAAACCACAATGCCAATAGGGGGAAACAATAATTATGATGCTTTCTTTTTAATATAATTCACATAATTTCTATTATTAGTAGTTGACTATGTCTTTTTAGGACTAATTTTTGATGAAAGAATACATATTTATAATTTTTGATTGCCATCTTTGAATTCTGATGCATTGAAATTAGTTTACACTCCCTGCAATTTATCAATGGAGTATTCCAAATTCCCGGTACCCAAAATGCATTGGAAATCGGACTGTCAACATGGCTGACAGATTCGCTAAAATTACAGATGACGAGAATAATCAATGAAAGACGAATTTTCGACTTGTAGGTGCCAAGGAGCTCAACTAGTGAGTGGGTTGAGTAAAGGCTTGGGCCAAGGTATGATTCTAATATATTCCTTAGCATTATTCCTAGTTGGTTTGAAGCAAATGTCATATTTCGTACCGATATAAATATTGTTCCCACCCAGTTTATGGTGTGTTGCATGTGAATGAATGGACGTTTTTACGCCAATGACAAGTGACAGTCGAGTAGGAGAGTGTGTGTACATGTAGATCGCCGGTACGCTGCCGTGCGGAGCTGGCTACCGTCATGACCGTGTGTATTTGCAGTGCAGTGCAGTGCCAGTGCAGGGGCAACGAGGTTTTGACAAAAATCATATTCAAAGGGCAAGACTAGCTCTTGCTTTCACAAGTTTCAGGCGCGTAGCCGGGGGGGGGGGGGGGGGGGGGCCAGGGGGGCAGTGGGGTAGTCGCCTCCCCCAACATGCCCCCCCCCAAAAAAAAAGAAGAAAGATAGATCTAGATCTAGAATTGTAGAAAAGCGAGAGCGAAAAAGGGGGAAGTGAGACAGAGAAAAAAGCGAGTAAAAGTAGGTCTACAGACACAGACAACACTCAACAGGACAAGAAATGATGAAATGAAGGCGATACAAAGAGTGAAAGACTTGAGGGGCGTGATCGTGATAGACTTTATTTCTTTAAATTGTTTAGAGTTGAGTAAGAAATTAAGTTACATAATCACAAGTTCATTCATGAATTTGCTGCTCGTCCTACCCGACTTATACATTCAAGAGTAGACTAAAATTATGTCTCTCGTTCGTTAGCTCTTCACTTAGAGACAGAAACGGTCGTATCACTCTGCTGTGTAAACCGACTACACGCTGATGTGTAGTTGGAAAAATCGCAATAATTTGATTTTTCCTCATATATCTAGATCTACATATTATTATTGAATAGGTTACGCCTAGGCTCTACTAAGTACTATTAGGGTGTCCGGCAGAGATTTGAGTTTGTGTACCAAAAGCATACTGAATTGTGTACCAAAAGTGGTCTGTTTTTTGTCCTTTACTCAATGCAGTTCTGCATGTTGATCTCCACATATTTATATCAAATGTTTGGTACCATTTGATAGAGAAAGTTGTTGTCTACATTTCAATACTTGGACCCTTAATTGTTACTGAGAGGGAAAAGAAATAGAAGGTAAATAGGAAATGCTTGTCAAAATCTTATGAAACAACTGTGCATTTCCCATTCAATTACAATGTCAATGGAAAAATTACTGATTTTTAGCCATTTTTGCCCATTTTTTGAATTTTGACAGTTGATCCCAATTTCAAATCAATATAAATCTTATATAATCTGAAAGAGGATACATTATGCTAACTTTTCATTGGTGTATCCCTGCATGAAAATGAAAATTGAAAAAGTAACGGCCTGATAAATGTCATTTTTTCAGGGTATCCCTGTCCATGTTTATATTACAGAGCAAATGTGCGAAAATGGGCAGAAAATTACCTTGATTTTGAGGAACTCTATCTCTTGATAGGAAAGTCAGAAAATTATGAAATTTAAACCATGTGTCATCTGATAAATTATTCTTATCAAATATGTGAACAAAATTTCCAGAAAAAACCCGAAGCTTGAAATAAAAAATTTCTGTGGACACCCTACTACTATTTAAGGAATCGGTTCAACTTACCAATTTGACTAAATGATTCGCTTAAAGCTCCCTTTTCAGGTAATTCAGGGTCCAAGGCATTCTCTGTTTGAAAATCTCGCAGCCGTATTCAAACTGTTATTAGTGTGTAAGTCAATGTGTATTCGGTTTGCACAGCAGAGTGATACAACCGTTTTTGTCTCTAAGTGAAGAGTTAACGGACGAGAGACAGAATTTTTGGTCTAATTCAAGAGTTGATCTCCCCTGCGGACATTCGTGTAGAACCTGCCCGCTATATGTGCATGTAGACCATACATCTACATGTACAGTGCAATATTGGGTCCAAATAATTGAAAAGCAGTCAGGGCGTCGACCGAATTTTCCGCCTAAAAAATGTGCTACGTGCTGTTAACTTTCTTAATTTGCTAAAACGTCAAAGCTTCTGCACTTCTGCACAATCCCCCCTATATGAACCTGCACATACCACCCTGGGGAGCACGCTTTGCATGCTCACAACGCCCCCCCTCCTTTCTGAAATTAAATCCTATATACGACGTTGCTAGATTTGCACCTCAGCATTGGCCACAAATGGAAGGCAAGTGGGGCAAGAATGAGATAAAATCATCGATTAATAATTTCATATAGGGATTTCTTTTATATGCTTGAGGAGTTGAGCTTGCTTGGACTTGACTTTGTCAGTCTGTCCATTATTAGTTTAGCTACACCCTGCATGAAACCAAAGACAAGATGGCTATAAATTTATATGTCATCTACTATGATCTCCCTTGTTTACAGTGATTCAGAGGGGTTAAACACCATTTCATAAAAAGCTTTCAGATGCTATCTGTTGGGAAAAATATCTCTAGCTTTCTGGGCATGCTGGGTAAATGCGATATCACGTACATGTATATCACCAACAAAGCCGCAAATGGCCTCAAAAATCTCACTCATGGAAGTCATGACTTCTGAGCTGGAAGGATCTCATACAGGGATGTAGTGCAATAAAACTAAGTATGAAATATTTATCACAAATACTTGCTTAAAAATTTCCCTCTTTCAAGGTCATGTCATAATGATATCCAAATGAATGTGAAAAAAAAAAATCCCTTCCTGTCATAATGAAGAAGAAGAGAATTGTATTACAGATGAAAGGAAAATACATTATTATCTAAAACAATGTGGAAAATTCAAGTTTGCCTTTACACCAATCAGAGCAAAAAAAATGTAAGTTAAATAAAGATGCCATCTAGTTATGTTAAAATTTCAAAAAAGAGAAGTACACTGTATTTTTACAAATTTGTGTAAAACATACATGTACATGTACATAAGCTTGAACAAAAAGGTAGAGGGGAAAAAAATTTACATGGATTGTGAATTTCATAATATTTTCATGGGTCTGTACACTGCAGACTGATTTGGGTTTTTTTCTTTGAATAGAAATATTTTTAAAAGGTTCAATTGAAATGTATTTAAATTCATAAAAAAACAGCACAATGGCTTGAAAGATGGATAGGTACATGTAATAGAACTAACAGACTTTTATGCTTCATGTTTTAGCCCAAAAATATCTAATGCTGGGCTGATGATAAGTCGTATTTTTTTCCTGGAGATTGCTTTGGGGATCATGGCACACAACTGCAACTTAAAAGGTGGCATTGATTTTTGTCCATTATGTTTGTTTGTTTGGTCTTTTTTTTGTTTTTTTTGTTTTTTGAGGGGGATGGTTTGAGGGTGTTTTTTAAAGGAAAAGGAAAAGAGAGGACAAATAATGATGTGATACGAAGATACATGTAATGTTCCTGTACCCCCCCCCCCCCTCCATTTCATTGAGTAAGGAAGACTAGTGCATCCCCTCCTTATAACTTACAGGGTTCTCCACTGGTCTGTATTTTGTCCGGGGGCTCTTGTGTTCGTCGGCCTCCGAAGTCAAATTTGCGGTTTCGCGACGGCGTCAAATTTGCGGTTTCGTGATGACATATGTATTATAGTGCACTGCGTCGAGATGGTGCATTATATGTCCACAGAGAATGGGTATATATATACTGAATTCGATCGAGACGACATTTTTGATTCATCGAATGAGTGGGCGACGCACGTGCACCGCGGATCCACAGACAGAACTCGTTGCAATCGATCCAGAGAAGGTGGCCGTGATCGCAATGAGAATTCGACGTGGTTCATGCAAAGAGATAATGCGTTCGTGCGGGTTTCCGACATGATCGTGCGGGTTTCCGACATGATCGTGCGGGTTTCCGACATGATCATGCGAGTAAAGTTTTTATTTTAAGTCGATGCTTGATTGCGCAATGCCGCGCGGTCTTGATGCTGTCTTGTCTGTGCGTGAAAATATGTCAATTTTCATATCCGGGCGCGTCAAGTTTTTGTCCGGGCGGGGAAATTTTGTCCGGGCGCTAAACTGGTTTTTCAAATTTTACCCGGGCGGAGCCCCCGGGTAAAACCGCTAGTGGAGAACCCTGACTTATAACATTGGGGGAGTACCCCCTCTGTCCTTATTTTGTTACTTTGTTCAATGTCCTCATTACCCATGAAAAATAAATAAATGAAAAAGAAGTCTTTCAGTTATCTTGAGTAGCAACTTATAAGAGATGTCTTATAATAGATCATTGAGTTTGTACACAGCACTTGCCATGTATGCAATTCAAGAGAGTATTGAGTAATCATCACCCATACTTGTTTATCCGACCAAGTAAGAAGGTTTGTAGTATATTTTTTCAACTCCTATCAAGAATATTGCTTTTGTTGATGAGTCCAATTCGGCCATTTTGCAGGCAAATAAATGTTTTGTAACTTGTGTGGCAGCAGTGCGGGCTAGGACAGGGGTCATGAGGCAGGCTCATTTTCATTTGAATTCCAGCTTTTAGTTCAAACAGAAATTTTTGTTTTGAGACTTTGTAATAAATATGAAAACAGTGATTCTTTACTTCCCCTGCAATATAGCTTAGGAGAAGGGAAAAAATACATACGAATGGTAATCAATATCTTGAAAGCTCGAAGAGCTCTAGTAAAAACCAAAATATTAATGAAGTACATAAATAATTGCGAGGAAATCTTCCTTTTACATATTTTGTGCAAATCCAATAGGTCTTGTGAAATAAAAAGAGTAAGTTTTACACTAAAGCTTAGTATCGGGAAATTTGATTATAAGGAAGAGGAAGCTACATGTAGGGGAGAGAAAAATAACAATAAAAATTATGTTATGAGAAGGTAATGTTACAGTACCCTCCCACCCCCCCCCCCACCCATTTCATATTCTGAGAAAGACTAGTACATCCCCTTCCCGTGACTAACACCGTTGGGGGATTACCCCTTCTCTCCTTGTTCCATGTCCTCGATGCCCCAAAAATCTTGTGATTATCTTGACTACCAACATTTCATGAAACTTTGTTTTATAAATACATGTAGATCATTGAATTTGTACACAACACTTGCCCTATATGCAATTCAACGATTGATTTCATTTTATTACATTACATTTCCACCTTTTCACGAGATACAAAGCGCATGATTATGTTCAAGACATTGCCATTGATCTTCTCTTCTCTGTCTGGTTTATGAATCCAAGTTTATTGAACAAATAATTTAATATATTCAGAATCTTCTCTTTGTGGTTTTTTTTTTTATGGGGGAGGGGCGCTTTAGCTGGTGTAGACAAAGTGTTATGCCCGTTATAGTCCAACATACAATGATTACAATCCTACATAAATTTGGAAATGTTCTTTGTCTCATGAAAACTCAGAAGAAAAAAAGAAAAGATTGATTTTCCCTGCTAACTGAATATTGTTTACTTGCAGACATACAAATTAAATCCACGCAAACTTCGATAGTGGTCAGGGACTCGGCCAAGCTGCTTGAGGCAGTTATTATTGCCATGACGATTTGATCTATGGCAAAGCAATGTGACAGCTGGAAATCGTGCAGGAATGAAAACAGAAGATCTTGAATCAATAACCAACATCGACACAAGAATATGAGGGTATTGATTTCTTATGAGCTTCTGGAGTTCAACAGGAGGGAACACGATTATTTGTAACAAAATGGTTATCGCTGGAAAAGGAGAAAAGGAAGATTCTTTTTGTACACAATTTTCAAAGATAGGACAATTCAAGACTGGAAATTATTGCAGACACCCCATGGAATTTCTCTATCCGTCAAATTAGTGTGTAAATCATAATTTAAGTTGTTCAATTTGTTAAGAGTGGACGTCTGATGTGGCATTCTCTCTTTGTAGTAAATTACACAGTGGTGCATGTAGTTTTCCACACCCTTGATACATGCTATGTGCTGAGAGAGGGCAGTATGACACAATATTGACAGGTGCATGGTCAAATAAATTCAGTGAATGATAATGAATACATCATTGTAGGGGGGGGGGGCACAACTGGCCAATGCCCCCATGCCCCCTTCAAATTCTGGACCAAAAGGGCACCTGAAAATGTAATATTTTTTTGTTTATTTTTTTAAAATTTATTTTATTATTTTTTTGCTTGGCAGCTTCATGTAAAAAGTCTCTGTGAAACACAATTCTCTCTCTCTCTCTCTCTTTCTTTTGAATGCACTAGATTTATAGAGAAGATAATGAAAAGAAAAACATAAAAAAGACTTAAAGAGAAAGAGCATATGTGTGTGTGTTAGAGAGAGGGAGAGAGAGGGAGAGAGAGAGAAGGAATGAAAAAGCAAGCTTGTTCATTTTTACATATCAGTCTACATGTACATGTACATTGCACATGTATGTGTGCACCGTGATCATGGTCAAACTTTTGTGCATCAATTAGAGTCGTAAACTCGGTGCTTGACGCCCATTTATACTGTAACTGCATGCCGCATTCAGTCATGGATGCATTTACCAGTTAAGTGGCAGTACATTCTTGTATGAGGTACTTCAGCTAAATCTAGTGTGAGCTATAATTACAGGCACTCCAAATCGGGAGTGTCCATAGCTACCTGAGCTCAAGAGGGATCAAGTTATGCTGAGATGACAGGGTGGTAATTGTGGCAACCTGGCCGGAATGTCTCGTTTTGATGTTTGGCATATTTGATGTTCATTTCGTTAGATTTTTGCACATTTTGGTCTCAATTTACAATGTACATTTGGATCACAGGAGGAAATTAGGATTTCAGTGTTGATCTGTAAGTCACATCAGAAAAGAATCTGGCAATGCAATAAAAGAAAATCACAGTAGTGGAGAACAAGTTACATGTAGCTCTAGAAAGCTATTAAAAAAACGATCAAAAGAAAGGATGAAAATAGAACAATTAACCCTGATCACTATTTTCATCCATGTATGTAGAAGATACAAAAATAGCTCTTGTGAAGAAAGGAGTGATCTTTGCCCAGAATTTTTTTGGTTTGTTCAGACTTGTTAAATATCAGACCCTACATGTATTTTACAGGTTCCACTCCGATACAAAAATTAAAGCAGGGCAGAGTCCTGCTCGTCCCTTCCAAGTTTCCTAATATGAAATTCATTGAAATATGTGATTAGCCAAGAATTACAGGCTATAATAGTTTGTTGTTTTTTTATGTAGAGCTTGTTAAATTGTTTTTTATTGAGCTCTCCTAAATTTAAAAAATGTTCAAGGATATTCCTTTTTTCTGTAGGTTACTGAATGATTAGAAAAAAAAAGTATATTAAATATGAAAATTATGAATGTATACTGTAATGATTGAAAGTACAATGTTAATGCTTGGATTTTATAAAGGACAACTATTAACTGCTGTTTATGTATTTGCTCCTTTTCTGCCTCTCTCTTTTTTTTCTCTCTCTCTCTCTCTCTCTCTGTCACTCTCTCTCTCTCTCTCTCTCTGTCACTCTCTCCCACTCTTAATCTTTATATAGTACATGTATGTCTCGCAGGGCCCAAGATATCATTACAAAGACATAACAAATGTGCTTGTCCTTTTGCAGCTTACGTCATACTACATAGAAAAGAGAAAATAAGCCTAAGATATTAAAGAGAGGTAGAGGTCTGGTAAAGATGAAAACCAATTTGTGAGCTTTCTTGTTAATTAGTTCTTTCCCATGTGGAAGAATACGATAGTACAAATGCCCCCTCCCCCACCCCAAGTTTCTTCCTGAAGTGCTTTCACACTATAAGAAATAGCCAACAACTTTTGACCAAATTCTAATGCTAAATGTATCAATGTATCTGCCTAGTGATAATAATAATAATAATAATAATAATAATAATAATAATAATAATTATAATAATATTAATAATAATAATAATAATAATAATGATAATGATAATGATAATAATAATGATAATAATAATAATAATAATTGCCCTGCAGTCATATTATTACCCCAGCTTTAGCACGGCTACCATGATAAAGCGCATGAGCATTTGAGGAATTTCTTCCCACCGTTGTACAATGTATGTGTACATGTATGGGCTGTGATTAATTTAATAATTTTGATGATTCCAAAATCTCATAAACTTTTCACAATTTTAATATTTATTAGTAACTATTCTGAAAAATATCTTGATAAAAATTTATAGTAACTCGGCTTCATATTCAAAGCCACTTGATGACTTTGTTAGCAATAATACCATGTCAATATGTGCTATTGCCTGTATATATAATTTACAAATTATAATGGAAAATGTAATGAAAAGTAAATTAGTTTTAAAAAGCTTTCAAAAATATTGATGTTAATTTTTTTTTTGAAAATCAGATCAGCTGCCTCTTTTTAATGATACACTGTTTGGGCATGGCTACATTTGTATTTAAACATATAGTGATTATTAGAAGAAAAAAAATTAATCCACCATAATATTTGGTTCTAGGATACATGCCGTGGCAATATCTGCTCCAGGCTTTAAAGATTTTGACTTTCAGTTTAGAGTTGCAAATGGGTTTAATATTGGGTCTAGGGACCATATGTACATGTATAGTGTAAGGTCTAGGTTGAAGTTAGAACTTAGATTAGTGTTAGAAATTGACTTAAGAGCAATTGCCCAATCGCCTGATTTTTTTTTTTTTTTTTTTTTTTTTTGAACCGGAGACAATGCTATGATTAGCACTTTATCTTGAATTTGAATGGAGATGAAATCTAGAGCAAATCACCAAGGGATCAAAACAAAACTGGCATCTAAAACACAGCATCTTGATGAGAAAGGCAAATGTCATATTTTTCTCTAAAGGTTGAGTGATCTAGCCTAGCCTGCTAATATTGTCACTAAGGATTAAGGGAATGTATTACCTTGTAATGCTGCGTGGGGATCAAATGGGGTCCAGATTTAGCTTAATGTACCATCTGGAATCATCACTCAAGTTTCTGTCTTTCTATCTCTTTCTCTCTCTCTTCTTCTCTCTCTCTCTCTCTCTCTCTCTAGAGCTCGATCCCAACTATTTCTTATGTTAAGAACAAACTCTTTGTTTCTGGCTGCTAATTGGGTGAAACAATGCAATGGACGATTATAGCGCAGGCGCATTGCGCAACCAAGAACTTTCACAGGGTTGTGAAAGGAATCGTGCGGGGTGCTGCCACATGTTGTGTCAGCTCAAAGTCTTGATTATGATGAAGATGAAAAGTGAAAGTTTGTATATATCTTGACATTTCGGTAATAAGGGAAACTTTTTTTTACCCACTTTCTCTCTCTCCCTCCTGCTCTCTCTCTCCACTGCTGTGGGTGAATGTCAGTGACTCACTGTGTTTATTTTCGTGAAGGACATTCTAATGTCAGGGATAGTTATCCCACAGACCTGTAATGAAGAAATCACCAAAAATTGACTGCATGTGTAGAATCCTACACATGTCCTGTTGATCTCAAGGTCCCTTTTTCACTATGGTAATGCAACTCTTTCCCTCAATTGTGCAGTTTCATCTGGTGAGTTGTACATGAAAACCGGCATTCTCTTGCCATTATTGGAGTCTGGTGTGTTAACATCTACAAAAGATACCTGCTCAAGCAATGGCGATGGTCAGTATTGGTTAAGGGTGTACATGTAGGTCCTGTTCAGGGGGAAAGTACACACCATACCCAAGCATTTTGCTTGTCATGGTTCGGGTAACAGGAAATGTGTCATGATACACTGTTGTCCAAATGACACTCTTGTGGTAATGTTTTAACATCTTCAAAAGATTGCAGGTGTATATATTGTATGTGTAGAGTGTCTTGTGCAAAGCTTGAAGAATATGTCAAGTGTAGTCTTAGATGTACATGTACATGTATGTATCAATATCATTTATGTGTGCTTGTATATACATGCATGTGCATCGTAAGATGTGTCCTGTTGATACATGTAAATGCCTTTATACTTTGATATGGTATTTTTATGTTTGTAAAACTTAGCGAATTTTGTATGCATTTGTGATGTACATGTACAATGTAGATATAGTGAGTTGAGATGAAAATTTTTAAAAAGTGATTTTTTTTTTTTTTTACTTCTGTATCATGAGCAAGCTTTTGATATATTATAATGATATAAATTTGTGTACATGTACATCTGTATGACAGGATTTGAATAACTTTTTCATTTTATTTTTTTGCTTCTCTCTTTCTTTGCCTTCTTTCTGTTGTCTCCCTCTCTCTGCCATTCTCTCTTGCTCTCTCTCTCTCCCTCTCTCTCCCTCTCCCTCCCTCCCTCCCCTCCTCTCTCTTCTGCCCTCTTCTCTCCCTTCTCCCCTCCTTCCTCCCTTCCTTTCTCTTTCTCTATGTCTCTCTGTCCCATTCTCTCTCAATGCCCCCCCTCTCCTCTCTCTCTTCTATTCCCTCTCACTCTCTATATCATTCCACAGGTCCAAGTCCCCCACTGGCCAGTCCTTCCAGCCATGGGCAAAGAGCCTCTGTGTAAGTCACTTACCATTTATTACCATAATTTCAAATATTCAGGATAATACACATCCACTCTACTTGCACCACTGCTGTTATTACAGTGGAACCTTGTTGTAACAAACTCCTTGGGACCGAGGAAATAACCTCTTTATATTGAAACCTTGTTATATCAGGGCTAAAAAACAATAGAATACAAAGAAGTTTGTTAAATATCAGTGTTCTTTATAACGAGGTACCACTGTACAGTGTACTTGTCCCCTTGCTCACTTTCAGTACAATCAGCGTTGTCACTACGGTGGTCGGCGTTGATCGGAACCTTCCACCACTCGAAATTTCCGACCGGCACTCAATGCAATATTACACCTGCCCGCCCGGCACTAATTTCCCCACTGACAAAGAAAACAAACTACAATTTTGACCTACGAACATGCAATTGTGGTTTAAGCCAGTAATCTGACAGCACTCACAGCAGGTACATGTACATGTACAAAGTAAACCAAATACTAGTACAGTAGTTACGATGCTTAATGCTGCAGCTACAATAGAGTGTGTAGGCCCTACTTTGTAGATACATGATATTTTTACTGTTTAACTATAACTTATAAGCCCTGAAAACCGACTAGTTTTTGTCCCCCTGAACCCCTGTGGGAAGGTGTCGGGCGATAAAATTTCCACCACTAAAAAGTCCCTGGTGACAACCCTGAGTACAATCTAGTCCAAAATCAACCACTTCCACTTGTACTTCCCCACTTCCAACCCCACTTCCCTACCACATTTATTAGCACTACTACTACTACTACTACATCCACCACAGATACCACTAATTAATTCTGTTAGCAATGCCAATACCACCGCTACTTTCATCAGTACTCCTACTACCATTGTCATTAATTGAACTAGCACTCCCTCTTCCTGTCGTTACATTAGAAGGTTTTTTTCCACAAAATGCGGCATTGGCTCCCACCATTACTCCTACTACCTCCACCATTAACCATTCTCACTTCCTCTTCCACTCGGACTACTTCCAGATTATTCTCATTTCCTCTCCGTGCACCACTTCCACTTCCACTAATGTACATGTACATGTAGGGCTGTATATTGTACTCCAAGTTAACTTTTAAAGTTCACTTTGTCTTCCTTGAAGTTGTAAGTTCAATGTTTGCTTTAATTAGCCTCTTTACTTTCTATAGACTCTGTGTCCCTATTCACCACCAAGTATGCTCTTCTTTTTACGTTCACATGCCCCACATGCTGCAGACATTCACTTTCTTTGTTCACTCTAACACCCATTTACAGTACAAGAAATCTCTTTCCCTCCTCTTCTGTCACCTGATCACTCTTCCCTCCATAACAGTCACATGACACACCACACTCTCCCTTTTGATTGGCCCACTTTTCTTTGAATATAGATGTAATCACATGACTGACTTCCTTTTGAATATTAATGAGGATGTTATTGTTATACTTAGTTGCTAAGTTCATACATATGCATGCATGTTGGAAAGAGCAGAAAATAAACTTAGAGCTTCTCAGCAGAGGGGTATTCTGAACCAGAGCTACTAAACAGTAAATATTGCCTTATCGCTTCCTCCTTTCCGTTGTGGAAAAAAACCCATGCAGGCTCACACAAAACTGAGCCCCACACTAACGTTTCCACCAGTAATAATTACAACTATCACTTCCACTGCCACTGCCATTACCTCCAACATTACCATTTCCACCTTCACTATAAAGTTCACTTGCACTTCCACTACCACTACCACTACCACTACAATTACTTCCATTGCCATGCCCAATACCATTTCTAGAAACCATTCAAAATTGCCCCATTCAAGTGATGCCCCAATTTTTTTCTTTCTTTTTTGTTGTTGACACCACTGCTACCCCCTCTCCCAATACTATTACCATTCTGACTCCCATTCTCTATCTACATTACTTCCTCAGCTTCATGCAACTCCCTGTAAACGGTTGATTTTCCACTAATTCAGTAAAACCCGATGCTCCGTCTAAATTCATGTTTAACAATAAGGAAAACCTAGACCTCGGTCTAACTTCCTTTATTAAAACTCGACTTTAGACATAAGGGTCGGATTTAAATGTTAGCAGGTTATGGTGCATGCTGTACATCATCATCTCCATGAACACTAGTCGTTATAACATGTATAAAGTTGTTATTATACATTGTGAGTCAATAAAAAGGAAACCCTTATTCAAGCCCCAATGTCTTAAAAGATAGGTGAAATACATGTAGCTGTCAAAATGTAATATAATGGTATGGCTGTTGATAGTATCTTCTTTAAAAGGATAGACTGTTCACCAAAATCTGGTCATGAATGACTCGGCAATGGCCAGTTTTAAAAAGCATATAAAATCGTCTTTGCCAAAGTTTGGGCTGTGTTGTTCAGGAGTTACTTTCGTTATTTGTGAGTGCATTCAAATGGAATGGAGAACATTCAACCAACCTTGGGTTGACCATCCATTTCACTCAAAACATGGGCAGCTCTACTCAAATTTGACATGAATCAGGAAAAATTTTACTGTTCAGCTGTTCATGGTCTGACTCTGATTTTATTGATCAAGGTGTTGAATTAAATCAAACATGCTAGGCTACAATGTGAATATCTTAGATTAAATCAATATGAATTGATCGCAACGATATTTGGGGTTGAATCTGGGTTTCCTTTTTATTGACTCACACTGTATATTGTTCACCCAATTTTTGTCTTATTTTTTATTATTCTAAATATTTTAGTTTATTGTTGTCTTTTAGATTGTGTTATGTTTTACAGTCTGGTTTTGTTTGTGTCTTGTTTTGTTCTTGATTTTGGTATTTCATATGCAATGAATTACTTGTTTGTGAAGATATTGCTTGGACAACTTCATTGTGATTTTGTGCATTTGCCCCCTCAAATGTTGTGGATCTTGAGCAAGACTAAACTTTTTAAAGTTTTATTTTTCATAGTTATTCATACATACAGTGGAATGCTCAAGATTTTTATGCAAGAGATTGAAGAGAATAGATTGGATTAAACCTAAACTAGATTATTTAGCTTTGGTTCCAAAAGTCAGAGCCACTGAAGGCCCCAACTTGGAAGCCTGAATGTTGAAATCGTTAGAGGCTATGCAACATGAAAGAGGTATATAGTCCAGTTGCAACATTTGTGAGGGATTTAGAAGCTGCATTTGTGCCAGAAAACGGAAGATTAGATAAGTTGGTTATGTAGACTCAAGGAGAAATGGAAAGGGCCCATGAGGGTAATTCTTGGGTCTTTCAATTCTCTTTTAACAGGAAAATCAAACTTACCTACTTTGGCATGAAAACTAAATTTTTGATGTAAAGAATTGTCTATGTCCTACATTATCATCATCTTAACGTATAGAATTCATATGCCTATTTAAAGTTTATGTTTAGTTCTGAAGGTGGAACTGCATCTCAATAGAAACTGGCTGAAAGCAGTTTGAAATCATTTGTCATGCATTACATAATATATATATATATATATATATATATATATATACATATAAATTGTAAATGTAGTAAAGACAAAAACAAAAAACAACAACCATAAAAACTTGCTGGAGATCGTATTTACTGAAACGGTGAAACCATTTTATTCATTGGCGTTTGATATGCTGTCAGGATGATTGGCTTGATTTTCTTATCTTTGTTTGATCATTATTCAGCTGTAATACATTTTCTACTAGATTTTTGTAGCACTAGATACTAGATACGTGTACATGTATCAATTATTTGTAATATTGAACAATCTGTGTAAGTTGGGTTTCAAATTTGAGAAATTTATTTTTTCTATCATTACCTGAACTCAAGGTTATCTTCAAGCAGACTTTAACTTGCCCAACAAGGCAAATGGGAATTCTCTTTGTAGCTCTGCATGTAAAGTGAATGATTTACCTGGTATACAGTAGCATAGCGATTTGCTACATGTACTCAATTTGGGTATGATTGCTACACAACATGTACATGTACAGTGTATTTACAGATGTGTAGGAGTTTACTGCATTGAACTGTGTAGAATTTTGAACAAAATCTTTGTCTGCTGACTGAAATTGCTATTCAAATTTCAGTAGGTAAATTATTCCCTGATGAACATGTGTGTTTTACATGAGATTCTGAAGGAATTTCAGCTTCTAAATTGTAGGTTACTGCTTTAGTATGCATTTACATGTACCTATATCTGGGTGCAGGACATTTGGTCAAGGATTTCTATGATTTTTAAGAATGTCACATGACTACTGACCTATTTTCTTTTTCTTTTGGAAAGCAGATAATTCATTCATTTAGCTCTCTTCATGGAAGTCAAATGCGCATACTGATCCATTCATAAGATTTGGGGGGGGGGGGGATTTGTGACCAACACTAGCACTAGCCTTACTCCCAGATGGCAAGTTTAATTTCCTGTTTGATAAGTGTGCATTACACTTGAAATAATAGTGGATAAATTACATTTGCACTAAATGACCTGCCTTCAGTGTACATGGAGCCTATATCCGCTTAGATTATATAGCACCTGCATGGTGTAGGATGTCTGGATATATGGTCTTAGCTCCAGACTTTATTACGTGTATAATGTAACCATGGATAATCTTCCATAGAGTCATGGTATCAAATGATGGTAATGTCAGATAACTGGTTGTCTGGAAGAAACTTTAACTGGAAGTTTACAGGGAACTTAGGCCAAGTAAAATTGATTCCTACTTTGCGAAAATGAGGAAGAGGGGGTATCATGTTATTTGATATTTTTTTACAAGATGGCTGCCGCACATACAAACACTATTAGGCACGGCTTCCCTTTATATTTATATTCTTCTAGAGTCCCTTTAAACCCCCAAAAGGCATCAAGTTTTAATTTTAGGGGTCTGCAGTAAAATGTTGGTTAATTTTTTTAATTTTTTTATTTTTAACAAAAATATCAAATAACAAGAAAAAGGAGGCCGGTGGGGACGAGAAACTGGGAATCATTTTTATTTGGCCTTATCAACCAATTTTTATCTTGTTCTCTTTTGGGTTCTAAAGTAGTGTTCTCCATGTATGTATTCAGAATTTCAGCTTATATTGCAAATTTGAATACCAAATTTCAACTCTACATAAAGCTAGAAGTGACTTTTGAGTAGGCTAGTCCATAAATGTTTAAGCGCATGGAAGTTTTTATCTCCATGAAGAAGTACTATGTAGAACGATGCATAGGCATACGAGGAAGGGAGGGGTTGTAGCCCCCCGGAGAATTTTTGAATCATCAATTTAATCAGGCAGTAAACTTAATGCTTCTTCACAATATTGAGAAACTGGACAATCGATATTCTGGCAAGAGACCTTACCCCCCCCCCCCCCCCCTCTCCATAATTGTGCATACAAATGGAAGTATTCATATTCAACTTATTTTAAATAGAATAGAAATGTATTTGAGGGTTTGAATTCCAGTTTGATAACAAGAAGCTGTCAAATCTCAAGCAATAGCTGCTATGTTATTCATTTGCAGGTTTCATGTAATTTGGTATTTTAACCAGCAACTACTGAATTCTCGTCTTTCCTATAGGCATATAATACAGAAACCACTTGGTTCTAGTACACAACAGGTTAACCTTTTAACATTACTGGGCTTTTTGCTCAAGACCAACATTACTGGGCTTTTTGCTCAAGACCAATTTCATTTTTTTGCATGTTGCCAAAATGTTGTTAGAAGGCCCCCACTTGCAGTGTGTTTATAGAATTTGTTCTGAAGCCAAGCTTTAATGAGAGGCAAATTAGTGGTAATCACATTAGGGCATAGACATGTTCAACATGATTCACCAGTTTCCATGTGAGATGCACACGTCATCATCCTACTCCTAAACTCCTCTTCGTAGGACGTGCCTGCATGCATGCTCAGTGTGAGGTGGAAAGGGAGAGAGAGAGAGTGATTCAACAGGTATTGGGAGAGATACAGAGAATGTGGAAGAAATAATGAGGAAGAGGTGGAAAGAGAGAGAGGGGAGAGGCGTGAGAGAGAGAACAATAGAGAATGATTCCACAGGTATTGGGAGGGAGAGAGAATATAGAAGAAAATAATGAAGAGGAAGAGATGGAAAGAGAGAGACGTAGAGAGAGAGAGAGAGAACAAGAGAGAATGATTCAACGGGTATTGGGAGAGATAGAGAGAATGTGGAAGAAAATAAGGAGGAAGAGAAGGAAAGGGAGAGAGAGAGAGGAGGAGGAAAATATGGAAAGGGAGAGAGAGGGAGATGGATAGGAAGAGGGAGGAAAGATTGATAAGGAGAAAGAGAGAGAGGGGGAGGGATGGGAAGAGAGAGAGGGGGTGAGATGGAATGAGAGAGAGGAAAAGAGATGGAAAAAGAGGGGGAGATGGAAAAGGAGAGACTAGAGACCAATGAGGAGAGAGAGGGGAAACAAAATTAAGAGACAAAAGGATGCAGAAAAAATGCCATAAAGATGAAAGGGGGTTAACACGTAGTAGAGGGAAAGGAAAGTTTAAAGGAAAGATTCACCCTGACATCGAGCTGATTTTCAACAATTTTTTTTTTTTTTAATTGAGAAGTCTAGAAAATGTGATAAAGGAAAGGAAAGTCTTAAATTTTCAAAGTTGTAATTAGCAACATTACGATATCCTTTTCAAGGTATTGTGTTTTGGTTTTGTTAAAAAGATTTCATAAATTCCCATGATTCTTCAAAGAAAATGTTTTTCTAATACTGTCCCTGAATTTTTTTCCCCATCAGAAACTAGTGGGTGCACCATGTAGCTTGCAAAAGATATCGTAGAGTTAGAAATTTTTGTAGGGATTTTTAAATTAAAATCATTTTGTAAATTTTTCATTCTTCACTAGTTGTCATCCCTTAAACCTTTCAGGACAGGAATTATTTAAGGGCTAATTTGATCACATTTTGTTCTTCAAATTGGCAACAGTGATATTTTTCTTTTAGTGCTACATGGTTCTAATAAGGTGTAATGTCTTTGAAAACAATATGCATAGTTAGGAATTCTGTTGAAAAGTTGAAAAAATTGCCAATTTGAAAAATAAATGATTTTGAACCTCTTAATATGTTGTCAATTTCAGGATTCTAAAAGCTTATTCTTGTTTTTAAAATTCCTGGAATCAATCGCAATGTGGTCATGCAACAAAAAAGGGCATACCTGTACATGTAGTGTGTGCATAAATTATTGCTCTTTCTACTCATGTATCTGGTAAATATTTTAGAGCTCTGAATCAAAAAGTTATTGAGCCAAACCACAAAATGTGGTCAGTTGTCTCGAAAGGGTTAAATGAGTCAACTTAGAAAAAAAATGGACATACACAGGTAATTTAAAGCAAGAAGTCAATTGTTGTGAGAGAAAATTTTGAATTTTCAACTCCGAAAGAAAACATTCATTTATGGAGCATAAAATTAAGTGAATTTCAGTGGATTATCAATGATGCTGCCTTTGTTGCATTAATTTCTTAGTTTACAAAAGGTAGATGTACTTTAAGGGAAAAAGAGAGAGAAAGCAATTTTGATCCAGGGCTAAGATATTTCAGATCTGAAATATCTGTTCACTGCATCATCCCACATGTGACATGGCCTTGTCAGATGAAGAGAAAAGTGTGTTCTTAAGTCATTATTTCAAAGGTCTATTGTCGTCTTTGTGCAAGTGTGCAACCAAATGCGAGAGGAGACAAAGGGGTTGTGTGATTTTTGTCGACATCTTCTTGGCAGTGAGCCTTTATTGCCTTTTTGGAGTTTACTTGCTTGAATGTTTCATCATAGTTTTTTTATTTTCCTAGAAAATGCTTAAAGGAAACTTCATCAGTTAAATAAATGCTGCAAAATGTAAAAGTTTTGAAAACTGTTCATTCTTAAGAAAACATTGTAAATATTGTAAAACCCAATGGCCTGTATTCAGCTAAAATTTAAAGCGGACCCTGGGTCTAAAGTGAAGTTTTAACAAAGGAAGTTAGACTGTAAGTGTTCCTTTTTTAAACACAACTTTAGACTGAGTGTTGGGGGTTTAACTAAAGTAGTACCACCAGTGTGCCCTCATGTGCCTGATAGGAGGGCACAAAAACAAATTTTATTTTTTCCTTTTCTTTAGTAGTGTAATGATAGGATAGAGAAATAAGAAGTAAGTTTTAAACTTTTAACAGTTTAGACAAAGTATGGTTTGAATTGTGTTGTCTAAATGTGGTCAAAGAATGGTCAAAACTTAGAAGAAATATTCATCTACTGTCCATACATCCATTTGCACTCTTCTGCTGGGGCACACAAAAACTTTGCATAACCAATGGCAAATGAGAGCCACAAATATGAATATACATGTATATCTTTCTTTATTTTTATTATAGGGGAATCCCAAGCCATGGAAGGGACCTTAGAGGAAAAGAACTCCACCGCCCAAGACACAAATTACGGTTTGTTACCTTTTTTTACAATTTAAAAGTGTATTATGTGATATGTTACCTGTTCTTGTTTCATGTTGTTTTTTTTGTGAGCTTTTCCAATACTTAAAAAAAAAGGGAATATTTAGCCTTTGCTTTTTATGTTACGATGTCATTTTGTAAAGCTTGATTTTGGGACAGAGTGTATCCTGTTGAGGACAAAATTCTGAATGAAAGCTAGAGCTCTACTTTAAGCTTACTTCCTACACTGTGCTGTAAGCTTGTCCACTACATATGGATAGGCTGCATGTATATACCGCATACACTAGAGGAAGCAAGCAAGGTTCAAATATACCTGATGAGCAAGTTTAGTAGAGAGCTAAAATTATGGAGGATAGTAGGCCTATAGCGACAGGATCCTGTCAGTTGCTTCTTACACACACACATATGTCTTGAGAATATTTGTAGCGATGCGTCATGGGCAAGATCAAGTCGGTGAAAGTCCCTCGTTATCACGCATACTGTCAACCCCAATCTAATACTTCAGCCTCTGTATGGGCACTATACTCTGACCACCCGAAATGCTTGAATTCATGAGTTGAATGGAAAAGTTAAGACTGCTTGGGGGAAGGTGTTCTGTGTATTGCAAATATTCTTATTCCATATGAAAATCATTTGAAGTGCTCCATGTGCAACATTATTTTGTCGTTTCTGATGTTAAGTTGCCTTTGGAGAGTGTTAAATCATTTATGGTATGATTTTACTGGGGAAAATAAGTAATATGTAATAATAGTCGATGTTTTGTTGAATTTTTGATCATTTTATTCCATAATTGGTTGAAATATTGCATTTTGGAGTAACAATAAGGGCATCTTGATCCATTGGTATAGCATGGGCCCAGGCATTGAAGGAAAACCTTAAAACAAAATGCAGCTCCTCAAGAAGTTCTTGCTAGAATGCTCTAAATAATTGAAGAAAGTCTGAGACACCTCAATAAAGCCAATTAAATCCAGCAGCCACAAACAGATGTATCTCAACTAAGTTTCACCTAACAGTGCAACATCTGTAATGGTATGAACCAGTTTTCACCAGAGACCTGACTCGATCTACAGTACATATCTGGATTTCCTAACAACATCAACAACAATAACAACAACTATCGTGCACACTCAATTTTCCTCTTAGCCCCAAAGGAAATTGAATGCTGCAGTAAAATTACAATTTCCGGTCTCTGCTTCCGTCTGCAGGCCAACTTTCAGTCAGGTTTGGGGGAATCTTAATGGTTGTCATGGCGATTCATCATTTTCTTTTGTTTCTCATTTCCTCCGTTTTTTTTTGTAGGTAGGTAATGTGTGTGGTGTTATCTGTATTGTTCTTTGGCCCGGTGTTTAGGCTTTGAAAGCTATTAGAATATACAGTATATGTTTCATTTTATTTTCTTTTATTGTAGCATACTTTTCTTAAACATATTGATATAGGTAGAAAGCAGTCATAACTTGTATACTATAAGAATATCATAGTTAAATGGAAAAATGATATGGGTCATCATAAAATGAGTCAACAAGCAAAGTAATAGACACATACATATATGTGAAGCCAGTTTTCCTTCATACAAGTACAGTGTATGTTCAAATTCTCCTCCCCCCCCCCCCCAAAAAAAAAAAAAAAGAAGTAATTTTTAAAAGAAAGTAAGAAGAAAGTATCATTGAAAACATTCAAAATACATTTTGATTTCATAAATCTCCCACTTTTCCTTAAGTGTTTCTTGGGAATTTATGTGTGTTGAATATTAAAAATGTATTAAAAACATTAAAATGTTAATTTAGATTACACATACATAATGTACATGTACTGTGTATATGTACATGTATGTGCTCTCATCAAGTATGCAGTCATTTAAGTAACAGAAAGCAGAATTGCATTCAAGAGATTTTCTAGATCTGTTTGTTTTTTCTTCTGGCAAAATATCAGGGGAAGTACTGTAAAGTGTATGTTTACACCTTGTAGATGTGGTTCCCCCAGAGGACTTGATTAATGGACTCTACTTTAGTCACTACTACATGTACATGTACCTGTAGTGGTGGAGATGTGAGTTGGTCTAGGGGTCAGCTCTCTGTGTTCACCTACACTTACCTACGATTGTAACGAAATTGAGTTGCATCTTCCGGATGGTGACGTTAAAGTTTATACAAGAAACTAGGCTTCATACTTCTCTCCTTTGGACTCTACTCTACATGTAGCTGACACCTGGAGTGACTCAATTACAAGACTTGTCTCAAGTCAAATCTAGGAGGGACTTGACTCAACTTGATACTTGACCCCTTCTGACTCCACTCACGCAAAGAACCTTTAGGGAGTCAATTACAAGACTGGACTTGAGTCAAAACAATCTAAAGACTCGACTCGACTTAATACTTACAATGGAGTTTCTTCTGACCCTACTCAAGCTGAAAAATCTTTAGGGACTCAATTACAACACTGACTGGACTCAAGTTCATACTAGAAGAAACTTGACATCGTATTTAGCCTGTTTGGACTTGATTCTTGCTAAAACCTTGAGTGACTCAATTACAAGACTGGACTTAAGTCAAAACTAGTAGAGACTTGACCCGACTTGTTACTTTGCCCCGTCTGACTCAACTCTAGCAAAAAAAAATATTGAGGGACTCAATTACAAGAATGGCAATTTTGTGATGATTTGAGTCATCCTTAGAAACTGACTTGACTCGATTCACGTCACAACTAGGAGAAGCTCGACTCAACTCAGGACGCAACCTTCTATGGCAGTGGACTGGATCTGTTGGGACTCGATTACGACCCTCCGTTTGCTCCCTCACTTATGAGAAGGTCTTTCTTCAGTATGATAGACATAAATTTATAACTAAAAGCAAATTAACAGTTACTGTGTTCATGAGTAATGAATGGATCACCGCCGATCCGCCCGCCACCAATCCCTCCGTCGTCTGCACTCACGCCCACACAACTCCCCGATGTCACAGCGCCACCACCGACACACCCGCCGCCGACTCGGTCCGCCACCAATCCCTCCGACGTCCGCACTCACGCCCACACAACTCCCCGACGTCACAGCGCCACCACCGACACACCCGCCGCCGGCCCCACCGGCCGCCGATTCCTCCGACGTCCGCACTCACGCCATAAGAACCCCCCGCTCGTCTAGCGTCCTTCACTCCTGAAGACGGACAGTCAACCTGCCCGAAACGTCGAGTAACCTCTCTTCACTTCAACCTGCTACTACTCAAACCTTCGCTACTCAAGCCACATTCAGCTCATCTCATCTGGTTTACAGTCCTGTTCAGGACTTCACTCATTTTCAAGAAAGAATACCTCTATTTTCCTCTTCTCATCCTTTCTCGTCTTTCTATTTCAATTTCCATATTTCCTTTCTTCTAACCACACATGGTGAACCGTAAACCTTCTCCACGTTGAAGATTCATTGTACACTGTCTTCACCACCTTGGTGTACTCTGCACTTTTTAGTCATGTTTCTTAGTCATACTATTTTGAAAAAGGAAGGAAAAAACCAGGGGGGTGGGGAGGAAACAAGATACATAGGAAGTATCACATGTAGTTAGCTTCTTTCTTTTTTTTTGTCTAATTGAATTGAGATGGGAGGAAAAAAGGTTTCTAACTTTTGATATGAAAGAGATATAAAAAAACAAAGATAAAAGTCATAAAACTTTGATAAAGATCTCGCTTTAACAAGGACCTTGGGACCATGAAATTACCTATCAAATTACTAGGACCAGCAAAATTGCCTTGTTGTATCAGGAAACTCAGTGCCCAACACTATTATGTACTTTTTTGTACTTTTCGTATTTGTGGTTTCTTCTGTTTTCATTTTAAGCACATGGGGACATGCTATCCTGCTATGTGTTAAGCGCCATAAAAGAACCGAGTATTATCATCATTATTATTATTATATTAGAGCTCTTTATAACGAGTTTCCACGTATCATTACTAATTCTTATTCTGTACCGTGGAAACTCGTTATTAAGAGCTCCGATATATAGAAAGATTCCTTAATACAAGGTGATTTTGCTGGTCCCAGGTCTTTATGTTCTTTTGGTTTTTTTTACCCTGATAATAAAGGAATTCCTGATATAACAAGGTGATTATCATGGTCCCAAGGTGCTCGTTATAGAGAGTTTCCACTGTATAAGGTTAGCCTTCAATTTTTTTTTAAAGGTGAAATAGGGTGGGGAGCAATTAAGGAGGACAGTTGTATGTAGGACTTGTACCATTTTGTCTTTAATATGAGAACTGAATTAAGAAAGCAAGAAGTTGTATATTTCAACTACATGTATATGTACATACATGTATACAAAATAACATTGTCAAAAGCTATGAGTTTATGATTTCAGAGTGTTGTAATCATCTTGTCTTGCTGTTACCTTTTGGAGGAATTTTTTTTTTTTTTTGGAGGGAGGGAGGGCAGTAAAGAAGATACATGTAATTTACATTGGAAGTATTAGTTACTATTTTGTCTAATTGAATTAAGATTGCAAGGGAAATCAGATAGAAGGGTAGCCAGACTTTTAGACGACATTTAAATTGATCAGGAATCATCCGTAATCCATGAAAGCACTTGGAAGTTGGTGATTGCATAATGATAGAATTTCTTTCCCTGTTTAATGCATACTTCATAGTTAATAGTAATAGTAAGAGCAAATTTAATTAGACATTGTTTTTTCCTCTTTTCCTGTTCTGTTTGTTTGCTTTTATTTAGTGGTCTCTCTAGTCAGGTTCACAAGAAGGGAGCTAAACTTTAAGTTTCGCTTGTTGTTTTAAAACGTTAAGTTATCATGTAGTGATCTTGTAGTTTCAGACCATATGAACAGACTTGTAGTTTCGAAACTTTAAGTTTACTTGTAGTTCCAGAACCACAAGCGAGCTTGTGGTTAACACCGTAACCTCGAGCAGTGGGGGGTCCTCGTTGTAGTTACAGACCGTGTGAACAGAATAAACTTGAAGTTTAGCAATCTCGTTACTAACGATGACCTCTCTGCTCATGTTAAACGACGATCACTCGACTTGTAGTCTTGAACAATGAGCGTCGTTTCGGGCCCGTGTGAACCCTCGTCGTTGTTAATGAGCTGTTGTTTTGTCAACTCTAAGTTTTGCTAACTTAAAGTTTCGAAACTACAAGTCCTGTGTGAACATGTTAGTATCTATCCATTTATTTGTTGTTTTTTGTTTGAGATGATTAAGTTACATATTTATGACTGGGGGGGGGGGGGGTAGGATGATTCAATGTATTTTACAAGGGTTTTTTTTCTTCATTCTGTCAGTGTAATGATAGATAAGTAGTATACATGTACATGTACATTGTACATGTACCCATGAAAAATGATAGTACATTGTTGTAATTCAAAGATGAGCAAACTTTAAGTCTTTTTTCTGACCACCTTTTTCACAGCAACCAGTATTTCCTTTTGCAGCTTTAAACTCAGATAATGAGATGTTTAAGTGCAAAGTCATTGATGTTCTATCAGAATCTGCAGAAAATTAGAATATCAACATTGATTTTTTATGTGAATAATTGCAATTATTTGCTGTGCACTCTGTTTAGCTGCTCAAAGATCTATAGAAGTGAGATTTACAAGGAAAGGGAACATTAAAGGAGAGGGGTGGGGACACACTTTAGCTTTCAGTTGCAATTTTGGTGTGCGTATGTGAAAGGGGCTAGGCTCACTTGTGCTAGCAAACCAGTGGTGTATGTTGTCCCCTTAGGGGAAGGTTCCTATCCAATTTGATGATTCATGTTAAGCTGTTAGTGACCGTGATCTAATAGAAGCGTGTAACACTGATATGACGTCACTTTGAATCATGCAGTTTGCCATGCTAGCAATTTGTTTGGTTGACCCTCCAATTTAAACTCATCAAAGTTTTATCATGGAAATTTGGAAGTATTTTCTTTCCTGGCTTGGTTTTTTTGTTTGTTTGTTGGGAGTGTCACAACCAGCAACAAGGGAGATCTGTACTCTTTGAAAGGCAGAAATTGAAAAGAGTAATAAGGTCTCCAGACCTGTATCTTGCAAGCAAAAACCCCTTTTCAGTCATCAGTCATATTGTATCATAGGGTCTGAGCTATCTTGGCTGGAGACTAACTAGTACACTGTGGCCATGTGCAGTATAATCGTACAAATTGTCTCAAATTGTGAGAGAATGCGTTTTGGCAGCAAGATAACTTAATTGAACTGCAAAGAGATAAACACTTGTTATGTTCTTTATTAATGAATTTGTGGCATGAAACTTCTCAAATCTCGATTACTTCCGAACATTGCAGGAGTTTTGTGTCCCCAAGTTTGTGGTTTTATACTCATGTTTATCGTCTTTGACTATGGACTTGTACTCTATGGTTTGACACAACCACAGTTAGGCTGGAGTAGTCTTGTCTCAAGACACATTGTATTTTATGTGTGTCAGTAAAAAGTCAGTACTTGCAGAGTTGCTTTTAGGTAGACATAAATAAATGGTGAGTTATGGGTAGCAAGTTTTCTTTTTTCATCCTAAATCTGCTCTCACACAAGGGAAGGCAAGAGAGATGCCACAGGCTTAACTTGATACTCTGCTCTTACTTTGATAAGGGATGTACAGTGTACATGTAGGCCTTCATGTAAATATACATGTAAATATACATGTTTATATTTTATTTTAAGGCCAGGTATTGATGCCAGTTAGGAGAAGCATGGGATCTCATTTGCATCTTTCAACTTATGTAGATCAGGTTTAATATCAAAACCTTTTTTGTTTGTAACCAGACGTAATTCGCTCTACATGCTATTATTTCTTTCTTTGATTTAATTTAATTTATTTTTGTTTGTTTGTTTGTTTCTTTTGTTTTGTTCATTTTGGTTTTTGTAACTGTGAGTGCAGTAGTATGGGTGGTCTCACTCACCGTAGGCTGCCGTTTGGACCTATCCAGTTGTGCGAGTTTGATGACAAATTAGCAATGAACTAGACCACCTGTCGCAAGGTTCCATCTCCTGCTAGAGTTGTAAATCTGTTAATGACTTAATAGGTTGTGGTGATTAGTGGTTGTCAGATAAAGGAAAGTCAGTCTACATGATGGATGTTTAAGAGGAATAGCCAGCAGAAATAGTTACTTGTATTTGTGTTGCTCAATTCAGATTTTCTTTACTTTGTAATATGTCAACAAACCCCCACATACAGTTTGATTTTAACATGTAAGTGATGGCTATTTAATAGGAATAGCCATAGGAACAGTCCTTTGTATATTTTGTCCTGCTCAAATCTATCTCATTTTCTTCACTTGTATGTAAACAAACCCCTTGTAATTTCTTTGCCTAAACAGCCGATGGATTTGATTGTTCTACTTCTTTAGATGCCTCAGCTTTATCCTACAAGTAGTAAGATTGCTCCCCCCCCCCCCTTGTCATAAAGTTGGTTAAAATACACATTTGAAGTAATAGAAAACAAAAGACGATCAGATAATGTGTATGTTTATTTTCAATGTTATTGATTTCATGTATTTCCATATTACATTTGTCATAAAGTTGGTAAGAATACCTACATGTATATTGTTTTAGGTTAAAACAAATTTAGATAAAATGATGTGTATATTTACTTTCAATATTATTTTAATTTTGCTTATTCAGAGTTTCAAGGATTAAAGGATTATGTATTTGCATATTAAAGGCAGTTGAGAATCTATATTTCAAGTGGATTTGCACTTCACAAAAAGCATATACAAACAAACACGGGAATGTAGAGTAAATTTCAATTTTAAAGACATGCAAATCTTTTTTTGGCACTCCATATGTTTGCAAACAACTTTGAATGGATGAAAATTACTGCTTAAACAGTTCTACTGAATTGAGCAAAAACACAATAAGTTCCACTCCATCCTCCAGATAAACAATTTGTGATGCCTAGGTTGGAAACAGACGCTATACCAAGGATCAACACGTGCTGAAAATTACGAATTTTGGGTGGCCGGCCCTGATTGACAGTATAATGCAAAGATTGTTTAAGGTTTCTCATTTCGTATTTGTGCATGTAAAAACTCCAAATACTCTTGATTGTTGCACACTTCCTCTACTACCTTGTATAATTATCTATTCTTTTATATTAACTCTGTATTTATATATATATATATATATATATATGTATCTCTCTCTCTTTCTCTTGATCTCACTGTGTCTTGCTCTCTCTTAATCTCACTGTGTCTTGCTAATATCTTATCTTTCTACATTTATGTCTTTTTCTTCCCTCCTCTCTGTTGTCTGTATTCATTGTCTTACAAACATTGTGAACAGGAAAATAAAACAAGACTTTCTCCTAATTTATCACATATAGACCCTCAAAAAAGTTCTGCAAGTCAAGTTCTGCAATTTCAGGTTTGAGGTTATATCTCTCTACCCTATATTACCATGAAAAACTCCCAATTTAGCATTGAAAAAGCATGTTTATTTCCCTTTACAATGATTTAATGATTTAATTGCAGTACGCCTGAATACAGGGCTAAGTCAGAAGTGAAATGTTGCAAATTGCATTGTCATTGTCAATGTCAATAGTGAATTCTCCTTTCTTTCGCAATGTTTAGAGGATACATTGTAGATTGTGTTTTGAGCAATGTTGAGGTGGTCATTCATGAATGCAGTGATGTTTCTTCTTTTGTTTGGAAAATGGAGTCTGTTTTAATCGACTGGTTTTATTTAATAAACCCAATTTAGAGGTTGCCTGACATTGCCAACAACTTTTCTCTCTTTAAAAAAAAAAATATTTGGTTGCCCAACAGAGCAGTTTGGTTGCCCAAGGCCAGTGGGCATCTGCTAGTGTCAGCCTTGACTACGAGTCACGATGGCTGCATGAGTGCATGTACATGACTTGTATTCACACATGACAAGTTTATTTTATTTCAATTAAAATCTAATATTCATGAGTAGGTGTCAGGGAAAGAACAATTAATTAGCTGTTAATAACTTTTGACAGTGTGTCTGTACACAGTGTAGGCACATTTCAAAGGCTTCTAACAAGGACATGCATACCCATCTACATCCTGTGAGCCAGGTACATGTACTCCATAATTAATACTCAGAACCATATACAGTGTACCTGTACAAGAAATGACTGAATATGAAAAAGAAAACATTAATGAAATCAGTAGTGGATCCAGGATTCTCTACGAGGGCGGGGTAGGAGCATAATTTTTCTCACATTTTTTTTTTTTTAATTCCACAATTTTCTAACAAGCTATGAACTAGGTTATCACATATTTTCAGGTGCCTTTTTGTGGTCTAAAATTGCTGCAGAGAGAGAGAGAGAGGGGGGGGGGGGTGTGGAGGAAGCAATTAAAGGGCAAATTTCTTGTGTAGTTGAGGGGGGCTGTGATACAGACTTGTTGACAAAATCTTTTAAAATTTGCATAAATGGTATGTACAGTACATGTAGGTCTATAGTTCAGAGAAATTAACTATCAATTTAATGAAATGTTATGCTATTTGTAAATGGTGAATTTTTCCCAGCCAGTCCAGCCCACACACACAAATGTATTGTACAATGTGGATGAAACGATATATTTGGATTATTGTGTATTCATGATCACAATATGCAAGCCGGAGGTGTGTAGCCATGGCCAATTACCCCTCTCTTTTCCTCTGGGAGTTTTTTCCCTTCATACCCAGGCCTGTGGTAATTACAACATTTGTGCAACGTCAAATTACCGAGCCATCTATTTGCACCACACAAATTAGCCTGCAGCGACCTTAAACCAAATGAAACTCCTCCCCCCTTGGAGGGGATAGTGAAACCACCGTCGCCCCGCACTTGCAATAATGGCAACATTTAGTGCAATTTTCTCTTCCCATCAATCCACATTGCCTGAATCAATGCACATGCTGCTTGGACAGACGGCCCAGGGTGTAGAAGCTATGAGGGATCAGTCCCATGTATGAGTTATCGTGTCGGTTTGACATGTTGAGGGGGGATGTCGTGAGCCGTCACCAAGCTGCTGCGTTACCGGCCTGCCCCAACTGCCTGTCTCTCTGTCGATCCAACGTGTCACATCTGACATTCACCGTCCCCCCCACTAAAACTCCCGAATACAGATGATAACAACAGCCTCGCTGCAATATCCGTGCACGCCGGCACCATTTGCAGCATTATGACAGGGCTCACACCAAACCTCGTTATCATTTTATTCGGCATCAAGCGTCCTTATCCTCACTGACACCGGTACTCGTGTTGTGGTTTAGAGAAGAGGTCGGCATCACAGCGTTGCTCTATCTACCCCTTGCGTCGGCTCCAGGGAAAAAAAAAGGGGGTCGGGCAATTTGGTCGCAATCGTTTCACTTCCTGCGAGTCTTGCCGTCTGACAGAAGGGGGCTTCTTGTTTTGTGGTTTTTCACGATTCATTGTAAAGAGTGGCCCTGAGTATGCTTCTGAATGGTATGTATGTCCATGTGACTATCTGGCTAATTGATGTGTGTAATAGTACACTCTATGTGCATGAAGGTGTCCGGTGTGTGTGTGATTCATAGATAATTTATGTTTCATTACAGTGCTGTTGCTCACAGCATATCGTGTGTGCTGTAGACAAGGTGTGATGATAAAACTAGATCACAATGTGATTAATATAAAGTCTGCAGGTGAAGATATCATACTCCACTTACAAATGAATACATGTAAGTCAGAAACTCAATGGACCTCACCGCTTCCGCTTTTTTTCTGGGGGTGATCTGGGACATTTTTTGTAATACCTCACACTAGACATGGTAAAATTAAATCTATATTTGGCAGAAGATGAAAGTTTTCCACAATTCCGAATAGGAAAAAAAGAAGCGTATATCCTATAATGTTAACTGATGATTGTAAAATTTTCAGTTATGTCATTTTGACATGAATTGCATGTTTCATTAAACATTCATTACAGTGATTATGCCAAGCAGTTACTCATCTAGGCCTACATGTACATGTGCATGTAAAGGACTTGTGTCTATTTTCTGTATGTACAGGATGCTGGATGTCTTGAAAGTATTTATAATCATTCTCAATTACATACATGTACAGAGTAGAACAGTAAAGACATGAATTGTATATGATGGGTTTCAATGGAAGGTCATTGACCTATTTGGAGAAATGCATGTTTTGCCAATGTTACTCAAAGAGATGCTTGCATTCCACTCACCAAGTAAAAGATTGAATGAGCCAACTATTTAAAGAGAAGGTGAAGTTTTGGCAAAGGTTTTTAAAAAATAGTTTTGTTTGTGAAATTTCTGATTCTTTTTATCATTACATTAACAATTATGAAGAATGTCATGGCAGCAATGTCCTACGGTATGAATATAATTTATCTTCAAATTCCCTTATATTCCAAATATATAAAAAAAAAGAGTTCAAAACTTCAGACCAAATTCTGATGCCACATTTGTGTGTAGTCCCACATACCAATCTGTTTACAGCACTCTTCTGTGTATGCGGTTTTCAGCAAGATTGAATCAATAGTCTATATCGTGGTGATGATTCCAAAATATCACAATACAAAGCTATTCCTATGTGCTATATTTGTATGTTTCCTAGTAATTTCGTAGATAGCTTCTTTCATAAATGTAATCGCATGACCGGTCTCCCCATGATCTTTTTGTAGCCTACTGTCGTTTCCACGCTTTCATGCTCCAACGGAAAAATATATTTATTAGTTGTTTGAGGTATACATGTATTCACTATTTTGTCACATATCATTGCCCCATCTCCTAATTCATCTATACAGATGAATTTGATGAGCTGTATTTTCACAGTTGAAGTCTTTTGAGATGTTTTATAGTACATGTGATACTGTTGGGTTTTAAACATGATTTTTATGCCCTTCTGATTTTTATGAGCATCAAATCGTTTTTGTGTTTTTCTACCTAGAGCAGAAAAAACAAGAACAGAAAAAAAACATATTCTTGACCTTAAACATACATTTTTTTAAAAAGTGAATTAAAATGTGTAATTAAAGTGTGATGAAGCAGTAGTTCTTGGCAGGGGGGGGGGGGGGGGGTTCATATTTCTTTGAAGTGTGTTTCTTTACAGTTTGCTTTCTAAGACTCGCAACCAATATCTGAATTATTTTTAACCAATAATCCCCAGATGGCAATATTATATATTTGGTGATAAATAAAATAGTTTCAATTGAAAAGATCTGAATTCATACTGAATTCAAATGATGGACATATTCAATGAAAATTAAACCTTCATTGAAAATCTTCTTTTTATTAAATGCAAATCCCTTTCTTGATGCATTCTATTATGCAGGCTATCTGTTTCTATCATTAAAAAAATCAACAACAATGAATAAAAACTTGTACAAGAAGTTGAACATTCCTATTCAGTTTTGCTCCGATACTGTTGAAAACTGATAGATTGAAGAAGAAAAAAGCGTATATCAATATATCAACAAACAAATAAATCATGAATAATCAAATATATTACAAGCAAAGACAAAAAATAAAATGAATTATATACAACCATATGTGGTGTATTTGGGAGACACTTTTTGTCTTATTTATTTGTCTTCGTGTCTCCCTAATACACCAGTCCCTATTATGACGGAATAAACCTCATTGTTGTGTGTCTCCCTAATATACCATCCAGTAATATATATATATATATATATATATATATATATATATATATATATATATATATATAAATACAAAGTCCACGTGTTGGTAGAATATAAAAAAAAAAACTATTAGACATTTCATGCTTTTATCCAACTTTTTTATTTACTCTCACGAATTTTCGACGGTGTTCACATCGTCTTTATCAAGTGAATGACAAACTTTCGAAATTGTATCCATGTAGCGTTTCCAAGACAATGCGCAATTAGTTTATAAGACAATGCGCCCGGTTACTTATAAACTAATTGCGCATTGTCTTGGAAACGCTACATGGATACAATTTCGAAAGTTTGTCATTCACTTGATAAAGACGATGTGAACACCGTCGAAAATTCATGAGAGTAAATAAAGAAGTTGGATAAAAGCATGAAATGTCTAATAGTTTTTTTTTATATATATATATATATATATATATAAAGGTAAATGAACATGTAACTCAGATGAGGTGATTTCTGATTGTTTGTGAAGTGAAAAATCTGCTTTCCATATCAACCTGCTGCCTACTGGAACTGATGGGCCCCTGTATAAAGCCTATATAGGAATGAGAGATTTGAGCAGTCAACAGGTCAAATTTAAAAAGAATTATTACTATTTCTTCAGGGTTTCAAAAGTGGAATAGTTGTATGCAGATAGTGTCTGCAAACTTTTACATGCCTATATTATTTCCTTTTGATATTTTAAAGTTTTTCTTTCAGTTCTTTCAGTTTACATGTCTTACAGGTGGTGTGCTAAATTTTACATTTTAAAAAATTCTGAAAATATTTGGGAATAGAGTTAGTATATGTACTTTAAAGGCGTAGCTGCATGATCCTGCATTCTTTTAGAATCTAATAATTTGGCGGAGAAAGTGTAGGATCAAATTGGACTTGATTCGGACAGGAAGTTGAGTGTATCGTGGGAGTTGAGAAGAAGACCACGTAGTGTCAATCGTAAGCAGAGGACTCGATAAAGACTGCTGACATCCAGGAACAAAGTGGGAGTACGACATGATCACTTGCGGAAGTCGGTCCTGATGTTCCTAAATTTTCTCTCGGTGCGTTGGTCGTGTGGGCAGTAATTTTGAATGTTGCTAGTTAGAGGTGACATAAGAATGGTGACATGACTATGTTAAGTGCGAGCTGATGCTGTCAGTTGCTGTTCTCTCGAGGGTTGCTTCTGGGACTATTCTGGGGATGAAGTTATCAGTGATCCTGATTTGATAATTGTGGTGTTTGGAATGATGATAATATTGTGGCCGTGTTTTGGCTGTACTTAGTGCTCATTTTTTAGTCATCATTTACAGTGTATCTGAAAATGATGGAAATTGTGCAGCCAGTCTCATTTGATGAAATATTAGCTGTAGACGTTCATATGGGACTTGTGGTGTCGAAACTTTAAGTTAACAAAACCACGAGTCACTAACCGCAACGAGGGTTCACACGAGCCCGAAACAACGAGCTGAAACTACAAGCCGAGCGATCGTCACGGTTAACCCCGAAAGTAGATACTACCGATTGCATGTATAATACACATATAGATCCTGTGTTCATAATTCGCACAAAGGGTATGACCTGGCAGTTTAACATGAACAGCGAGGTCATTGTTAACCACAAGCTTGCGAAACTTAAAGTTTATTCCGTTCACATGGTCCAAAACTGCAATGGAGGACCACCCACTGTTCCTGGTTTCAGCGTTAACCACAAGCTCGCTTGTGGTTCTAAAACTACAAGTAAACTTAAATTTTCGAAACTACAAGTCCATTCATATGGTCTGAAGTTACAAGATAACTACAAGTTAACTTAAAGTTTTGAAACTACAAGTTAACTTAAAGTTTAGCTCCCATCGTGTGAACTTGACTATTAAATGCATCTAGTGGAAGGACTCAACAGGCAGGTGTCTGGGACTCATGGGCCCATAAATGTCAATTTTAACAGGGGGCCCATGCATACAGACCCTAAGAATGTCAATCCGAATCCCCCCCCCCCCCCCCACACACACACACGCAAACAAACTTAGTGTTGACTGCCCTCCCAACTGGGATATTTCTCTCCTTGTGAGCGAAATAAAACCAAACCTCTATAAAAAAAAAAAGGTAGCAAACAGAAAATTGGCATGAAACTGATTAAAATAGTCTCATATTGTCCGGCTTGCATAAAAAAGATATGTATGCGGGAGATCATCTGGTATTCCACTAATGATTTCCGGTGACTTTCAGTAAGATAATTGAAATGATCACATATCAACCGTAACCTTCTGGGCTACGCTAGGGCCATTCATGCCAACCATCCCCGCACAGCAGTGCACAGCGTTTTGTACACATGTCGCGTAAACAGAACTCTCATTGGTTTTACACTTGTGAATAAAGTACGACGCCCAAGTACAAAACTTGTTGCTTATTTCTTTATTGTTTTAGCCATTTCTGAACCAATTTTTCTCAAACAAACGTCACCTATGTTTGAAATTAATCATTTTACATCAGTACACGTAGTAATTTTCATTCCACCTGCCTAAGTAGTTAAATCCCCAAAGCGCCCTCTTTCCCACTACTGAACACTACCTTTAAAGCTCATAGACAGTCTCGGTAGCAAAAATCATACTGGCAAGAAACTTATCAAACATAATAAATATCTATACTACTCTCCTTTTATCATAAGACACATGTACAAGATTATTTAACATTCCATTCACGATTTCGAACAAATTTTAGTGTAAATATCTGTAAGAAACGCTTGGTAACGGCTTTTCACTGCCTCACGCTAAGACCATATCCACCCGAAGGTTCCCCGCACAATAAACCCAGCGCTTCGCGCTATGTGTAGCGTATTCTATACACACAGCAATCCTAATGTGAGTAGTGTGTATGTGGCCATTGTTTGAATTTACATCCCCTCTTTTTGGGGCCAGGGATTTTTATTACTTTTCACCTCTCATTCAGTAAATATTTCACTTGACGAGGAAAAAACTTCACAGCATCTTAGTTATGTTAGTACCCTGCTTTTTATTAAGTAAAATCAAGGAAATCTCACGAATAGCTTTGAGGGCCTCCCAAAACTATCTGTTCCCTTTAAAGATCACTCAGAGGAAACAAGTAAAAATGGTTTTATTCATTGACGGGTTTCAATGAGCAGTACTTTTCAAAAAACACTTCTCAAGTTAAATTTTTTAAAAGGGCGCTCTTTACACAAGTGCTTCATACAGGTGATAGCTGAAACACATGTCCTACTCTGTATATGTTCATTGTATATGGACTCAAAACCAGACACTTTTCAGTTTGCGAATTGTACACAACGGCTGTTTTCGCTGCAACAAACTTCAATAATAATTGAAATATTTGCTGTGGTTTTTATTCAATCATTTTTCAGCATGAAACTCCTGCAATTTATTGATAATGATATTGGATATTTAGAGGAACTAAAACAAAAAGTGCCAAGGCATGATGCTTACAAAATCAAAGATTAGGAAGGAAAACAAAATATAAGAATTTAAATGAGTTAGATCATATTATATAATTGTTTAATGGATAATAAGTATATTTTGAGGATCTGCATGGATCACTTGTGAAAATCTTAAAAGTTTCATGTGGCCAAAAGGTTCTCTTTGTTAGTAGTTTTAATGATTCTGAAATATTGTTGTGGCTTGTCTCCTTTTTAAAGCAGGCTAGTACCAATGCCATGTTATTATTATTACTATTAGTAGTGGTAATAGCATCAGCAGTATTTTAAAAAATATTTTATGTTATTATTATTATGATCATGATCATTATTATTATCCTCATGACCCTCATCGATGTATATATCTTTAAATTATTTTGTTATTACCTGATTGGAATGGTTTGTTCCACCATGAAGTTCCACCATTAAGTACAACAATACTCTTTGAGAGGGATGTAGTTCTATGGAAGAAGAAGGGTGAAACTTTCTGATACTCTGTTACATCTTTATACGGGGGTGGGGGAGGGGGGGTATTTTATATCTCTTTCACCAAGGTTCACTTAACGGTCTCCCAACCTTAATGAAAGTTTTGTCCAGCAGTTGCAGTGCTTTTTCTGTGACCCTAATTTTGAGGATGCAATAGATTACAGAATTTTTATGCGGTTATCGTTAGTGAATATATCTTGGTAAAGCTAACAGATGTTGCGGTTTTTAGCCAGGCAAGGTCTCATTTATCAGTACCAAGGTTTCAGATTGTACAGTCATACGACATCCATAGAAGTAATTGTTCTGGTAAAGGGAAACCCCATTGTAATGCATTAAATAGGACCATGCGATAGGTATCATGCTCTTAATTCTTCTTTTCTTTATCCTCCAATATCGCCAAAAGAGATCAAGTGAACACATTAGGGTGTGATGATGTTAGTATCACCGAGATCCGCTGAAACTCTGCTTTTGGACTTCAAAAAAAGTGTTTCAGCTTCAGCTGACACAAACCAGTGAATCGGACAGAATGCTTGTGTTCTGTATGCAAGTGCAGGCAAGCGTGGCAAGAGCATCCGTCTCTTTATGTGAAATTAAGATGAAATAAAGTGGTTTCTCTCTATCAGCCCTAAAAAATGTCACAACTTATTTACCTGACCCATTTTCTCATGATCTGAAATGTCCTTACTTCACCACCTCCCTGTTATGTCCATTACAAGTTATTAGCATCCACCTTCACACTTATTTTATGAATTAATGATAATTTTTACCACAATGTCATCCTCCTTCGCCTCCTACTCTTTGATTCTGATTTATTCATATTTCACAGGAACTTATCAAGGCCCTGTTTCATGAATCTTGTTGCAATAACTGTTATAAGCTAATGATATCCTTGCATCTGTTTGGCTTAGAGTAAATTTGTCGGTAAAAATCACCACCAAGACACTTGATGAAATGCTCCCAGGGCCCTGTTTCATAAAACCTGTCATCAGTGACAAGTTGCAATAACTGTTATAAGCTACTGTAATCCGTGCATCTGATTGGCTGAGAGCAAATTTGCCAGTAAAAATCACCGATAAGACACTCGATGAAATGCCCCCCAGCTGCTTAGAGCCAGAAGGTTGTTAAACAACATTTTACATAGAGTTAATGGCCCGTATTCTCGAAAGTGGCCAAAGTTAAGCCTGACTTAACTTTGGCCATTGATTTATGGAAGGCCATTCGTCAACCCCTAAGTCCTGTATGAATTACTATATTTATGTAACAAAATAAAGAAACAAAATTATTTTCTGGCATGAAATAAGCACCATAAATCAATTCTATCGTGTCGCTTTTTGTATTTGCATTTAATCACAGAACTATTGTGATTTTGTCAGATTAAAAGACGGTGACATTTTGCACTCTATAATTCGATGGCCTAAATCTGCACACTTAGGCGGGGGCTTAAGTTAGGCGCCTTTCGAGAATACGGGCCAATGTCCTTCTGGCTTTCAGCAGACAATACGTTATACTTGAAATATATGTTTTGAAGAGAAAATTGCAAGCATTGCAGATGACAATTCACTACATGAAGAATTGTAGGAAAGTTGTGAAGTACTGGGAAGAAGGACATGCTAGGCTGAGTAGGATTATTACAGTGGAAAACATTTTAATGAGCAATTATATCAGGAACTCATTATCATGTCAGGGTAAATCAGTTTTATCCTGTACATGACTTTACAAATCATGACTTCCAGAGGTTGAGGTACATGTATGCAGTGTGTACCTGCAAGCCCATGCAGGGATTCACAGCTCTGCGTGGTGATTTGTGAGCAGGCAGGGTCCAGACTTGGCGGGGGTTTGGGAGCTGTTTTTCTGACACCTTGATCTGTCTGGATCAGCAGGTGTGTTGCACACGAGATTCATGTGCTGGAAAGATGTGTCTGTAGTCTCTTCCTGGGATTCCCCAAGCAGTGGTTTCTTTCTGGTTTACCTGTTTTACTCATCAATTCTCCTGAGAAATTTGGGGATCATCTTCATCTTGGTATTGAAAGATGTCATCCTCACCATTATCATCAGCAGCAGCATCATTTCCAACAGGAATCATCAGTATTGTGATTATAATCAGCATTATGATTATTATTATTATCAGCATTAAAATTATCATCATCATCATCATCATCATCATTTCCAACAGGAATCATCAGTAGTGTGATTATAATCAGCATTATAATTATTATTATTATTAGCAGCATTATAATTATCATCATTATCAATAATATCACCATCAGGCATCATTTTTACTATCAGTACCATCATTATCATCATCATCATCATCATCACCATCACCATCATCATCAGCAGCAGCAGCATTGTCATCACCGTCATCATCATCACCACCGCCACCATCAGGCATCACCATCATCATCATCATCATCAACAATATCATCATCATCATCATCATCAACAATATCATCATCATCATCATCATCATCATCATCATCATCATCATCATAATCATCATCATCAACAATATCAACATCATCATCATCGTCATCATCGTCATCATCGTCATCATCATCATCGTCATATTTAGTTCATTGTCTGTGGGCCTACATATTTAACAACTCATTCACTTAATTCACTTCTTTCTCTACCCTTGCATATTTTTCTGTCTCTCTTTTCTCCTGGATTCCCATTCATTTCATTTATTTTTTTTTTTTCTGCTTGAGATTTGAATTTTTTCCTGTCGGTGAAATGCTCAAATTTCTCTCCATGAAAATGATCTAATTTTATGTTATACCAGTCATACAATATGACCACTTCATACCAAAGGATGCAAATTCGTTATGACCACCATTGATCCGGAACACCATAACCATTTACCACCACTAGTATCATCATTTTTGCCGTCATCTATTTTATCAGCAATGTCGCCTGCCTAGAGGCAGAAAGGACGTTAATGCTCGCCCTTCTGGCTCTTAACCGACGATTTTAACAAAGAGACACAATGCATGTAGCTATTTTTAAACTCATTCCATTCATGTTCCTCATCTTCTTTCATCCTTTTTGTCACCATCATCATCCAAAGCTTCCACTTACACGTATGAATTAATTACTGTGCCTCATTGCATGGACTCAGTCAGCACCACCTGTGCGTAAGCCTTGGTGGAGCATTGTGGGTAGCTTCTAACATCAATGTATGGTATCCTTGCAGCAACCTTGGCGAAGAGCCAATGATGATGTAATTACATTGTATAGGAGCAGAGATCTATGGTGTCTGTAATTTGTCAGTAAATAAATATACATGTATGTGAAGACTACTAACTCAAATTTGATGTGTGTGTGTCTATGTTGAATTATAATGAATCTTAAGCGCAGACGAATGTTAACCCCATTTTAAAATATTTCTTTGCCATTTGGGGGACACATCTTCATAGTCTAGGGCTAGGTGACATAATAATGAAATTTTCCAGGTATGTGTAGCAGAACATATAAGCCTCTATTTGACTCAAATGTCGAACACCATGTGCAATAATTGATATTAATTCCTCCTCAGCCCCCCCTCCCCCAGAAAGAAAAAAGTAAATAATCCTTGTCAAATGGGGATCCTGACAAGTGTAAATTCTCAATTTGACATATATACATAGTTTGGCATGCAGGTCAGAATTTCAATGTAGACTTAGATGTATGTATTGCTATATGTCACATGTACATCGATTCATATCTTTATCGATTCATATCTTTGGATCTTTGTGTTTATGATTCTTTTTTTACCGTGGTAAAAATGGAATTTTCAATAACTTCATTTCATTAGCATTAGATTATCACTCATAAAAGATGTACTGTACATGTAATACATGTATGAATAATTTAGAATGCATCAAGGCCTGCATTATACCTAGAATAGACTTATGTTGTTCTGTTATTTACAATAGATGAATTAAAGCAATCTTTGATTTGTTGATACCTTGTCATTTATCATTAAAATTGATGAAAATTGACGAAATTGACGAAACTGATTTTGAGGGTTTTGGAGATTTCTTAACCCTTTCGAGACAATTGACCACATTTTGTGGTTTGGCTCAATAACTTTTTATTCAGAGCTCTAAAAAATATACCAGATACATGAGTAGAAAGAGCAAAAATTTCTGCACACACTATGTCCATTTTTGTTGCATTACCATATTGCGTTTGATGCCAGGAATTTTGAATAGGAGAATAAGTTTTAAAATCCTTAAATTGGCAACACATTGAGAGATTCAAAATCCTTATTTTTTTATCAAAATTGGCAATTTTTTCAACTTTTCGACAAAATTCCTATCCATGTGTATTATTTTCAAAGACATTACACCATATTAGAACCATGTAGCACTAAAAGAAAAATATTATTGTTGCCAATTTGAAGATCAAAATGTGATCAATTTAGCCCTTAAATAATTCCTGTCCTGAAAGGGTTAAAGCCCCCCTGGCTCTTCGCAGGCGATGTATATCTCAATAACTTCCTTCCGTTAAAATGGCAAGAGGGTAAAATAATTGTAGTGTGAAATGATGATTTTAATTCTTTCATCTTCATGTGCTGCATCTTTTTCCTTTCTCCCTTTCCTTCCTTTTGTTTTCTGTTTCCTTTTGCAAAACTTGGCAGAAAGTTCTTTTCTTAATTATGATCTACAGGTGACTGTTCTCTTAATAGCGCCACGTAAGCACGTGTGCCCTTGCCTGTTGATATGTTATGGGATCCTCAGCAACTGGTGCGGTACCTGTTTCTGTCTTTTTAACAAGATACAATCTTGATGAGGCAATATCTGCCTTGAAAATGTAGCAGGTCCAGCTCTTTATTTTCACATGCTTAACTCTGTTCTCTGATCTAAAAATGTATAATTTTTCCAAGTTGCAAACATTCTGTGGAAAAGAAGAAAGAAAAGTGTTAAACGTTGTTTGTATACAAACCTTAAAAATGGACATCAAGCATTTTAAAAATCTAAATCTGTTCAGTAATTTGCAGGAGAGAATAGGACAGAGACAGATAGACAGACTCACATACATGTACAAAGACAGATTTTTTTATTTTTTTTTACCAAGCTCCAAGGAAAATAATTTTTTTTTTTTGCATTCAAGAATTTGTTTCAATACCATTAAGTAAAACATAAAGTGCACTGAACTAAACAGCCAGGATAGAGATTAAATGTTGTGGCCTGGAATCATTTTGGCTTTTTTTTTCAATAAAAGATAGCAATCAATTACCTCACACCATGAAGAGCATGATCACAGCCATTTCCTATAATCATGGATCAAGAAATTGAGTACTTGAAGCTTTCGTTAATTAGCATAATTTGTTACTACATGCCAAAAGAGCCAACACATGTTTTTTATTTTCTTGATCAATCAGGAAGCTCACAACTTTTGGCAGTAAGATGTCACATTCAGCTTCCAAAAATTCATCTCTGATAAAACATGATCAAATACTTCAAGCAAATACTGTAAGCGTTAAATGTGTATTTAAGTTTCCCCTTCTGTCACAGAATTTGCAGAGCTTGGAATTGAAATCTTGATACTCCACAAGAATGAATAGTTGGCCAAAAGTAAAATATTATCAAATAAAGAGTTAGTCTGAATCTTAATCTGAATTTGGTCCTAAAACTTATTTTCTGTTTTGCTAATAATTTGTATCGATTCATTTTTTAAATAACTTTTAAAAAAATAATTATAAAGAATAATTTTAGTAGTTTTCATTCCCCCCCCCCCCCCCCATGTATATCTTCTGCTAATCTGTTTAAAGTTTTGAGAATAGATTTGTCTCCAACACAGTGCAAAATAGACAGGGCTGTGGGCACTTGCTCAATAAACTCTTCTAAATAGTCGCTGTCAAAACTATAAGTCAGTAGGCTATAAAGTATGCAATCTCTAGACACGATAGTTTGTAGCCCTCTGGAAGAAAATATTATGTTTTTCCTGTTCTTTTTTGTTTGTTTGTTTGTTGTTGTTTATTTATTTTTTTTTTTTTCATTCCTTTTACTCTGCTCAAATAGATAATCTTCAAAAGCATACAAGCAGCTTCTAGGTTACTTGTCCTTTTCATGATTACTTTTCTTACTTTCAGTATGCTTGTTTCTTAGAAGCCATTCCAAGAAGTTCTTTCAACCTTTGTTTAGGGTTGTGGAAGAAACAAACAACCCAAATATAAAGGAATGAGGTGCTCATAAGTCATTTAAAGTTCTTTCAACTTTTAATGAGGCTTGTGCAAGGAAGAATAAGGATGAAGAAAGGGGATGCTAGTATAAAGATTGGAAGAAGTTCTTTCAACTTTTTTCTATGGGTTGTGCGAAAAATTGTGAAAAAGAATGAATTAGTGGGGTGCTAAGAATATATACTCAGCCATTACCAGAAGGTCTTTCAACTCTTTGCCAAGTGTTTTACAAGTAAGAAAATGGACCAAGGAAGAAAAGGTCTGTACTATGTCTGATGGAAAAAGGGCAGAAACTTGCAGTGTAAGAGACACAGGAAACCCACAAGGTTGCAATTAGCGTAGAAGTGTTGCGTCTCCAACAAGAGCATTGGACTATTGTCATCCCATGTGACCCTAGCCCCGTCCTCCTAGGCCCGTCGGAGTCGTTAGCACGCTCATTGTTTTCTCGTTGCGCTGACCTCCGGTGAGATTCCGCTTCAGCATCTATGAATATTTCAGAGCAAATCGGGCACTGGTTTTTCCATTGTCTCGTTATCCTGCGCGTTGCACTTTTTAACGTTTTCTGTAGGTTTACCCTAAATTGCTTTGATGTTGCACTTCCTTAAGAATAGTTTCCCTTTTTAATTCTCTTTTGAGAATAACTTCAATTTAATAGCTCATTTAATGACAACACTTATAACGAGAAATTTACTGACAACAACCGTAATAAGAAATTGGTTTGCACTGTTAATGTCTGGACATGATGCACTCTATGCAAGCCAGTCACTGGGAACTTTAAAATAGCAAAAGTTAGATATTCCATTTTACTTGGTATTTTAATTATATTTGCGTTTGTACCATCCCCCCTCCACCCACTTTTTTTCATGTCTTCATAAATGTACATTGTATGTAATTTACTCTTTCTCCAAGCGAGCATATTGCTACTTGTTTCCGCAAAATTAATGTGGGTGTTTAATAATGGTTAAGTGTCGTATAGGAACACACTCAACTCCTCTGTTCAAGGGTTGTACCATCCAGTAGGAATAGACTTTAACTGAACTCCCGTTTCTTCCAGCAAGCATATTGTTTCCTATTTATCGTAAACAAAATTTATGTTCTAATAAGTCAACTGCAGAGTATGAGCAGACTTATCTCCACTTTTCATGGTTCCCACTAGTAAATGTAAATATGTGTAGTTACCGTAAATGTGATCTGAGTGCTAATAGGTTAAACTTTGAGCAGGAACAGACGTAAAAGTCGACTGTTCTTGGTTCCCCAACCACCCACTTCTCTTGGCATGGCTCCCTACATCCAGGGTAGGGGTAATCTATTTATGAATTGAGTTATAGGGGCCACTGTTGCCTCCTCCGTGGTCCCCCCTCAATGTCAAACACTAAAACTTAACATGGGAGGGGGGCAAAGAGCGCCCCTCGATCGTGAACCAAATTTGTTTTGATCCGTTCATCTGTTTGTCCTGGATGTCACAGTTTTTTTTTAGGGAAAGTTTTGACGGGGTTTGATCAAAGCCATGAGTCACTTTGATTGGTGTTTGTTGTCATCCTCTCATTCCATTATTCCATCAAGTTTGGTTTTGTTTTTTTCTCTCTTCTATCTTTTCATCAGTCTGTTTCTCTTTCCCATTCCGTCTCTCATTGCCTCTTCCCCTTTTTACATACTTTAAAAATGCAATTTTAGCAATTTCTTCAGAATTATTCTGCAAGATTATTTTGTTGTCATTTTGTGGAGGAAGGGGTAGGAGGGAGGTGTGCCAAACCTGATGAATACTGCAACTTGGAATTATACAAAAAACACCTACAGCTTGTATGGAAGGCAATGTACAGGGAATGAATGCCATGCAATTCTATTCCCCGAAGTATCAACATATTTTTCAAATCTTTGTCAGATTGAATCAGATGATTTAAGTAACCAAATTTAGTTGATTCAGTATTTCTGAATAACAAAGCTATTGTTTTCAGCTTTTACCAGAGACTTCCATCCTTGATCTTTACATTATTTTACGATGAAGTCCTGTATGTTTTTGCAATGGATTCTTTCTTGCTTTTTCTGTAGCAAAGGTCAGACAAAAGCCCCATCATTTGAGGATACTCTCAATATTCCTTATATCTTATTCATAGTTTTTGTTGGAGCCGGTAGACTGATGATGAGGACAATAATCCCCAGTGTGCCTTACTCATGAAGGACTCAAGAGATGGCTGTTTCTTAGTGTCATCCATCCTTTGTCCAAAGATAGACAACAATTGTATTGTGTCAGCAGTTCAGAGGAACTTCAGATCTTGTAACCGCCCCCCCCCCCCCCATTTTTGTGACTTTCTATTCTTCTCTCTGTCGACTTGATTCTCAATAGCTTGTATCTCTCCATTCTGCTCTGAGTTCTCTCTCTCTCTCTCTGTCTGTCTCTCTTAGTTGATGAAAACCTTCCCCCCCCCCTGAAAAAATAAACTAAAAATTGAAATAAAATGAAAAGAAATTGGAATGCCACATCTTAAGGAATAAACTTTTTATTTACTAAATTAGAATTGATGACATTCTAGTTTTAGTTCTTTAGAAATAATTGTTTTATGTTTAAAAACTATATGCACTAGTATCAGCACAGAAGGCTATTTTGTTTTCTTTTGTTGCACTTGTTCCCTACATCTCTAGGTAAAAAAACAAACAAACAAGCACACTTTATTTTCCAGGAAAAAAACATGTTCAAGTGTGATATTTTGCCACCCTTCTCTTGAAAAATGAAGCTCCATTACCAGAAATTGGAATACAGGTACAATTGTATCTTTAAAAAATGTTGTTTTATTTGTTAGCTACATGGCTATCAATTTAATTGTTAACCTTTCATTCTGTTTTTTCTTGCAGGGTATGAAGACTGTGTCCAGACACACACACCGGGGGCTGTCCTGTGCGAGGCCCACTGCTACGGGCTCAAAACAAAAAAAGGAAGAAAGAAAGAAAGAAAACAAACAAAATTATATTTGTTTACTCTTGTCCACCATTTTTTTTGGATATATACAGTTCCATTATCAGAAGTCTGAATGCTTTTAGAAATGGCTGCAACTTATATTTATCAATCCTTTATCTTGTTGTTTCTTTCAGGGTGTGAAGACTGTGGCCAGACGCACATGGGGGACTGTCCTGTGCGAGGCCCACTTCTAAGGGTCCAGGACAAGAATATACCGAGTCGGGCCAGACTTACTCTACCTCACTATCTCGTCCTCAAGGAAATGGAATTGGAGGCAAGGAATGGAAATCAAAAAGGTACAGTGAGCATTAATGTTGTTTTCATAAATTTTATAAGCATGACTCCTATTTCAGAAGGTGCATTTATTGTTGTAAATATATAAAGAACTGGTTCATCATCAAGTGGCACATATTTTTCATTTTCTTCTTCTTTTTTTCTCAAAATGGCGAGGATTTTGATTTGATTATGTCACTTCGTGTTAAAAGTTCCTAGATCCAGTGTTTGTTAGACAGTTGGACTATTACAATTTGGACATTTACACTATTATACCTTTATATTAAGAACATAATTGTCGTGAATACTATACAGTATCCAAATACATGTACTAGTTTTACTTTAACTCATATCTGAAAGAAAATAAGATACATTGCATGCTTAATTGCAAGGGTAAGTATTAAATCTTCTTGCCCCTCAGCTAATATTGGTTGCCCAAATTCACCAGGAAATAGGTGTGTAGCACCGTGATATCATGCAAATACATGTACTTACATTGTATTGTATCGGAAAAGTATTCTTCAATGAGGTGTTTCCCCATCTCTCCCTCCCCCGATGGCAAGTATTTGGATGAAAAAGGAAAACAGATCCATGTTTTCTTTAGCTTGCAATATATACTCCAGCGATATGTAGAATGTGGTGTTATGCTGCCAATATCATTTCGCTACGCATTAGGATTCGCAGTCCATTAGAAAACAAATGTCGAAACAATGGCATTGACTGGATTTAGGCTACATGGTCAAGACAGTAGGGGTTATTTTGTTCCGATTTCAACTTGGATTAGAATTATGATTAGTTACTAAAACATTTGTGTGACCATATAAGGAATTTTAGTTCATGAACAGTTTTCATGAATAGTTTTCTCCACTGCTGATGATACATTTCCATATATAGTAATCCACAAGTTGAAAACTGCACATTGACATCTGGAAGAAAATGTAGAGAGATATGATATGCACATTAGATTTAATAGGGGTTTTTGCCATCAATATTTTCGCTACAGAAAGCATTTGAAAAGATATGTTATTTTGTGTTTATAAACGATGGCAAGAACTCAAATACAAGTTTCAGTACGTGTCGCCCAAAGATGGTTTACAGTTGTGCAGGAATGAAAAGCAGAAAAGGAATGCATTTTCAAATTTAGGCTCAGATAATTAATGTTTTTTGTCCCAAATGACTGCCTCACAAACTTACATTTTGACCCAGATCAGTTGTCCACACGTACATGTATGACAAGAGGCACATAGCAGCTTTATAAAAAGTTATGAAATTTGGAGGAGGTCGTTCACGCTATCCACCAACCTCAGTATCCATGCCGGGCGTTTGAATTGGAAGCAAGCTCGAGTCAGATTAATTTTCAAGTCATTGATTTTTGGTGGGGCCGATGATGACGTCCGGGATGGTTTGGTCAACACTGACTTTCTTGGAGAGGGTCCAGCAGGGTTGCATGGCAGCATCCGTCAAAGCTGAGAAAATACAAATGTAGATAAAAATATACACGTGTAAGAGAAAACAAAGCTCATTCAATTATCCATGCAGCCTAATTAGGAAGGGAAATGTGAAGACATGAACCTTCATAGATATTGTTGAAATTCTCATTGAGGAAAAAAAAATGTTTGAGATGAAAGAGCAATATATATGTTGCTCTGTAAACTCACTAAGAAATTATCTTAATTATTAGAGGGATAAAATATGTAAGTATGTATGTGTGTATGTATATGTAGAGGAAAGTTTCTTTCTATAGGAAATGCAACAAGAGATATGAAGAAATGAAAAGGGTTATTTTATACTTCCTGTTCACTCCTGCATTTTACTTTCATAAATTGTGGAATTTACTCCCCTCCCCCTTTCTCTTTAGGTTCTAAGAAGACTGGACTATGTACACTACATGTATACTGTCACCTTCCTCTCATGAGATGAGATAGGCGGTTAGAGGGTTTGAGGAGGGGGCTGAGTGGGGGGGGGGGGGGGGCTTCTTCTGGTAGGAAGATGAACCATGAAGTTGGGGGAGGGGGGGATGGGTGACATGTTTTGGAATATGATTTTTTTTTTTGTGCCTACTTCTTTATTTGATAACTTGGTTTCCATGCTGTTAAAAATGAAAACAAAGTTACACTCCATATTAGTTATCCTTTGACATACATTATTTCATGTGTAACATAGAACAAGTGCCCAGATTCCTTACGTTCCTCTGATATTCCACATATTTCCCCCCAAAAAATTGCTTTTCTGCTACATTATTGAACAGTTCATCAAGAGTTTTATTTTAAAAAATGAAGAAAAATAAAGAAATCACATGTAGTTTTTCCTCTAAATGTAGACCATTCAGGACATTTTCCTGCATGGCAATATACATTAACACACTTAACCTGTTAAACAGGGTGGTATGGAAATGTAGATAGAGCACTCCATTACCAAAAAGTTTCGCTCCCAGCCTTACAACCGTATCAGGGGTTGACACAGTATCCAACGCAAATGCATTAGTCCAAATTAACGCTTTTGCCCTTGAGCGGTTCTCGTGCATCTTTCAGCCAGGAGTATATGTATCCATGTCCATTATTGTTTTGCAACGGTTGCGCAGAGCGATTGAGAGCCGGTTTGAAACTTGAGCTGTGAGCACAAATACAATTTTTGGGCAGAATTTGTATTCGAAACCTGTGTGCCAGTTGACCGGAGAGAGAGAAGTCTGGAATTTCTATGCACCAAATGAAGAGTGGTACATACTTTTGTGTAAGGGTGATGAGGGGGGGGGGAGGGTTGGGAGATGATGGGATGGGTGAAATGAATAAAGAATGTACAGAACATTAGAGGGCAATTCTGTGAAAATTTGTCCTGCAAAAACTTTTTTAACTCCCTATTTCATCCAGCAATTTCAAATTCAAACTTCATATGACCATTGATTGTTTCTTTTTTCCCCCTGTTATTGTTATGATGACTTACAGAATATGAAAAATAATTTTGGAGAGTATTATACCGGTGCAAGTTCTTGATTAATTTTGAGGAACTTACTATATGAAAGAAGTGTTGACAAAAAGAAGGAAAAAAAATAAAGAAGAATTTTGAAGATACAAGTCTTTCATTTCATTACATATTGTAAAGTCATCTTTTTCTGATGAAAATTCATGGGATCTTTCATAACCTTTGGAAAAATACATTATGTATGCAATCAAAATATTATTGTTCAGTTACCACACACGATAGTAATGAGAGTCTGCACACATTTCATTTAACTCTAAGTACACTTCCAAAGTGGACACATTGCACAGTTATTGTAGATATTTATTAATGTTGACAAACTACTTACAGGTACATCTGACTCAAGCAAATCAAGAACAATCTACAAAGAAGAGAGACTGAGAGAGAGGTGGGAGAAAGAAAAAGGAGAGAGAGAGAGAGAGATAGAGACAGAGACAGAGACAGAAAATTGGAGAAATAAAGGTTTTATCTAGGTTTTAGTTCCTACATAAAGACAGGATATTCTAATGTTTATTGAAACCTTCACAGAGCCGGGGGGCCCAACTGTACTTCGATTGTTTGGAATCAATTGTGAATTACAGCACCATCAGAATTGACATCAAGTCGTTGGACATTCACGTTCTAAGGCGATTCTCCACTCTATCAAGCCCTGCATCTCTCGTTACAGGCAGGCACGGCCGTCTCTCTCTCTTAGACACGAAAGCTTTACCTGGCTGCGACAAGCTAAATTGCAAAGTTTACGCAAAATGCGTGGATGCATATTTGCTTCTTCGTGCGCCAGAAATCCAATCTGTTGTTTCCTCTAAATGGTAGAAATGGCTACCTATCAATTGAAATGCTAATAGACAGGTGCGCATGCAAAGCATAGGTTAGCAAGTGCTCTGTGTTGCACTTCTCTTCATCTTGCCTTACTTTTGCACGCACAAAAAAATCTATCATTTACCCCCCCCCCCCCACCTTCCTTCTCTCTTCCTCTTTTTCTTTTTTCCATCTCCTTTTTTTTTTCTTCATCTTTGTACCTCATAAAAATTCACCTGCATGAAGGCATCAGTGAAATCCTGTTAGGAAAATTTAGGGTCCACGTGTACAACTGTCATGAATCTGATTCGCTTTAAAATCCTCTGACCTCAGGATTTTTCTTCTGGATATTCTAAGCAAGTTCACAAGTTTTAGAAGGTAAGCGCTGAATGAAAAATAATATGTGCTTTTTGCCTTGCCATCTGTATCATGAAATCTCTTTTTATTAGTTGATAGGAATGACTGACACTGCTTTGTCATCTACCAAATAGACCAAATCAGTTGTGACATCATGCTACTTAATTTACAGGATTAAAACAAGGGATTTACAAATTAATTTGACTCTAATCTGCCCTAGTTTGTTTTGGAAGTCATCCAGAACTAATCAGTCCAAAAATCAAATAAATTCATCCTAGACATCAAGTCTTGTACATTGTATGGAAGATGGTGATGATATGACTGAGTTTTTACTTTTTTACTGTAAGTTGTTATGATTGTTTGCCACATCCTAAATTATCATCCGTCATTTACATTGCAAGACACTAATCTAAATTGCCTCCCTTCACCCAGGTGTACATTTAATAGATAGGCACCTGTTACAAAGAACTTCCTTGAATGGTATGAGTATCAGGAAGCTAAAGCCATATTGGAGCACCTGAAGCACCTTGTGTGGTGGATATGAGTGCTATACAAGAAGTAAATATTTTTTGTTTTCTGTAACACATTAGCCAATGGCACTAGGCGCTCTGTGTAGTGAAAATAACTCCCCCAAGATTTCAACAGCCACTATTGGCAGTCTATACACCTGCCATTTGCTAGTATTTGGCAACTTTGTAAAGTGCATTCTTTAGTGTGAATATCAAGTTCATTCAGTAAGGCCAAATACTATTATTGACAAGGTTTCTACTACATCATGTCCACATGTTTGATTGACCGCCAAAGTCTACGTCTGAATGCTTCAAATTATACAAACCCGCAGCTTAGCCAGTATTTTAAAACTTGAACCACAGCCGAGAGAAATTTAGAGCCATCAGATGGAACGAGACAGGATTTAAAATAGTGCCAAAATGGCAAACAAAATCGCACCATTGCGTTGATTTTGAATGGAATGGCTTCCAGATTCTTGAAGGGGTGCTGTAACGAGTCCAAGTTCGATTGCTATTTTTAGAAAGCTGAATTTTCTTGGCCCAAGCTGATTGTTGTGATTGGCTGAAGAGGTCAAATGCACTGTGATGTACATGTTAACATAGACAAGAAAGAGAAGTCTGCATGTGCCTATTACCATGCTACTCTATAAATATGACCAGACTGGAATTTGATGCCTGCTCAGAGCCAAAAGGGCCTTAACCCTTTTGAGACAATTGACCACATTTTGTGGTTTAGCTCAATAACCTTTGATTCAGTGCTCTAAAAATATACTCAGGTTCATGAGTAGAAAGAGCAAAAATTTATGCACACACTGTGTCCATTTTTCTTGCATAACCATATTGCATTTGATGCCAGGAATTCTTTAAAGGAAATTAAGCTTTAAAATTCTTAAATTGTTTTTTAATCTAAATTGGCAATTTTTTTCAACTTTTCGACAACGTTCCTAACCATGTATATGTTTTTTTCAAAGACACATCTTATTAGAACCATGTAGCATTAAAAGAAAAACATTATTGTTGCCAATTTGAGGAACAAAATGTGATCAAATTAGCCCTTAAATAATTGATGTCATGAAAGGGTTGACTTAACATTGATTGTCATTTTAGCTCTCAACAGACAATATTTTTTTCTTTTCCTGTCTTTTTTGATGCCATTTATCACAGTTATTCCCGTGACCAATGGGTAAGAAGTAGAGAGAGATTGAGGGGAGAGAGAGGGAGGGAGAGAGGGCAGAAAAATGTAAAATGGATGGAAGATTGAAAAAAGTTTATGAAAATGAAGAAAGCGGGGAAGGGGCATAGGGGCATCAGATGAATTTTTTATTATGTTAAAGGTTGATGTACAGTTACAAAGCATACGATTTGAAATAGAAATGAGAATGAAACAGATGCATCTTTATCTGTGTAATAAGAGTGCATCCGGCCTTAAAAACACAAAGCAAGGTTATGACATCACTTTTGTTACTTTTTGCTTTTCAGTTGAATTGTTAAAGTGATGAACAGACACAGACAGCATAGATCTACCAAACTTCAAAACAATCTGCTTAATATGTTCCTGATTATTCCAAAAAGCCTGTCATGTGGCATAGCCAGTCACACCAAAGTTTAGAGGTGACCTTCTCTTGGGCTAAAAATTAAATTAAGACTTTTCCAGGGCAGGGGTTGCCCCTCAATTCGTTTGTCAAATCTTTCTCGTGTTTAATTTGACGACACATGTCTTCAAAAAGACCTTGCGTATACAAATCGTATTGGGATGGTAGCCAAGAAAACAGGCTTACAATGTCTATCATGCAATCTTACCTTGGTACTTCAAGACAGACCCCTCTGTCAATTATGTAGCTGGAGACTTGAGATTGTGTGAGTTGTCTTCAGATAATGGCTGTTTATATTTATCCATGATGCCTACATTATTAAAATAACTTAGTTTTGTGATTTTACTATCAAATCCGAAACTTTGATATTATTATTCAACCTGAAATGGTGATTCTACTGTACATACTGTGAAATTCTGAAAGCTAAACAAACAGCAATAAATTTTTCCCACTTGAGCATCCAATAAACATATATCCATACTTTTTTTTTTTTTTAATGTTTGCACCACGCATTTTGTTGCTCTAAGATTTCATGAGTTTTTAACAACTTTTCTCTGGTCATTTCATAATTCTTACATTCTTTTAACCCTCTTCAATCAATTTTACATAAAATTATGCATATATTTGTTGTTTTGTTTTGGATTTTAGGTTTCCGAAACAGTGCAAAATGTGTGAAATTAACACACTGTAAATATATCAATATTTTCTTATCTTCACCTGTAGGGTTTAAAGGCCAAGTCCACACTAATATCAAGTTGATTTGAATAAATAGAGTAAAATTAAACAAGCTTAACAGTGAAAATTTTATTGAAATCGAATGTAAAATAAGAAAGTTACGGTATTTTGAAGTTTTGTATTATTTCTTGAAACAGTGATATGCCTAACATGGGCAGGATGCTAATGAGTGAACCGATGGTGTCACACTCACTTTTCCTTATGTATTTTATTATATGAAATATCATGTATTTCAATTTTTTTGCTTCAATAATGTAAAACATGGTTTGACTCCTCATGGAACATGTAAAATCATCATTATTGTAACTTACTTTGATACAAGGGAGAGATTCTTTAGTATCACATCCATAAAAATTGAAATATTTGAAATTTCACATAAGGAAAAGTGAGTGTGTGACATCATCGGTTCACTTGGCCTTTAAATCTGACATGGAATTTAAACAATCTAAATCTTAACCATTTCCATGCCATGGGTGGCAAAGCCTGCACAACAATTTTAGCTTAAAACAATCCTTATTGTGCAATTTGTTACTATGATAGACATCTTATCCAAAATTTATTATTGAAACAAGCATTTTAAGTCATAAGTTTAACACCTGGAAGTGTATTTATGACACGTTCATTTTCAAAAAACTTGGTTGCAAAGAAGAGATTAATGTTTATCCCAGTGATATTAAGTATGTAGCCTATGTGTAGCCTACATGTATATTTATTCCATCTCAAGGTCTAGAGACTTCAAACTTTATATCTTAATGTCCTTTGTTTCCCCTAGCACTATTTTTAACTGCAATAAATGGTTAATCTATATCTACCTTCCAGGTACTTTTTTAATGTTAGTCATACAGTGTATTTGGTGGATATTTTTAGAACAGATTAGTAACATGTATTTTCTCTCTCTCTCTCTTTCTCTCTTTGTCTCACTCTGTCTCTCTTTCTCTCTCTCTCCCTCTCTCTCTCTCTCCCTCTCTCTCCATTACACTCTTTCTCTCTTTTCCTCTTTTCTTTGTAAAACATAGTTTACCCCAAATTTATGAACATTAAAAAATAAAGAATAGAGAGTTTTAATTACAGAAATGTGCCAAATTATTTCACTTACTCTTTAAGCACCACAGACCAAAAAACCGGACTGCCAAATTGTATGGAGTATATTACACATACTGTATGTGCCAAAAGTCGACTGTGGCAGCCCCGCTTGTTCCATAGGTCGACCAATGCCAGTAAAGGGTTAAATAGGCCTACTGTCTTCATCATACAAATCATATGTCAAAGCAAATTCAACTTTTGAGCAAGAAAGCTTTTGAGGATGTGTTTCTTTTCTCTTTCTCAGGCTTCTTTTGGCATCTGTTTGTTTGGGTTTATCTTTGATTGATCAGTCATTGTGATATGATAATGGTTTGAGAGCAGTTTAGCTTTAAAATTGAGTTCTGGTCATTTGATTCCATTGTGATAGAAACTCAAAGCCATTTGGAAAGGTTGATCATGTCTACATAAGAATTGATGTTTACTGTGAGGTTTTGGAAGCATCAAAATTATAAAAAAATTGACCCATTCTTACTAAAAAGCACATGTGCACTGCACACAGAAATGGGTATGTGGGACTGCACACACGTGTGGCATGAATGTTCAGCCCGAACACTTCAGCTATTTCATGTCATATTTTGAATATGAGAGCATTTGAAGAGCAATCCTTTAAGGGGACATTTCTATTATGATGTTCTTCCAAACTGACATAAAAGGCATAAGAAAGCTCACAAATGATTTTTCCCCTTTTCCAGAACTCAACTTTCTAGAAATAACCAAGTTTAGGAGTAAGCCTATACTTGATAGTAGTATAGTATCTATCTTTTTTTTTAGTAGGATGGTGATGACTAATGGCTTGAATGCAGTGTGTGCTAGAGGTCTGATTTTTGAAACTAAGCGGTGTGTGTTTTGGCATAATGCATCTGTCATCACACTCCAATCACAGTGTCTGATGACAGGACACTGGTCATAGCTTTGACCTACATCTTCAAAATGAATTAATGAAGGTCCATTTGCATCTTTTCCTGCTTCAGTTCACACAAAAAGTTAGCACTATAGTAACAAACAATATAGGGAATTTACATACAAGAATCTTGCATACTTAATTGTATTCTGCATTATCAACAAAGATTTGACATTGTTTGGCTAGCACTTAATTCTGCAACTAGTTCTTCGAAGTAGTTTTAAATCTCCCTCTGTATTAATTTTACACAACTCTGGTTTAAAATATTGGAAAAATTACATGACATTTTCTGGCAAATTGCTTATCATTTGGGTGTGATGATTTGTTTACTGTACACATGTACATGTAGAAATTGATTGCAACACATTTTATGTAGAAAACAAAGCATAATTATGGACAAATTTTCCTTAAGTAAAGGGAAATATTCACCCCGTATTCTGCTTGCTTCTTCAACAGGGCATAAAGATGTGACCTCGAATATAATTAAAGCTTTATTTATCAATTCACAAATTTTGTTGTATCTGTTCGGTAGATTAGCCAATAAAGAATGCTCAAATAATTTGTGTATTTTCATTTTTCCATATGAATTCGAACGTTGATTGTGCTATAAAAGTTAATTACAATTTATCAGGGTTTTTTTAATCAATTTGTTTTTAACAAGTAATACTTGTGGGTTACCTGATCTATGCACATTTAATTTCAATTGATTCCACCCTTGGCTGCCCTTCACAAATTGAATAAACCACAAATACATAAAGTAAATAAACACTTCCCAGAAATGTCCCTTTCATGCAGAAATGCATTCAAATGTATATTGACCATATCTATTTTGCATATATAGTGCAAATATACATTTACATTTAGAGGTATATGTATGTTAGTTTGGAAGATTATCATAGTAGAAATGTCCTCTGGAAAGGCTTGTGTTATAACACAAGCCTTGATCATTGACCTTCACATTACACTTCAAAGAGAAGGTTTGAGTTTTGGAAAAGGTAAAGAATCGTTTGTAAGCTTTCTCATTCTATTCATGTTAGCTTGGAAGATTATCATAGTAGAAATGTCCCCTGAAAAGGACTGCTCTTCGAATGCTGTCACATTCAAAATATGACAAGAAACAGCTGAAATGTTTGGACCGAACATTTGTGTGTAAGTCCCATATGTACATTTCTGTGTGCAGTGCATGTGACTCTCAGCAGGATTGAGTCAATTTCTTATCATTTTGGTGATTCCAAGACCTTAAAGCATATGTGTATGTGCTACACATGTATATAATCAACCTTTCCCAATTGCTTTGAGACAAGTTTCTTTCACAAATCAATCTCATGACCAGAACTCAACTTTATCTTTAAAGGTATTCGGTAACTATGTGGACGCTTGATTTCATAAATCGTTGAATTTTGATATCTGTCTTGTATAATGATGTTCAGAAGGATGAATAAATAGCCAGGCATAGAAAGGTTTTCAAATATATAATGCTACATGTATCATTAAAATATCTATGACTGAATACTCTCATTTACGAAAGCGTATGGCCATACGCTTAAGTCTAACACTGAGTTTATGGGGGAAAATTTCCGGTCACTTGCATATGTTTACTTTTGTGAAGCACATGATGATTTTGAAGTGCTTTCTTTTTTCCTGGTTTTCATTTTTACACCATATTACATACAGTGATAGCATGTAAGGCCAAGCAGCTCAGATTTTATCAAGCCTCTACAAAGTTACCAAATCACTTTAACACAGGTGCATATGAGGGGTTAACCATATTCCACGACCACCGATTGTGCCAATCGATTTCAATTCAATAGAATTCATGCCACAGTAAACAGTGAACAATAGGCACCTTCAGATCATGATGACTCTACCAGTTATCACACAAATGTTATATATATATATATATATATATATATATATATAAACTCACTCATTAGTTTGTGTAGATTGTTATGCTAATGTGTAAGAGGTGATTTTCATACAAGTCTGAAACCTGGCCCTTGCTATCGCATCTTGCTTGAAGGGTTTGCATCTGTGGCTAGTGATTGCGCCTGGACCTGTTCAGTGCATTTATATATGTGTAGGCCTTCTGGAATGTTCTTGAATGGTGCAATTGAAAAGGTGTCTTGTGAGCACCAGGCCTAGTGGAAGGGATTTCATAAGACTTCTAGGCTAGAGACTTCACCATTCTTTCCCTCTACCCCCACCCATACCTTGTACCAGATTACCCCCATCCTTATTGACTATTTCCCCCACCCCAGATGAAAGCATTCTATGGGATTGTTTCCTTCAACTACAAGCCAGATCAACCACCAATCTGTAGGCCCACCCTACCCCTGATGAACATGAGGGGATTTTGTGAGATCATTGCACTCTCTCTTTCTGCACCCCCTTCCCCTTCACTTTCCACCAGCCTGCAGATACCACTGATCTGTACCCACCCTTGATGCAGAGATTTTATGTGACCAGTGCCACACCCTCTCTCTGCCCTCTCCATCTCCACCAGCCTGCAGATACCACTGATTTGTACCCCCACCCTTGATGTAGAGATTTTATGAGACCAGTGCCACACCCTCCCTCTGCCCCCTCCCATCTTCACCAGCCTGCAGATACCAATGGTTTGTACCCACCCTTGATGTGGAGATTTTATGAGACCAGTGCCACACCCTCCCTCTGCCCCCTCCCATCTTCACCAGCCTGCAGAAACCACTGATTTGTACCCACCCTTGATGTGGAGATTTTATGGGACCAGTGCCACACCCTCCCTCTGCCCCCTCCCATCTTCCCCAGCCTGCAGATACCACTGATTTGTACCCCCACCCTTGATGTGGAGATTTTATGAGACCAGTGCCACACCCTCCCTCTGCCCCCTCCTATCTCCACCAGCCTGCAGATACCACTGATTTGTACCCACCCTTGATGTAGAGATTTTATTAGACCAGTGCCACACCCTCCCTCTGCCCCCTCCCATCTTCACCAGCCTGCAGATACCAATGATTTGTACCCACCCTTGATGTGGAGATTTTATGAGACCAGTGCCACACCCTCCCTCTGCCCCCTCCCATCTTCACCAGCCTGCAGAAACCACTGATTTTCACCCACCCTTGATGTAGAGATTTTGTGAGACCAGTGCCACACCCTCCCTCTGCCCCTCTCTCCAATCTCCACCAGCCTGTCTGTATACCAATGATATGTAGCCCACCCTTGATGCAGAGATGTTGTGAGATCAGTGCCACACCTTCTCTCTTTGTGCCCCCCCATGCATTATACCAACACTGACACCCCTCCCCCACACCCCTCCCTCATTCTTTGATCTCTGGCCAGAAGCCAGCCTCTCCCATCGACCTGTACCCCACCCTAACGGCAAGGATTCCATAAGACCAGCGGCTAATCATTTCACCTGGATTACTCTCCCAGACCAGGGTCATAATGTGTTCTCGACCTGGTCTCATTAATTCACATTATGGGAGCGCCAGATAACTCAGATGTTATTGGGTTGTTGGGGTGTCAGTGCATTGGATGAAAGACTTGATACAGTATACCTCCCGTTTATCTTCCATCCGTGTAATGTTTTACCTGGAAGAATTGTTTCTTCAACTATTGCAACACATGGTTATTGTAGCCTCATAGGGAAATGATATTTTAGCACTGTGAAATGGATGGATACCTGTAAATTCTTCAAGGATATACATGTGTAAGATCCAAAAGCAACAGATGTGGTAAAGTATATTTGTCTTATGATATGCTGTGTGTGTACATATATATTGTAGTACATGTATTTTATACATTTTGAAGTGATGCATTTGGTCTTGCCCATTGTCATTGTACATATAGTTTGATTTAGGGGCTTAAGCTCTGAATTTCCTTTTGCAATAGGTTTAAAATGAAGCATAATGTATATTTTCCCCCAAAAAAAATCAATTTCTGAACAATTTAAGAGGACAACTCCTGTTAGGTTCTTCTTCATTGGGGATTCCAGATTTGTCCTTAGTTTGAGATTAATTATGAGTAGAACCATATCTGTAAGCTGGGAAACTCTTTATACAAATGATTCAAATATGAGTGAATACGATGTAGCACACTAATTTCATTGGTGACAGATAAGTTCTCAAAATTAATGTTTGATTTATCAAAAATTTGTGCAGCCCAACAGGAACTTTTTTTTGGGGGGGGGGGGTGATGTTCTACCCTCAAAGTCATATAAAAAAAACTAAATATAACATCTATTTATTACCCATTGGTTTTAAATCAATACTGTGCATTTCCTGTTTTGCACTCTTTCTCTCTTTTTTCCTTTCTTTGCCCATTCTGTTCTTGACAGTGTTCTGTAGTCATTACCCTTTTCTGTCCTTTGTTGCCCTGTCATCCATCTTTCAATTTGATTTATTTTGATGTTGAATTAAATTGAAAAAAAAAACCTGATAAAGAGAAATTAAGTCCATTTCCATTTCTATATATGTATGTCTTGATGGAGAAGAATACATGAAAATGCTCACGAGAAACCGAACTCCGAGTTTGGTTCCGCGCGAGCGCATACGGGTGTGGCGATCAGCCTAACCACGAGTCACTTTTACGCTTATAGAGAGTGTAATTAAAATTGCAATATCTCTTTATAGAATTAATGTTTGAAGCCCATATTTTGAATATAGTATAACGACATGGATCCTTTTAAAGGCCAAGTCCACACTAATATCAAGTTAATTTGAATGAATAGAGTAAAATTAAACAAGCATAACAGTGAAAATTTTATTGAAATCGGATGTAAAATAAGAAAGTTACAGCATTTTAAAGTTTTGCATTATTTCTTGAAACAGTGATATGCATAACATGGGCGGTATGCAAATGAGTGAACCGATGATGTCACACACCTACTTTTCCTTATGTATTTTATTATATGAAATATCATATATTTCAATTTTTTGCTTCAATAATGTAAAACATGGTTTGATTCCTTATAGAACATGTAAAATCATCATTATTGTAACTTATATTGATACAAGGGAGAGATCCTTTATTATCACACCCATAAAAATTTAAATATTTGAAATTTCATATAATAAAATACACTGTACATAAGGAAAATTGAGTGTGGGACATCGGTTCACTCATTTACATACCTCCCATGTTTGCATATCACTATTTCATGAGAGAATGCAAAACTTCAAAATGCTGTAACTTTCTTATTTTACATTCGATTTCAGTGAAATTGTCACTGTTATGCTTGTTTAATTTTACTCTATTCATTCAAATCAACTTGATATTAGTGTGGACTTGGCCTTTAACATACAGAGCAAAATATTTTTGGGTGATTGGTACCTTTTAATGTTTAAGATTAAATTTGTCTTTGTCTACCAATGCACAATAAAGAAAACAAGAGGTGAAATTTCTTTTCATGCTTTATGATAAAGGGTTTGCTTGAAACATTCCTATATAGTTCAAGCCTTTTTCTTCTTCTTTTTTTCTTTTTGATGCATTATTCATTCACTTTCTTTTTTACTTTGAAATGTTAGACATATTGCTGACCTCAAATTCTGGGTATTTTGAGGGATGATACATCGTACATGATAACCAAACCATTATATTATTCTCTTCTTTCCACTTTTTTTTTTCTGTTTTCCATGCTATTATAATCGGATAAAAAAAATCTTTATTAGGCTTAAAATATGAGTCATGTGATTGAGCTGTGTGTCACATCACATTCCCTAACATGAGTGATGAGAGCATTTCAGTGATTAGGCAATGTGACTGCTGCTATAATGGTATATAAATCAGTGCAATGCATTTTGCCTTCATTGTGAAATACTTTTTCTCCCCTCCACTCTCTCTTTCTCTCTCCTACTTCACTCTCTCTGTCTCCCTCTGACTTATCTCTCTTTCACTGAATTTCCATCTCTACTTTTCTGCCCATTGATATCTGTATAATAATAATAATAATAATAATAATGATAATAATAATAATAATAATAATAAACTGTATTTTTATAGTGCAAGTCGCTATAATGCAGTCCCTATGTGCTTTTAACCCTTTCAAGACATTTGACCACATTTTGTGGTTTGGCTCATTAACTTTTGATTCAGAGCTCTAAAAAATATACCAGATGCATGAGTAGAAAGAGCAAAATTTTCCGCACACACTATGTCCATGTTTGTTGCATGACCATATTGCGTTTGATGTCAGGAATTTTAGAACTAAGAATACACTTTGAAATCCTTAAATTGGCAACACATTGACAGGTTCAAAATCATTGTTTTTCATCAAAATTGGCATTTTCAAATTTTTTCAACATATTTCTAACCATGTATATTGTTTTCAAAGAAATCACGCCCTATTAGAACCATGTAGCACTAAAAGAAAAATATTAGACCCCGTTCTCACTCACTTTGAAAGTGGACTTTTGGAGCGGTCTATCTAAGACCCGTTCCTCAGGAACGGTTCTTAGGTGAGTGTGAACGGTCAAAGTGGTCCAGGAAGTGGTCTTCTGGACCGCTCCAGAAGACCACCTCGGGGAGGTGGTCTTGAGGAACGGGTCTTATTAAGAGCGGTATGGACCGCTCTAAACGTGCAATGTGAACGAAAGCGTACTTCAACCGGAAGTGAGCCAGTGACGTTCCACGCGGAAAAAGAAGCAAAAGCAATCGATCGGGCAGCTGGCAGGCACGCTACGGTACATCAGTTTGTATTCCGCGCGAAAAATTTGACCCGCTGACCTGAGCTGCCATAGCAACAAGGCCACTTTGAATCGTGGAGCGGTTTGAGCGAGAAAAACTGCTCGGAGTGTGAACGCTAGCAAACCGTTCCTCAAGACCCGTTCCTCTGGAGCGGTCTAACTAAGACCACTTTCAAAAGTGAGTGAGAACGGGGTCTTAGTGTTGCCAACTTGAAGAATGAAATGTGATCAATTTAGCCTTTAAATAATTCCTGTCTTAAAAGGGTTAAGAAAAAGGAAAGAGAAATAATAGAAGGACCAAAGGGGAATAGCAAGCTTGTAAGTTCAACCTCTAATCTCTGTCTCTAACCTCTCTTTTATCTCCATCTCTGTCCTCCTCTCTCTAGATCTGCTTCCATTTTGCTCTACTTCTCTTTCATCTCCATCTCTGTCCTCCTCTCTCTAGATCTGCTTCCATTTTACTCTACTTCTCTTTCATCTCCATCTCTGTCCTCCTCTCTCTAGATCTTCTTCCATTTTACTCTACTTCTCTTTCATCTCCATCTCTGTCCTCCTCTCTCTAGATCTGCTTCCATTTTACTCTACTTCTCTTTCATCTCCATCTCTGTCCTCCTCTCTCTAGATCTGCTTCCATTTTGCTCTACTTCTCTTTCATCTCTCCCTCCTCTTCTCTTTCTCTCTCTCTCTCTCTCTCCCTCCCTTTCCCTCCTTATTTCCCTCTGTCTCTCTATCTCCTTTCTCTTTCAGTCTGTCTCTCCCTCCCCTTCTCTCCTCCCTCTGTCCCTCCTTTCTTCCTTCCTTCCTCCTCCCCTCTCCTCCCTTGCTCCATCATCTCTCCATCCCTCCTCTCACTGTCCATCCCTTCTCTCTGTATCATTTTGGGAGTATGAGAGGGAAAGTGTGCTTGGCAGCAGCATTTTAGGGCAAGTATTTAGAATAGGCTAGAAGACCTCATTCTAGGTCACATTCTCTTAGTTTCAATTATATCCAGACATTGATACTGGAGATAAATGAATGAGTGATTGCAAGATTAGATCTACACACATGGTCCTCATTGGAAAAACCCCCTCGTTTGCAGGCAGGCACACGCCATCATCTGTCATAACGCATATAACATTGGATCTGGACTGCAAGACTACTTTGCATCTCATACATCCTGTACTGTATTGTAGCTGCACCTGCTAGAGAAGAGCAAAGTTAGGGTAGGGTCAAGTCTTTATAGAATTTTGTTCAAGTGTCAAAATAGAGTCGATGGCTGCAAAGTAATAGACCGTCCTCCTCCTTTTCTCTCTCTCTCTATTTCTCTCTCTCTCTCTCTCTCTCTCTCTCTATTTCTCTCTTTCTCTCCTCTCCTTCTCCCTCTCTTCCTCTCCCGCATGTTTTTCATCTTCTTCTTCAAACCATTCCAAATGGAATGTATTCAAACAAGACCGCAAGAATGATATGAATCCAGTCCGTGGGCATAGCTAGAAATCACATCAGAGCACACATTCTCCAACACGAATTATATAGCGCTTATGTGATATTGCAAGATAATGTTCTCAATCTGATGTAACTACTCCCTTTCTGCACCAATCATATTCTCTCTATCTCAGTCTATTACATTCATTTTCTGTTTCACCAAGGTATTGTTTTGTGCCCAGCAGAAGGGCACAGACACATATTTGTGTAATTTTTCTTTTTCTCCATCGTTTAGTTTTGTTGTTGAAAGGCTAAAGGAATCATGTACAGATGTTATCAACTGTCATGAATTTTGAAGGGAAAAGAGATGATGTACAAATAGGAATGAAATGTGTCGTATAGATGTGGTCAACAAAATGTTTGTCCTCTGGTCATGTATCAGTTCATTCTCTTCTGCTGGTTACACAATGACTTGCTTTACAAATATCCGAATGTCAATTTTTATGAAACTAAGAACCCAATGCATCATAAATCAATTTTCACTATTTATTATTGGATAAGTATTACCCAAAATAATAGAAAGTGACCTCATAGCTTTTTTGTGTGTACGAAAGTGTCAAATATCATATACAAAAGAGCATGGAACCCCTTCCTCATTTGCAACAAATCTAGTAGAGAAACTAGGAATTAATTATTTACTATGCAGCCCAGATAAGCAACAGGTGAGCTTCAGCTCCTGCTACCCTGACTCCCACAGTTCAACATCTAAAGAAGACACTTTATAGCTGCAATTTGTTCATTAGAAAGCCTGATGCTCCCACCTCTCTTAATGCATCATTAGAGTTAGGATGATGTTGTTTTATTTGCCATCCACTGTAATGATGCTGTGTGGTTCATATGATGATGATGATTCACAGCAGCTGGTTAGGAGGGCATCTTGGTTTCACCAGCCTCGTATCCAGGCACTCCTGATAATTTTCCATCTCTGCAATGCCATCTCACCTTTCTCTAAGTTTGGTAAATGTTATTTATTGTTATATGATTAATAATATTATGACATTGTTCATCAATATTTTTCATTCTAATACAAAACATAAATAAAAAGAAAGTCCGGTATGAACGTAGCTATTGACAATCAGATGAAAAATATATGTAAACAATTTGTGTTGACATTGCTTCAAAAATATACTAAAAATATCCTTAGACTGCAAGATTGAAACAGCAAGATTGAAACAGCTGTAAGCTAACCGGGTTCTACTAAAACATGCAGTATCACCTGATTTATTCTTCATGTTAATTGCAAGATTACTTGCCTAGAAACTAAATTACCGTACTTCAACTTTCTCAAATGAAGTATATTTTAATAAATCAGCTTTGATAATTTGTGAACCCTCTGCTCAAATGTAAACATGGATTTATTTTCACTAAGTTGATTGTTTTCCTAAGTATACAGACTGTATTACTAGTACTTGAAGATTTGTCGTCAAATTGACTCACCAGGTAAGCTGAATTGTAATGTAGGTACCCTACCAGGAAATTTTATTGCCCAAAGATGTTGGGTATGTGGATTTATTTAGAATGCAGTATGCTAACTGTAAACATTATAATAGTTGTATTTTTTTCTTCTTCTTATGTATGCATCTTTCTTCAGTCTGGGCTGACATGAATGACATTAAGTGACATTAGATTATTGAACATTCGTCGATATGAGAATAACCTCCTAAACCTGGAAGCAAGACTAGTGCAGTGCCAGTAGTAGTGTTCAAATGTACATATGTTCCTCCATACCATATAGCTCAGCACCTGTCTCTCAATTCTCTGTGCATGGGCATAAATATGCAGGAAATTCTTTTCATCAGAGGGGGACATAACAATAGGTCGTCCCCCCCTGATGAATAGAATTGCGTAACAAATCTATGCCACTGTCTCTGTGTCCTGTCATCATTACAGTAATAAGATCAGTTTATCAGTCACGTAACTTTGATTTTATTCACTTTTTCTGTCAAAGTATTCATAGCTGTAGGGCTAGATTTTTCTATGTCAGTAATAGTATTTTGTTTATGTGTAGTTTCTTTTGGAATTGCTGTATGCAGTGCATGGATATCTCCTGTCATACGTGACACATCTGTATTGTCATATCATTTGCAATCTATGGAATATGTACCATGCTGGTCTGTAGTCATCTTTAACCCATTGCATAGGGGAAACGGGTGTTACCTGTATCAAGCCCATTGGAATAAGAAAATTCAGTAGTCAGCAAGTTAAGATCAGAGGTCATTACTCCACTTTCTTGATTAATACAGACCGCAGCGTAGAAGCGAATGAGTACATGTATCCAAGCTCTTTCACAAAATGAGGAGAGGACCGTTTGGCTATGTGATATCTGCACATTGGAATGTGATACTTACGGATTTTCAGAATATCCATTTTCTTATCGATGACGAGGTTGAAAGGGAGAATTGCATGTATCGCTTTCTATTGCAGGCATGATTAAGCCATCCCTCTACCCTTCTCCATCACTCTCTCACTCTTGTCTCTTTCTTAGTGATCTTACCCCTCCCTAGTGCTTTCCAATGAAACATCCATGTATCCACCTTTAATCCAGCCTCATTTGAAATTGAGGGTCATTACTCTTCTTGCTAACTAGCCCACCCCTCCCCTCTCTCCCTCCCTCCCTCCCCCTCCCCCTCCCTTTCTCCCTTCCTATCCTCTCACCCTCCCTGTCCTCTGTCTAGTATCTCCACCCCTCCTTTCTGCTTCCCAAAGATCATCTATGAATCCCCATTTAATCTAGTTCTCTTTGAAATTGAAGGTCATTCCTTGTCTTACTAACATACCCCACCCTCCTCCCTACCCCACCCTTTGTTTTTAGAGATCCCATCCCTCCCACATGCTTCCCAGTGATTATCTATGTATCCATCCTTAATCCAGTCATCTTTGAAGTTGAAGGTCATTCTTTGCCATCCCCCCCCCCTTGCCCATACCCCCACCCTCTCACCTTCCCTGCTCCTCCATAGCCCTTCTCACTAATTATCTTGTATCCATCCTTAATCCAGCCATCTTTGAAATTGAAGGTCATTCCTCGTCTTGCCCTCCAAAATACTCTTCCAAGTTCAAGGATAGGTCGAGATGCCTACTGTAGGTGTAATAAATGACTCTTCACTCAAAAAATTTGCAATGCTCCATTGAACATCTGCTGGGAAGCTGCATCGGATAACATTGAACGTAGTAACTATACCTTGGTGTAGCGAGATGGAGGCTGTTCGCATGTCCACTGTTAGTGGGTCACTGGAGTAGCAAAGTTGTATGGTTGTGCAGCCCCCCCCCCCCTTCCTCATTCAGACGTGGTTTTTCTAGAGTAGGGAAGTTGTTTGATTGACCCCCTTTCAGACATAGAAAACCAAACACTGTAAGCCATGCAATAATATTATTTCTGTCTTATGTTAATGTTTTATAGAGACATTATACAATGAAGGAAACTTTGTGTAGCAAAACTGAGATTTAGGCAAATTGTTCCAGATGAGAACTCGATAGCGATAAAGAATCAAGGTCGCCTTGGCACATGAACATCTTATGACATGAAGATTATATACGATATTTACACTCATTTTGCTATCATACATGCATACAGTGGTGTACGAAAAAGTTGTGCCAAACCCCCCAGCTGCCGCTCGATACAGGATTGACGGTAACACTTCCCTGAATGTTATTGATCTGTGTTAAAGTGTTTCCGACTTTAGTTGTACACTATGTAAATGACAGAGGCTATTCACATTGCCTTGATTGTCTCTGCTGCAAGGCATCTGGGCCCCATTTCGTTAAAAAATTTTATCAATAACAAGTTACAATAATTGTTATAAGCTACTGAAATCCTTGAATCTGATTGGCTGAGAGCAATTTGTCATAGAAATGGGGCAGTTGATATTGATAACAAGTTTTATGAAACAGGGCCCTGAAGTTAGATCGAAATTACATCACATTTCGTATTTAGGGATCCCCCCCCCCCATAAATTTTACAGGGGGAGCGTTTCATCCAGTGTTTCGTCAGTGATTTTTATTGACAAATTTGCTCTTAGCCAATCAGATGCAAGGATTTCAGTAGCTTATAACAGTTATCGGTAAAAATCACTGACAAAACACTTGATGAAACACTCCCCTGATGTGCAAAATATGCTTGAGCCCTTAATTTGTAAGAAATTGAGCTTTATTTTTCATTTGAAAACAAGTGTATCACATGACCCTTCAATGGCTATGTCAATAAAAGTCATACATGCAAAAATATTGTAAGACAACTACATAAGTCATATATATTATGTTACTGTTGGAATGTTTCCCAATGATTCAGAGAGAAAGATGACAGAAAGTAAACAAAAGTGCAAGAGAGAGAGAGAACGTGGTGAGCCATGTGCAGTGTGTTACATTTGTTTTACCACAGACACATTGACAGAGCAGTAATCCACATGGGATTAATGGATTATGGATATTAATCCCATCTAACAGGTGACAGTGGTATAACCTGTTGTGAGGTAGACAAGCGACCCTTGCCATTTTGTTCTTTCAAGCTAGGAAAGTTGTTCTACATGTATGTCTCAAAAGGTACAGCAGTAACATTAAGAATGATTTTTTTTTCTGCTTTGAAATGTTGTTAGACATGCATACTTGGTACAGTTCCGAATCCTGAATTTGCATTCAGATTTTTGAAAAATATGGTGTACTGCACGGCGGATTTAGAGTAAATTTGTTTGTATCAATTATTGACTGATTTGTTTATTTAATTATGAAAGTTGACACAGCTTACTGTAAATGGTTCTAGCTACAGGAAAAAAAAATTGTATTTTAGAATGAGAATGCAGGAGATACCTGAAAATTTCATTTTATGAATTCTCCTGTAACAGAGTTTTATGATGCACAAAAAAAAAATGGCAGAGCAGATGACCTTCACCCCTTAAAAAGAAACAACTTGCCTTATGTCTGACTTTCCTTTTTAAGATAAGAGAAGGATTGCACTGATCTTTATATTGTCAGTAATTATATGCAACAGTTTTCATGATTAACACTGTTGGAAAAAAAAAACACTATCTGCCACTTCAGTATAATGTGAAATTCCAAGAAAGAGTGCACAATAACAATCTGCTGAAAAAACAAACAAACATGGTTTTATCTGTTTTGTGTAACTTTTAGGCTTTTTACAATTGCAAAATTTTGCTTAGTCTTTTTTTGAAGTACCACAGCGAGGCCGGAAACCCCGTTTTGAAGACTGTGAAAGAGACTACAAGTATAAGATTTGTATTTTCTGAAAGTTTCACCTTATTTTTAATTTAACAAAATAGAATTTAACACCAAAAATCTAACCTTAACCTTAACCCCAATATACCCCTGCCAAGATTCGAACTCGGGATCTCTTCATGAGAGCGCATCAACGATCCGATTGCTCCACACAGAAGAGCCTTACAATTTGTTTTTCATGAATATTCATGCCGACTAGTCTTGACAGAATAAACCTTATTATCACTTCACTTCCATAGACTTTGGCCTCGCTGTGGTACGTTAAAAAAAGACGCGTCCCGTACTATTGGTGGGGCTAAACGAGGATTTAGTCCCACTGATAAGCTTAGTTCACTTTCTGTTCACATTGCATTTTATCAAAGTGGGCTGTAACTCCACGATAGTACAGGATTATTTTAGGGCACTGAAGGTGGGGCTAATTAAGTGCTCTGGCTAAATCAAGAGATAGTACAGGACTAAAACTACAAATGAGAATAGCAAAAGAAATAGTCCTGGGTTAAGAATAGTCTGGGATTAATGATAGTACAGATTTTTTAAAATCAGGTGTAAAATGCCTATAAGCGTATACATATTGTGTACTTGAATAAAAAGTCTGGAAAATTCACTGGCATGAATACTTATACATATTCCTATTTCATTGTGTGATTTCTTTGATTCCTTTTGATTATCCCTTGGGGTTATGATCTTATCTACAAGGCAAATAAGTTTTAACTAAGTGGTGTAGACCATATCGTTACAGGTCAGTGGGTACATGTATAAAACAGGTTTTTTTAATGTTGATTTTATAGAGAGTTTTAAAGCACTAAAAAAAGTTCATGTAGAGTTGATTGAATTTGGGATTTGGTCAACTGGTTTTCGATGGAATTAGGATGCAAAGAAATTTTATTCATGGATTTGATTTATGTGCTAAGCTTCCTCACAATATACTCTGTGAAAAAAAAGGTCATATTCCTTTTATGCTCCTTCCATTTATTATAGTGAATATATTGCCAATTTGGAAAGGATGTTGGAACTCTTGCTATTTTTTTTTTTATGTGTATGTTTTATTGAATCAATAGAAATTTCAACATTTACAAGTAATCAACATGATTACAATGATAAGGAAAAAAAATAATAAATATATATAAAAATGAATAAAGGTGGCAGAAAAAGTTATACATAAAGGTAATGCTCTTGAAAATATATAAAATTGCAGTTCGGTATCTAAAACAGTGATAATTGGTAAAAAAAAAAAAAGAAGCACCCCATCAACAGCCAGCAGAGCAACTGAGATTCTCACCAGACCAAGATTACAGTGGCCAGGAGAACCTCTGTAGTGTTTGAATTAAATTAAAAGCTGTAGTAAAGATCCACAGTATATATTCACATCAGTGAGGAAATCCGTTTTCCAATGTACATGTACGTCTTGTTTATTTAACGTTTAGAGTGTTTAAAACATTAATACAATATCTCAGGGTGTCCTGTTAATGACAATGATAGGCTTTTTTTTTCTGTCTCTCTTTCTTTTCTTTTACCAAACATACCTGCTAAAAATAGAAACTAAAACAAAAGGTGAAAACCTAAAGAGGGATGATTACTGGTTCAGATCAGTCCCATGAGAGAGCAGGACTTGGTCCCAGTAGGATTTTATGGGGAGTTTATTAGCAGCTGAAGAAACCTCATTAACCACTGTAGCTTAGATCAGGTTTGTGGGTAGTCTAAGTTACAGCCCCCGTAAAGAAAAAAAAATGCTGAAAAAAAACCCTTCATATTTTCAGGAAGTCAAGGAAATTGTATAAACTATAGTCAAGACACAAAGTTTGAATGGTGCCATTGCCAGCACTTATTTTTCATGATTTTTTTTTATTTCTCATTTTTAACACACGAGCCTACGGGGAAATAATTACAGGTGTGCACCCTACATGCAAGTCAAGTAAATATGACCAGTCCCACAGCAAGTCCCACATTGCGACCAAGTGGCCCATCAAGTATATTTATAATGCTAGTTAATTTCAACGGTTCTTATCATATCATATTGCTGTATTCTACCCCAACTTTAGGATGATTGATATTGGGGAACGAAATCAACAACACGGTGGTGGATTTAGGATTGTCTAATGGGGGTGGGGGGGAGGGGGGGAACTCGTCACAAATCTCTAATAAAAAAAGGCACTCATAATTCTTTTTTTTTTCCAGAAGATACTGTTACATTTCAGAAAGAAAGCTGTAGACTTCAAAAGTCTGTCAAAAAGCAAAGGAAAAAGAAAAGGTTTCTCATGTATATTCTTCTTCTTCTTCTTCTTCTTCTTCTTCTTCTTCTTCTTCTTCTTCTTCTTCTTCTTCTTCTTCTTCTTCTTCTTCTTCTTCTTCTTCTTCTTCTTCTTCTTCTTCTTCTTCTTCTTCTTCTTCTTCTTCTTCTTCTTCTTCTTCTTCTTCTTCTTCTTCTTCTTCTTCTTCTTCTTCTTCTTCTTCTTCTTCTTCTTCTTCTTCTTCTTCTTCTTCTTCTTCTTCTTCTCCTCCTCCGCCTCCTCCTACTCCTCCTCCTCCTCCTACTCCTCCTCCTCCTCCTCCCCCTCCTCCTCCTCCTCCTCCTCCTCCTCCTCCTCCTCCTCCTCCTCCTCCTCCTTCTTCTTCTTCTTCTTCTTCTTCTTCTTCTTCTTCTTCTCCTTTTTTTTTGGGGGGGGGGGGAGGGGAAGGGGGCATGGAGAGCATATACATATATACATGCAGGGCTCATCAATAGCAGGTGCCCCTTACACATGGCCCTGGAAATTCTAACTAATGCAGACCCAAAGAAAAGGTTTGTGTGGAGTCCTCGATCTTGCACTTTTCAAGCCCCTAGCCCCTCCCCTCCCCCCCCCCCCCCCCCCAAGCTGCCACTGGACAGAGTAAACTTTGCAGTGTGTTATGTTTGCAACAAACCAGTCGCCCGTGGAAAAGTAATGTGTATGGCATTCATTCAATCTACCAAAGGTGGCTTGGGGGGGGGGGGGGTACAAAAGGAATAGTATTATACATTATTTAAAAGACTCGATCTTGCTCTCATACTTGGCTCTGTGATTCTATAGATGCTTTCTGATTGTGAGATATGGACTATGCATTGGTTGAATTGAATAGCCCATACTGGTGGTGTATAAAGGTATAGAAATCAGTTTAAAGATCTCATGCATCACTTATTCCCTGTCTGGGATGTTTGTCCATCTCTCTCTCTCTCTCTCTCTCTCTCTCTCTCTCTCTGTGTATATATATATATATATATATATATCTATATAATGTGCTGTATATGTTTTCTACTGTGTTGGACCTGTAACTGTATCAATAGAGTCATGCTGCTTACATCATTCTATGTTAATTTGTAAGTATGCAACTGTAATTAGTAGTCCTATATGATTAGATGTAATAGGGTTTTGTTGAACTTTTTTTTTATAAGCATACTTATATTTCCGCTTTGGCTAGTTTTTGAATTTCTGGTGAAGGTGAACAATAATTTGTGAGCCTTCTTTTTATGTCAGTTTGGAAGAACATCCTTGAAGAAATGCCCCCTGAAAGGGATCCCTGTTCATATGCCCTCGTATTTGCAATATGACGAGATGTTGCTGAAGTGTTTGGCCTGAACATTCATGCCACATGTGTGTGTGTGCAGTCCCGTATGCCCACTTCTGTGTGCAGTGCATGTGCTTTTTAGCTGTTGCAGCAAGATTATGATTTCTTATCATCTTGATGATTCCAATACCTCACAGTAACCCCAATCATATGTAGACATATCATCAACCATTCCCAATTGCTTTGAGACATTCTTTCACAATGTAATTGCATGACCAGATCTAGAACTCAACTTTGTCTTTAAAACATGGGACCATTATGCACTGACAAATAAATCAAAAATAAAAATTACACGTGTATGTTGTCATATAAACCATCAGTCAGTGATGTATTTTGTCATCTGCTATACCTGTGAATTATTGACATTGGAGATGAGATGAATAAACAAGGAAAATTATGGTTTGCCACAACCAGTGTTTTCTTAATTAAGGGAAGCAGGGAAGCAAGGTGCAACACCAATTTAATATACTAATACTCTTTTTAGCTCTTGAAAGTGAGCATTTCTAGTTTTTCTGCCTTAAAATTAGGAGTTAGATTTCTCTGAAGGACATTATATTCTCCCTTTTTCTAGAGTTTCTTTAGAGTTCTTTTCTACTTTCAGAAGCTAAATTAATCTCTTTTCTTATGTTGATTTTGCTGTTTTAAATGCTTTTGATATAAATTGCAGACTAATAATTTGATAATTTTTAGGAAATTTAGTGAGTATTAAATCTGTGTCGTGTTTAAAGAGGTGAAAGGGAAAAGAATGCATATTCATTAATTTATGAATTTCGATTTTGTCTTTGATTTTTATCTATTGTTGCAGTGCTTGGAGTATTTGCTAGAAAACTGATCCAGCAACGTACCCAGTTTGGACCTTTTGTTGCCCCGCGTGTGCCCTACAAGATTGAACCAGACCCGTTTAGATTACTTTACAAGGTACTGTATCACAATTCTCTTTTTCTCTTTTTTTTCTCAACATACACTAACTTTTTAGCTTGCTGATGCTGATGTTGATGACTGTTGACTGCTACAAAATCAAGTGCATGCTTTCAAGAAGAAAACCAGTTGAGCTATGGATTTGTAGGTTCCATACATATTACTTGGTAACTTAGGATTAATGTCTGATGAAAGGGCACAAGGGCACTGACTTGGTTTTGAAATTTGAATCCATCACCTTCTGCTACAAGGACCATTGCTTTATCCACTGAGCCTTCACGTCTCTTTCCTCATCTTTACATTTTCTTAAATACATGTGTATGTCATCACTTCTGAAAAGGAGGTCAGTGCCCTTTGAAGTTGGTACACACATCACCTCTTGCAGATGTATTTTAACACCCTTTAATTGTTTCATTGATTTTTTGATTTTTTTTTTGCCTGGTATATTTCAAATGAACCAATGTCTGCAGCTTTGTTATTCTAGTTTGGATGCAAACTCATTTTTCACTGCAAAATTTCTGATTTTCTTCTATTGTTTTTTTTTTTGGTGGTTGTTGCTTGTGCTTTCCTTTTGAGATAGGGGGAGGGGAAGAGGTAATGTGTTTTTTTATGTCTTCCATGAACAGAGTTCGACCACAATTAGGTCTTTATCTTTAACACAAACCATATTTTTTGTGCTACTGTTTCGCCGACTAACTGTGTGTCATTCCAGTATCCCGACCCGAAAAAAACATGAATGCTGTACTCATGTTACACATGTCGTAACCGAACACTCTGCATTCCCCTTGTGACTGCCCGTGTCAGCTCTAATCCCGCGGAAGCTGTCAAAAACCACAATTGTCGCGAGCAGCGCGCCCCGGGAGAGGGCCTGAGCGAGATAATCGGCGGAGATAATCTTTGTGATCTCCCCTCTTAAAATGTTGTCATAATCCAAGGGAAAGTGTTGATGAGGTTTGATGGAACGTACAGGTAAAAGGCTTATTGGGATTTAAAGGTGAAGGGCAATTCGGTATTAGTTTCACACGTTTGAAGGGGCTGTGTCTGTTTCGGAAGAAGTAGGCCTACGTGTACTCTACTTGGTGTGAACTGTAATGGACATCCTCGTTAGGCGTGGGGGGTCTGCCGAGAAACGTCATGTTCAAGGCCATTATGATCTATTTCCTGCATATATTCTGAGATTTAGAGTTCAAAGTGGGAACTGTCCTTTCTCCATGTTTGTGTACTTTTCTCCATCTCTCCTGATGATCTTTGATTGCCCTTCGTATAGTTCTCTGAATTTCAATGACTGCATCTTTTTATTCCACACCAGAAGTTACACTGGAGGTGTGATAAACAGAGCAACTGCAATGATTTTAATTACAGCTGGTTGAATGAGGAAAAAAAAACTGAAACTCTTTATTAAAGTGTTTAGTGAGCGAATTACCCTCTGACTTAAAGGCCTCTACATGAGAGAAATATTGAGAAATTATTGTGAGCTGTCCACATTGTAGTAATTCTTTGAAACTTGTGTCATTGTGTTTTTAAAAATGGGGAAGAATATGGCTCGTAGCAAGGAGAACAAATGTGAGAAATATCTCTTGCAATTTTACTTTGAGTTAATTTTTAGTTCTGGTACTGGAGTTGCATTTCGAGAGAAATTGAAATAAACCTGTATTGTATCATGTACTGTAGTTTGGGCCAGCAAGATGTACACTAGATTAAATTCATAAAAACTTGCTGGAAATTATATTTCATTGGAAAGGACTGAAGCTCTGTGTTATGCACATGGTTAAAGAGAAGGTTGAGTTCTGGAAAAGGTGAAAATAATTTGTGAGCTTTCTCATTCCTTTTATGTCAGTTTGACGGCACATCATAGAAGAAATGTCCCTTGAAAAGCTTTGCTCTTCAAATGCCCTCATATTCGAATGTAACGAAAAAAGCTGAAGTGTTCAAGCTGAACATTCATGCCACATTTTTGTGCAGTCCTGTATACCCATTTCTGTGTAGTGAATATACTTTTCAGCAAGATTGGGTCAATTTCTTGTCATTTCGATGATTCCAAAACCATTACAGTATATGTACACGAATTCTTATGTAGACATGATCAACATTTCCAAACTGCTTTGAGACAGTTTTTTTTCACAATGAAATCACATGACCAGAACTCAACTTTATCTTTAAGACTTGCAGCTTGATTTCCTTATTTTTAAAATCAAAACTGTGGTATAATTATACAGCTTTTACCGTAATTGCACTGTCATATTTATATATTGTTTTTGTCTTCGATTTTTCTTGTATTTCTGTTTGAATCTGTAAAAAATTGCTTTCTGTCACCATTTTGTTTAAAAAAATGTTGGTTTGATACAGTAGTATGAAGATAGGCTGGATTTTTTCCCCCCTTTCAATCTGACAATTACACATGTAGGACTTCAAAGTCAGGTTCTCCTTTACAAAATGTAAATTCAGGAAATCCCAGAGCTTAAATGCAAATCCTTGATACCATCTTTTTTTTTTTTTCTTTCTTTTTTTTTTTTAATGCAAAATTTGATGCAAGATTTATTTCATTTCATTTGTTTTCCAAATACAAAACAATATGATTTACAAAGTACAAAATCATGAAATGAAAAAGGAACCTACTGGAAAGCATAGCTTGTTTGTGTAGGTTCCCAAGAATAAATATAACATTAACATAATTATCTTTTATAACATGGAAGATTGAAATTAAAATACATATTGGAAATATATATATATATATATATTGGCATATCTCTCATAACAACATAATTAATTAAATAGTCATAAATCCTGTATCAATAATGATGAAAATTTCCATAGCAAGATGCTGTACATTAAAGAACAAATGACAAGACAGAACTCAAAGGACAAGAAACTGACAAGATAGTACAAGACAGAACAGGACGACACGATAGGGTAAAACCAGGATAGGACAACACAAGACAAAACACGACAAAGAAAGAAAGAAAGAAAGGAAAGAAAGAAGAAAAAAGACAAACAAAAGTCAAGAAAAACAAGAAACTGACAAGACAGAACAGGGCAAAACCAGGACAGGACAACACAGGACAAAACAAGAAAAAGAAAGAAAGGAAGAAAAGGGGAAAAAGGGGGAAAGAAGAAAAAAAAGAGGCATTTAAAGGACCTTTCATATTTTTTTTTGCCTAGGAAGAAGTTGTGGTTTGAGGTTTCTCTGTGGTTTCCTTGACATCCTCTCCTCCATTTATGTATCCTATCCTTAAAGGGCAGTCCTACCTTCATAATAATGTGATTTTGTGTGGAAGCAGAAAAATCAGAGAAGCAGATTGGTGAAAGTTTGAACGAAATCGGACAAACAATAAGAAAGTTGTGAGTTTTTGAAAGTTGTAAGCACTACATATGGGAATTTCAAATTGGCCGAATCTATATGGTCCCTGCGATGTAGTGGCGTCAACTCCCCCATTTGCTCCAACACACAAAATGACTAAAATGTCCATTTTTCAAAATGTATATTAAAGGATATTTTTCTTTTTGGAGAACCTATAACAATATGCTTTCTACAATATATTTTTAGTACTGCCCCAAGGGAAAAGGTGCTCAGGAGAAAAAAAAGAATGTATTGATATTTTGGTGTAGGACAAATGGGGGAGTAATTGACTGAATATGTCACGATTACTTCACCAAATTTGCCAATTTGAGATTCGCATCTAGATGTAGTGATCTCATTTTCGAACAGTCATAACTTTCTTAATCTCGGTCCGATTTCTTTCAAACTTTCACCATTCTGTTTCTCTTCTTTTTCTGCTTTCACACAAAGCAACTTTTTAAAAAGGTTGAATTGCTCTTTAAAGATAATGTTGAGTACTGGGCTCTTATTCAATTCAATACATTATTTTTTGGCTGAGATAGAATAGTTAGGCAACTTCGGTATTCAGTTGAATCTATTGGCTAGGTATTTTACCCTAAGTCTAAGTCGGCTCCCAAGCGTACTTATGCCAATTACTGTGGAAGCCTTGATTGGCAGGCATGTGGCTTTCATACATTGATGTGCATGTACAGTGAAAGCAATACACTAAGATGAAGATGTGGTCTGTGCCAGACACTAAAGGTGTCCTAAAGGTGTCATTATAAAGCACCTTATATTGTAGCTTAGGTGTAGCTTAGTCTAATATTAAAGATGTAGTCAGTATCTTGTACCAAGGGTGTGGTTGTTTGCACACCAAAGGTGTGTCTGTACTGGACAACAGAAGTGTGATGTGTATCTAATGCCAAAGGCGGCGTCTGGATTTGACACGAAAGGTGAGGCCTGTATCCAGTGTCAAAGATGTAGCCTATATCTAATACCAAATGTGTAGTCTATATCTGACACCCAAGGTGTGATCTACATGTATATCTTGCACCAAAGGTTTGGTCTGTATATGATGTATACCAAAGGTGTAATCTGAATGTGATACCAAGGGTATAGCTGTTCTGGACACTTAGGTTATCGTCTTTATCAGACACCAGTAGAATGTTTGTACTCTTGATGTTGAGATTTAAAAAGTCATTCTGAAAGGCTGTATACTTTCAGGGTCTTTATTCCATGCAGATGCTCTGAACATTTGTTTTAGGCCCAAATGGAAAATTAGTTTGAAAATAGCTGGAAGATTAAGCTCCCTTGAATATTAGTACATTGTTGAAATTCATTCCTATATACTGGACCACACATCATGCAGACTATATTTTCGAAAAGAAAATATTAAAGATTAAAGTATTTTCTGCATGAGGACACATTGGTTTGAATAAATGAAAGAATATGTATCCTTTTAGTGTGTGTTTATTAGTAGCCACGTCTAGTGATAACCTGTAAATCCTTTGATAAACCTGCACATGTACATATATGTATATTGCCTGCTGAAAGCAAGAAGAACGTTAACTAACATACATAGAGTTGACACTTATCTAGCTCTCAACAGATTTTACATACAATATATCAATATTGTGTGTTATAACATTCTGAATGTCAAATTTTGGCTCTTTTAAAACTGTTAGGGTGGGGATTTCTTGAGGAACAAAGAATACTCTCCATATCTGCTGTTGTCTTTTGTTTTGAAATTTATCTTCAAATACCTCATGCTATATGCTTTCAATTCATGCTTTGAATTATTTCCATTACCATTAATTTCAAGATCACATGGCAGAAACTACACATTAACCTTTAACATGAAATATGACTCACTATAGAGCAGGCATGGGTAATGTTTTTATTGGGGTGCGTCACCAGTAGGACTCCCTCGCTCTGTTGTCAACCTGTCACCAATGCTCACTTGATTTAGTAGAAAAGCTCAGAGTACAGTATCACTCGGGCTAAAAGCCCTTCTTTTATGATTTTTGAGCAAGGCTAATCTGATTGATTCGATGATTATTTCACAACTGTGGATGCTTAGAACCATGGGATTTGTAGCAGTTTGGTGCAGTGTAATTTTCTTTGAAAGGATCTCCTAATAGAATTCTTTAGAAAAGGTCATTTTGTTCAAGAAGTTTATCTCTATGTTTCCTTATTTTTATGGAGTTAAACCACCCTCCACTGGCCTGCTTTTTTTCTCTCTCTCTTTTAGGGCATGGGGGTAATGGTTGAAGATTCTGTCCAATAAATCATTATTAGAGGGAGTTTTTATTGATTTTAGCTCCAGGATGATAAAGGATGTAACCGCGATAATGCTTAACAAAAGACAGTGCAAAATTGGATTGTATACATTGAAATACAACAAAAAGATTTTTTTGCTTTAATCTGTGATGTTTTATTGAAAAGTTTGAACAAAAGTACAATATATTCACAAATTCAACCACAACTAGGAGAAATGAAAAATTACATTTATAAGTATTTTAATGTGGATTTTATCCAAAGATCATATTTGTATGTTTGTGGTATTGCTCCAGAAAGGCAGATGTGATATGATCCCCTCTGGTCTGTGCAAAAATATCAAATTATTATAGAAATTAGAATACTGGGACAAATATTAACTTGCTGAATATTAAGCCTGGGCCCCATTTCATAAAAATTGTTATCAATAACCAGTTACAATAATTGTTATAAGCTACTGAAATCCTTGAATCTGATTGGCTGAGAGCGAATTTGTCATAGAGATGATGCAGTCATTATTGATAACAAGTTTTATGAAACAGGGCCTTGACAGAAATTGTGCTGGAGTCTTTGTGAAAGAAAATCATGCAATCTATGAAACAGCCAAATATTGGAAATATTTATGGTATTCAATTATTAAAGGGAATCTTGAGTTCTGGGAAAGGTGGAAAATAATTTGTGATTTTCTCATTTGTTTTATGTCAGTTTGGAAAAACATTAAATTAGAAACATCCCCTGAAAAGGATTGCCCTTCAAATGCTCTATTCGAAATATGACTAGAAATAGCTGAAATGTTCAGGCCAAACATTCATGCCACTTGTGTGTGTAGTCCCATATATCCATTTCTGTGTGCAATACATTTGCTCTTCAGTAAGATTGGGTAAATTTCTGATCTATTTTGATGATTCCAAAACAACACAGTATAAAACAATTCTTATGTAGACATGGTCAACCTTTCCCAATTCCTTTGAGACAGTTTCTTTCACAATATAACTGCATGACCAGAACTATACTTTATCTTTAAGTTGGTATATTTAGAATTGATACAACAGTGCAGACAATTGCAAGTCAATGTTTTGGTCATTGATATATTTTTTCAGTAAATGATATTTTGCAAGTGATAACCTAAATCTTTTTTGTTTTTTTTTAAGTTGAGCTGATTTAATGAAACTCTTCAAGCTCACTGTATCCTTCTCCAGCCATATATTGCCTTACCTTTAGAATTATTTTCTAAGACATGTAAATTGCTCTAGCGCTGCCTATTAATTTTGTCTTTCTTGTTTGTTCCTTTATGATATCATTATTTCATTTTTTTTATCCAACCCTCATTACTAATTTTTTAATCGTCCCATGCAAAACCTAGAATCATGTAGACATGTCATTTCCTGCATGATGACAACTAGTTTTCAAGAAAACAGATCATTATCAACTCCTCCTGGAAGAAGTAATCCTAATTAAGTATTTCATATTGAGTCAGAAACTTTTGTCATGTCATTTTTTTTCTTTTCTAAAAAGTAGAAACAAGGGGTAATGTCACTTGATTAGAAGTGACATGTAGTTTTCTTTTGAACAAGAAATTCTCAACCTTTTGAGAGGTTTTAATCCCAAAATGAGACTCTTTCAATGCTGTAATGAGCTGAGTAATTGCCCTGATTATTAGCGTCTTCGCTTTTTGGTGTAGGAGCGTTGTAAGACTTTCCCACCTGAGGGAGTGCGGGAGCCAGGGTGATTGTCGAAACAGATTACGATGAATTAAAATCCCTGTCAACAATTATTGAATCTATCCTACTGCTTCCACCTTGTAGGAGGGGGTGGTGAAGGGCGTACTGAGGGGGGTGACAGACACAGTTTAGGAGGGGAGGGAGGCAGTGCATTGAAGGAGATGGACAGGGATTTTAAAGTTAGGAGGTAATGTGACAAGTGAGGGCAGCAAACAGTGGAAGACACAAGGGTCTTCTTCACAGAGTCTAGCCGACTTGATGATGTATTCTTGATTTATTTGACTGCTAAAAAAAGTGAGTGATATGCAGCAATGCACCTACAGCTTTTAAGTCCTATCCAGTGGACTTCCAAGGGACTTTAAAGAGATTTAGTAATGGAGGATTGATACCTTACAAAAGTGTGAAAAAACAGTTTTTCTTGTGAACAATTTTTTTCTTCTTCTTACACTGGCTGAAGTACTACAATTGATATCTCTTTCCTCTGTTTACCAAGACTGATGATGATAATTTGAATGCATTTGCTCATGTCATTGTAAAAAAAAACAGTTATCCCTCCAACATCTTAGCACATGATTGTAATAGTATGAATGCATCCTTCCACAGTTTTTTACCTCCATCTGTCAAAACAAGGATTATTCAGAAGAGTATGAATTCAGCCTTCATTATTGTTACATGAAAATGTGTTACATTAATAGTTCCACTTCAATTTGAACAAAAAATAACTGGGTGCATAAAGAAATGCATTTGATATAAATCCATTAAAATGAAGAAAAAAATGTCTATCAAAATGCCGCCTGTGTCAGTGTGTGTTAAAATGCTGTTTTATATATGAAAATGGTGCTTTGACCCATTCACACCAAGATATTATGGTACTAGTGTGTGAATACAGCCTTCATTGTTTCAGTGCGAAAGCAGTGCTTTGACTCATAGTTGTACACACTCTCCCCTGAGGTGTCCTAGCTCATTGTTTTTGAAGACCTGTCAAACACAAAAGACCCCAGACTAGGCTTGGTATCATCTCCTTTAAAGGGAAGAGTCACCATTTAGACGTCATTTCTTATTCTTTGTTTTTACGACTGTGACTATTATAAGATGATGTTCTTTGCTGGGATCCAAAAGGTGTCAGCTCTCACAAGGGCTGGTATTGAATCCCATTTGACTCTCAACTCAAGGGACTTTTGATTATTTAGATCAGTCTAAAGGATTAAATTAATAAAGCCAGTGGTTTTTGTTATTAATTGTGTTGTATAGGCTCTTTTCATGATTAAGGAGAAATTACAACTTCTCGTGTAGACCTACGTGTTGTACATGTAAGTCTGAAGAGGAAAATGTTATGGTAGGCAGTATTTAGACACTTGCTTATTTTATGATCAAAAATCATATAAGCACACAGCCACTGCATTTTATATGAAGTTTGGATGCTAGATCTCCCAATCTAGTACAAAATGTCCTGGAAGTCAATTCAGTAAATATTTGGATGCAAAAACAAAAAAAAGAATCAATAAATAAGAGGTATGCTGTACAAGTATGTCCAGCTTAGTGTCACTGTAAAAAGTAGGTGACTCTATTGTACGTTTCTATTAATATGAACTGATTTCTGAGGACATGAGACACCATTTTAAAGTTCAATTTAAAGTATTCCATTGATACTAAGTACGCCGCCCAATCATTAATTAACTCCCAAATCGGAGCAAGCAGACCAATTGACGGTGTAGAAATGTCAATCTCCGGGTCAGATTGGAGCAAAACAATCAAATAATGGATGCTTGTTTGCATTTCCCTAGTCATCATCTAGACGATTTGACCAATCAAAAGACCAACGATTACCAGGCACAACAAGTCATCCGCAATCAGGCGCAACGGCCGCTCGCAAATGTATCGTAAATCAATTCCCTGGGAGCAAGTTGCCGGGGTTGAATCAATGCGCCTTCTGAAGAACAAAAAGAAGCCCATGTGCAAGAATCGCACGCAATTATTCAACATTAGCCAGCCAAAGTGCAGGCAAGCGAAACCGTTTTCCCTTCCTCTCAGTCCAACAGATTTCCCCCCAATAAATATCAAATTTTTTGGAGCAAATTGACTCAACAAATCGAGTGTAATGTCAAGCTTCCCCTTCTTGAGTTGCCTCTGGCCCTCCGCTCTGTTTCTCCTCCACCGCTGCCGACCGAATGCTTCTCTTTCTTGCCAGAGCGTTGCGTTTAGCAAATAATTTCCCCGGTTTATGAAATGAGCGAGAGAGGGTATAACAGGACTTGAATTGCCTTCTCCCTTTCCTGCCAATTTTATGGAAATCTTTTTGGTATTGATTATTCGAGGCAAAGAGTAATTCCGCTTCCTCCAGCAGCACGAATGGGGAGTACAGGGTGGCCCTGTCAGCGGAGACAGAAGAGAATGGAAGTGCATGCAGGAGATAACACAATGACTTGTTCTTGCTCTCCATGTATCCTAGAATTGATATGAGGTGTCATGTATTACACACTTGAAATCTAATGGTGTTTTGTATTTGTGATTGATCATGTATGAAAGCACTATAATATATTTTCTCTGTGTGTGAGGAGGACTTCCCGACTTGCCACAAAATGTAGGTCGTGCCATTGTTGGGACGGTGGTGTGGATATTCAACAAAAGAACTTGTATCTAGGTTTGAGGATCCCATTAGTGTATGATTCAAGGAGATCATTCGGCATTCTGACCAAAGATTGGAATTGTTAACCATTTTTAAGACAGGACAGACAAAACTTCTTTGGGACCTGAACATTTCTTTTTCTTCACCTATGGGTGAAGTTTCAACCTATCACAGTGCATGATACAGGAGCATGACACAGGAGCATTCAGCATAAGTTTGGAATTAAATAGAGACAGCAACATAGAAGATCAACTTTATATTCTTAAAATGCCATGCAAGGATCAACTCGTGAATTATACCTATATATGGGAGTGCTTGAACTAGTTTTTAACGGTAAGTCTCTTGAAAAGCCCCCTCCCAACCCTTCCTAGTGTCATTTTGAAGGTGAACCCAGGCATCATAGAGTGCATTGTAACCAGCTGTAGATGTGGAGGCGACGTGGCTTGATCAGTCAATAAAGTATCTGCCTGTTGAACCAAAGATTGTGGGTTCCAATCCAGCCTAGGCAGATGACTGAAGCCCTTGTTGTGTATTAACCCTCCTCTTCCCCTGTTCCACAAATGCTGGCTAGGGTACAGTAGAAAACACTGTCCCTTGCAATGGAGGCCTCTTGTGCAGGAAAGTACCACCTGGGCACTCTTGCATAAAGAGTTGCGTTTAATCACAAGTCAAAAAGTTTAACGCAACTTGATTTTCAACCAATCAAGATCTCGTATCTGGTTAAATTGTTTGAGTTGCAATTAAACGCAACTTTTTAGGCAAGAGGGCCCTGTGCACGTTAAAAACACATTGCACTCTCTGTCAGATACTAGGGGGAAACCCCGGTGTAGTGGTCCACCTTTACATCACAATCAGCTGTACCTTAAGGAAATTAAGACCTTAGAGTTTTAGACCCCAGAGTTTTAGACCCCGTTCCCATTACAAGGGATAGCGCGATCTAGCATGCTCTAGATCGCGCCACCTCTAAGGTGAGAACATGGCGACGTCGTTTAGGCATGCTTCACGGCGGTTCACGGCAATCCCAAACCAGACCACCTCTGGGGGGTGGTCCACGAGAGATAGCGCAATCTAGAGTGCACCTATTCGCAGTTTAGTGTGCAGAGAGTGCTAAGATAGATCACGCTACCCTCTGCAGGTGTGAACCCGCGGCGTGCCAGTGGACCTCCCTGGCGAGATCCACCTTCCAATCTCATAATGAGAACAGGGTCATAGACCTGTATACATAAAAGCATACTACTTTAGTCCAGGTTTACTTGAGCAGATTATAGAGCACCAATTGTCAACCACCTCATCTTATTAAAAAATACTATAATTCTGTTTAAATGAACATACAAAACTCATGGGAGCAAGAAATCAATTTCTTATTTTCATTTCATGATTGGATTCAGTTTGTTAATTTATTTTGTTACACAGTTACAGTAATTTGTAAAGAATAAAGAACTCTACACATGGTGCTCAGTCAGTGGACTAAGGGTGCGTTTATACTTTCTTTGCAAAGGCAGAATGAGCGTTTTGAAATGCTCATCTAAAACGCAGTTTCACGGGGTACTGCTTATACTTCTTTTCTCCAGGCGAATTCAGGCTCTGCAGCTCGTTTCACAAACCTCACTGTGCATGCTACAAGTGTATATGACGTCATATAAACGCATATTTACAAATGATTGCGTTTATGCTTCCCCAGAAACCATGTTATTGGAAAAACACCGATTCAAAACGCACTTTTTTGGGAGTTTTACATCGGAGTTTTAAATCGGCGATTATACGAAAATGACTGGACGCAACCGTGTTTGAACTTAACGCGTAACAAAAGGCTCATTCTGGCCTGAAAAATGGAAGCATGAATACGAGCCACTGAATACTTTAATAATGATAATAGTTTGATATGTGACCTTTCTCTGTGTTTCATTTTGTGTTAAAGGCACAAATTATTTTCATTTCTTTTTCTGGCTTTTCAGTGAAGTTGAGTAAATTTTTCTGTAATTAATTTGACATTTTAATTCAAACCATGACAAAGTTGCTGTAAGTATGCTCTGATAAATGGGGAACATGATTTGTTTTTCTCACACTTACACCATTTATTTTTCAGAGCATTGACACCAATTTGTCTTTCTCTATCATATTTTCGTTCCCCTTAGGGTTTAAGCCCATCAGTCACATGAATAATGTACCTGATACCAAAATGTTAGTATTTCAGGAGAAAAATGCTTTTCTTTTTTTTTTATCCGACTACAGATTATAAAGGAAAAGGTTTTGTAAATCTATACATGTACATATCAACAGCTGAGAGCCAGATGGGCGTTAACTCCTACAAAGTTCTTATTAGATGGTGATGGAATTCAATTTTGAACCCCTTTCACTTATGTTTTCTAGCTAAAATGTTCTAAAGCTTCTCTTTTCCTTGATAAGTACTGTAAACTTACCAATATTTAAAGGGGAAGTTCACCCCGAAGATTACTTGAGTTTAAAAAATGCAGAAAAAATAAAGAAAAATATTGGCGAAAGTTTGGACAAAATCCGTTAAAGAATAACGGCGTTATGGACTTTTGAAGTTTTGATTTTGTGACGTCACATGCGAGCAGCTCCTCCATTATGTAATGTGATAAATATTCCATAAAATACAGTTTTCTCAGAAAATTTAGAATATTTTCGTCTGTGCATTTGATATATTGTCAGAAATGTTATTCAATACTAGATTCTGAAAAGAAACAATATTAATTTATCGTGGAACGTAAAAAAAAATGCGAATATATGGAATATTTATTACATGACCAATGGGCAGCTGCTCGCATGTGATGTCACGAATCCAAAACTTTAAATACTCATAACTCTTTTATTATTTGACCGATTTTCATCAAACCTTCGCCAATATTTTTCTTTATTTTTTCTACATTTTTTAAACTCAAGTAATCTTCAGGGTGAACTTCCCCTTTAAGAATGTGTTTGTAGTTGTAGCCGGCCATATTGCAATGAAACCTGTTGTTGGCTTGCTTTAATTATTACAATCAGAGATTTATCAAATATTATCAACAAGGTTCCCTCTAGAGATATTTTGAAGCTGCTCTCAGTCTTCTTATCGGTCTGATATTCATCTAATAATAGGATTGTTGTTTGTTTTGCCTTTATTACCAATGGGTTCAGAGATTGCAATTATCACAGGCAGAGGGATGGGAGAAGAACAGGAATTGGTGATTTACTTCTCCTAGCGGAGTGGCTCCGTTTAGTTTAGGGCTTGATTTGGCTGGCTCTGTACTAGATTACCAGGCACAAATGGAAGCGAGGTTCGAAGTCATGTCTGTCTCTTAGTGCTGTCAGAAAGGAGAGGGGGAGAGAGAGAGAGAGAGAGAGACTGGTGGAATGCATATGGTATATGCAAGATAATGAATTTGCCTACAAGCAGGTCAAACCTGTTCATAAAAGCCAGTGATGGCTCAAGTAACCTTGACAGACAGGTTGCTTCACTGTACATTTGAATTCTTATTTGGAGGGCTTTATTTCTTTTGTACAACATTAACAGACATGTGACCATAAATGCATATTATTGTAGTTAGGCATATTGTTGTCAGTCTTGTTCATGAAGGTCACCCATGCTATAAGTGGCCTTTATAGACAGGTTGTGTCACTGAACCAATTCTGTTTAAAACCAGTTGAGAGTGCTTCATTTTCTTATAACCTGTATAAACTGTATAGGCATGTGATTGTAGGCATCTGGTCAAACCTGATTATATAAAGACCAAATTTCATGGTGATATCATGCGACCCTAATATGCAGGTTGGATAACAGATCTTGAAATGCCTTCCTCTTCCCCCCTCCCCCCCCCCCCCCCCCCATTAGGAAAATGGTCTGTCGCACCATAAGAATTGAGAATAGAGATACTCAAGTAATATGAGTTCAAAATGATTGGGGGAGTTGTCCATGTATGACATTACAAATCATGACTGCACTGCCAATGGGAAATGACCCGTATCATTAGTAATCTCATTGTTTAAAAAAGTTCGTAAATTTCCTACTTTTTGTCCATTTTTTTTCTCAATCTTTCAGTTAATTGCGTTTCTCCGACTTTACCTGCATCCACCAAATCCAACTTTCTATGAAAGGTTATTAATCCCCCCTTTCATGCTTTTCTTTAAGATGACCTTTGCGGATGTGTTCTCATTTCACAGTACATAAGCTTGCTTTGTTATTATTTCATCTTTGTTGTAAAACCATTTCCCATTCAAATAAAGAAGGAACATAAAAACATATAGGTGCATGTACATGTAGAATACTGTGCATAACAAATAGAGAAGGGGGAAACAAAAAGAGACGTACAATCACTCTATGGTACAGTACATTTTCAAATAATGGCTCTTTACTGGTTCCAACTGCCATAGGTTTGGATATGTTATTGGTATAGACTCTTTGCTATCTAGAGATTGCTTGTAATTTCACCTCTCTTGTTTTTCTCTCTCTCTCTCTCTCTCTGCCATTTTTTTCATATAACTATGTCCTGAAAATGTAAATGACCGCCCCCCCCCCCCCCCCCTTCCCCCAAAAAGATAAAAGATATAGAATCAACTTCGGGAAGCTTTCCCATTTTCTGTAACTAAGGATTGAGTCATCTTTATCCTACTGTAATTATTTTTTCCTCTCTTTTTGTAGACAACTTTGCAAATTTCATGAAAAGGCAATTAAAGTAAGAAAGTAGACTCCAAGCTTTTTTTTTGGGGGGGGGGGAGAGGGCTATTGATAAATAAAACATCTATTTACTGCTCATTTACATGTAGATAAATCATTTCCAGTTTTAGCTCAGGTAAATGAACTCAGTTGCCATTGAAATATGGGCTGACTAATTGCTGCATCTTTGAATTACAAGTAGACATCTTTAAAACTGACCCTTCTGTTTAGGCCTGTATGCATGTCTGGATAGAGTCTCTGTCTTCATATATTTCTGTCTTGCCAGTTTAGAAGATGGCTCTGTCTTTTATCTTGATCGACACACTCACCTCACCCAAGGTGCTCTTAACTCTAGCCTGGCGTAGCCCAGCCAAAATATAATAAACCGATCCTCAAATATAGATTCACATTTCCTCTCCTGTGATTTACTGATTTCAAGTTCATGCTACTTCTCGTGGATTAGCAGGGAAAAAATACATCACACGTTATCCTTATCTCACGAGGAGCTTTCTTTTTAAAGTGACGTAGAGCGCGTGAGGTACAAGGCTGTTTGTAGTTTATCTCTTTTAGGCTGTAGTTATGTAATAGTCATGGGTGAGAAAGGGTAAAGAGGAGAGAGGGCTAAAAATATATGTGAGAGACTGAGGGGGGACTTGACGCTTTGATGTCGGGCAAGGTCATAGCTCACCAATTTTTGAACGCTTGATTATTTAGAGAGTTGGGAAGAAGTCACATGGACTAGCTGACTTTTTATTCCCTCTCACTCACGCAAGTATTTATCTATGCAGTCTCATTGCCTCTCTCCCCCTCTTGTCGACGGGAGCAAAAAGAGAGTCATTTAGCGACATCAGCGCCAGTTGAGATTAATTAAAAGTGAGTGTGATTCATTAGGCAGTGGTTGAGCCTCTGAATTGGATGGGGGAAGCCGACACGGCGTGCTACCGCTGCAAGCCCCATCGGAGCTGGGAAGGTATTGTTTTGTTTTGGAGCGCCTAGTGGCCAGCCGGCAGAGCCTCGGTTGCCCTAGCTAACCCACGCACCTCTAGCCGCCGCTGACAGGAGCGGCGTTTGACAGCAGCAGATCTCGCCAGGTGACTTCTGTTTGCACTCTTAGACATTCTCTCTCTTATTCTTGACAGATATTATTCACAGAAATAGAATTTCATCAACAGAAATAGATTTTTTTTCTCTTTGTGAACAATTCTGATGATGTACCCTTTGTTGATATCATACTCACCACATCTCCTCTCAATTTTATCATTTTCTGTGTAATACTTCCTTAAATTCTTCCACTCTAGATCTATGGCATTCTTTCATTGGTTTCATTCACAAAAATAGATTCTTCTCTTTTTGAACATTCTAATAATATGGGTTGTCTATTCTGTTTTAATTATACTGAGCATACAGATCCAGACAAATTTAATCATTGTCAAAAAATAAAGCTTTTTTTAATACTTTAATACTAATAAATAACATGGAAAAATCTTGAAATGATTGATAGCACTTCTTGATTTAAGTCATGTACTTCCATATTTTTAGTATTTTATATGCTAAAAGATGTTCCCTTTCTATTCAGTTATTTTATTTTTTGTGGATGCCAATTCATTTTTAATATTTGTCATCATTCTACATAAGACTTTATTGTTTTATTGTTATTTGGAGGAGTATTTTGGTATTTGCTCTGATCATTGTTTGGGGTGTTTTGTAATCATCACAATTAAAGAAATAGTTTTACATGAAGTTCATTTGCTATGGTGATTTTAATGTTAGAAGTTTTTCATTTTTAATCAAATTTTGTATATGTTATGTTCAGGTTTTCATTATACATAGGTTGCCATTTTTTCATCTATTTCTTCCTGTAATACAACTTGGCTGTCTAAGAAAATGTTTCAGAATGGAATGATTATTGGTGCAGCCCACTATAATTCCTTAAAATAGCATTTGAAGACTCATCCACTATTTTTTTTTACCCCTTAATTGTGTAATGGTTAGATCTGAAATATATATATTTCCACTACCATTTTAACAAGTCTATTAAAATGGCTTGTTGTGTTTGTAAAAATTCAGAAATACATATTTTGAAACTTACTCAAAATAATTATGTGAAAGTGAGGTAATCACCCAATTTATCTTTTACAAAAAAAGTTGAATGTGTTTGCAAGCATAGGAGTTAAGGTCTGAAAATATCAATGGGAACTCAGAGTATTTTTCATTTCTTTCTATTTCCAAACTAATTTTCAATGTTTTCTGTTTGCAATTAGGGTAATGTATTATTCTTATTAAACAAAGAGACACATTGTCAGGAATGTCAGATCTGAAACTATGTACATTATTGACATTATAGCATAGCATATTTCTATAAAATTTTGTTTATATTGAAAGCTTTTGATGTACAAAATGTTATCTAACATCAAAAGTGTACAGTATGTTGAAGATACTTTTTCAATTTACCTGTATTGGGATAAAATATGCTTGCTGATTTGGGCTGACTATCAAATTTGTGTGCTTTTGTGGGAGAAAAATGATTGCAGTTCATACAGGCATGTTTGATCTCTTGCGACATATTCCACGATTTGTCTTCATTTTGTCTACCGGTTTTCTATTACACATTAGTCAATTTTCTTCTTTCATATTATTGTTTGTTGTTATCTTCTCTTTGGGTTTCCCTAGATTTAATTTTGTACCTTTATAGATTTCTTTTGATTTTGCTTTCTATTTTGTCTTCTTATTGTTTTTCACTTCTATTTTTACCTTTCCTTCTTTTTATGCTTATTTTTCTTCTTTGTTCTGCTTTTTCTTTATCAAAATCATCTGTTTCTTTTTAATTTTTTCATATTTATCTGCTTATTTTTCATCTTCTCAAATATTTTTCTGCTAATTTTGCTCTTTTTTTGTTCTTCTTTTTGTTCTTTTACTCTTTGTTCTTCTTGTTTTTTTTTTCTTGTTTTTCTTGTTTTTCTTCCTTATTCTTCTCTTTCCTTCTTCTTCTTCTTCTTCTTCTTCTTCTTCTTCTTCTTCTTCTTCTTCTTCTTCTCTTTCCTTCTTCTTCTTCTTCTTCTTCTTCTTCTTCTTCTTCTCTCTTCCTTCTTCTTCTTCTTCTCTTTCCTTCTTCTTCTTCTTCTTCTTCTTCTTCTTCTTCTTCTTCTCTTCCTTCTTCTTCTTCTTCTTCTTCTTCTTCTTCTTCTTCTTCTTCTTCTTCTTCTTCTTCTTCTTTCTTCTTCTTCTTCTTCTTCTTCTTCTTCTTCTTCTTCTTCTTCTTCTTCTTCTTCTTCTTCTTCTTCTTCTTCTTCTTCTTCTTCTTCTTCTTCTTCTTCTTCTTCTTCTTCTTCTTCTTCTTCTGTGTCAAACATAAAGAAAAGGAATATAATATATACATAATCAAGAGACTCTTCTTTTCAAACAAAAATATGAAAATATGTTCATGCTACAATATTCAAACACTGTACTAGTCCGCACCAAATATCACAAACTATATTCTTGAAATATTTTATTCCTGATAAAACCTTTGTATCTGGTCAACCATCCAATGATAAAAGATGAAAATTACTGTGAAGCTGATTTACTTCAGTCTATTTTTATTATTATTACTATTCACTGAATAAAAGTTCTTGCAGTTTTTTTTATTTGTGATTGCAGGCTTTTCCTGTAATCAAACTGAGTAATTGGTGTTTCATAACAGTTTACAGTGAAAAACCTGGAGAAATCATAAAGCGGAAATAGATGCTAACGCCCACGCAATCAATTACTCATCTGCTTCGAGTAGAAAATCAAAAAAGGGTGATAGAAAATTAGAAATATAAAATTGCTTTAAGTGGAAAACATTTTACTTGTTATCAGAACTGATGTTTTTATGCAGGCCAAGTATTATCTCACCTGTCAGATTATTTCTCAAAAAATTGCAAAGTATATTACATTTTTTGCATGTATGAATTTAAATTTTCTTTGTTCAAAAGCGTTCATCCAGTATTATTTTGATTTTCAAAATATATGTAAGGGAACATTTCTGGATGAAGGGGAATGTAGATAAAATGACTGATCACTCATTAAGAACTATTTATTGCACCACCACTCCCTTACTCCATAAAATCAATTGAAAAAGGGCATAAAGAAATCATTGTTTGATGATGCAGACTAATTAATGATTTTGCACCATGTTGTATTTTGGGTTGAAATATAAGATATATGCCTTCAAATGTATTTTTTAAAAACCATACCAATACCACAACAAGATTATCATTTTGCTTTTCAGACTTTTTCCTGAGAGTATTTTTGGACAAGCAAATTACCTTGAATCCCATTGTATGTATGTATATATAGTAGGATTTGGATATTAATTCAATGCAGGCTCATTGCCAGGCTGCTTTCATTCCCCTCCCCCCCCCCCAAAAAAAAACAAAACAAAACAAAACAAAACAAAACAAAACAAAACAGCAAAACAAAAAACAAAAAACAAAAACAAAAACAAAAAAACCCTGCAAACATGTAAATAACAGAGCCATGGTCTTTACTTTCTTTTATGTAGGTGGGTTTGTAGGGAGATTAGTTGATGCTGGACATTTTACTGATGTAATGCCACACTTTGAGCTGCATCATTTAATTCTTCTTTGATAAGCGTTATGTCTGCCTGCCATTGCTTTCTGTGACTTCTTGTTTCCTCTCATGCCAAATTTGTTCAACGTGTAATCTCTTGTAAAGATTGTCTAATTAATAACTACTTTGTTCTTCTGTGAATTGCCAGCTTGCTGTTTCAAAATCCATGTACCCTTCTGAAAGTTGAATACCATAGATTGCATATGTACATGTACCGGCTCTGTATGTTATGAAGCTTTATCATAGTTTTGTTTGTTTGTTCATCTACTTCTTTTGACTTCTCTACATCTATTTGCATGAAAAAGCTACAAAGTGTGCATAGAGTGTACTGGAGCATATATTGGGAGTGAGAATTTATGTCAAATCATCTATGAGATGTCTTACCTAACTGTTTATCCTCTCCAGTTCTGGTGTTCCCAAAGCATTTTTGTATTTTTTCCCCCAGTCTTTATCTTCATAATGTCCTTGATCTGTCAGCATTTGACGTCTTTCCGTTAAATTTTACACAATTTTTTGCGCCATCTGAATAAGCAATTTCGAATGAGAGCCAGAAAAATCAATGGGATTGATTTTATTGGTTTTATGCAATTCCAACGGAGACATGCAAGAAATCACAAGTCTTAAGACTGCAGCCTGAAATTGTAGGCATTTATGTAAAACTGCCCTTGCAAGAAGGGCATTGGGGAGAATGTGACTTACGTCCTTCTTGCTTTTGAACCTGGAATGTATCGTTTGTTAAATGTACATCATGATCTGTGGAGGTCTGATATGAAAGTCAGTTTTGGAATGATTTTTTTAAATGTGTGAAAAACTCACATGCCTCATTGCTTATTCATTATCTGTTACTAATAGGAAGGTAGTATTTGATACTTGAACATCTCTCTTTTTAATTTTCTTTTTGATTATTATTATATTTCTATTTTTTAATAAAATGCATTCAGGATATGTAAGGGGTAGATCGATCACCTTTTCTTCTTAAAATTGGCAGCACTGGTTTGGGGTTTTTTTATTGCAAAACTTTTCTGATAATTAACCTGATGACTGCTGAATTTTGTAATTCCCATAGGCGTAATACAGGGACAACCCGGTTCCCGAAGGCAATGGGTTAAAACATTTGATTAAAAAAAAAATAGTGTGCAGAGCCTGAATCTATTTAAGCAATTGTCCGAAAAAGTTATAAGATATATACCCTTGTCCTAAAAGTGGACTTGAAAATGGGCAACATGATAAACTCTGGAAAAGTTTTATTTCCTGAATGATTTATTAAGGATTTATTTTAAGTTACGATGTAAAAATCAAATGATATTATAATGTAGGCCTATATGAGCATTAAGTTTGTATTCTTATGAAAGGGGTTTTTTTTTTAATCAACAATGGAGAAATCTATGCAATTATTGATTTTGAAACTTGAAATGCATGGATTGAATGATGAAAAACTATAAATTTAGCTTATTTTGAGTAATAATCCAGAGTTGTTGTCTTGTTTTTTTTATTTACTCCAAAATTACCATTGCTCTTCTGTTCCCATCCAGTTGTGGTCAGAATATTTTTATCCTTAGCAAAATAGATTTTTTAATGATTTAATGAAGATCAATATTGACTTATTGTTTAGCATTCTGAGCAATTGTGAATACTTGCCATGAATATTCAATTGAAATAGCAGGTAACAAACAGAGATATTCACTTTACATCAAGAGCAGCTTAAATGCTTTTACCAGCTTTTCTCTCCAATTTCATGTATAAAAACTATTATAAGATTCTGGATCCGATTTCATAGCTCCAAAAGTTTCCAGATTTGACAAATAGAATATATTTTTATGTGAGTGTTAAGAACAAAATGGCCAAACATACTTTATTGAGAAATAAAGTGCCCAAATTTGTCCAAAAACAGGCAAATATTTCTCAAAGATGCCATAGTAGGATCTATTTGCAACACCACCCCTACTTAGTTTACTTCTGCTACATTTAATTTGATTTTTTTTTTCCCTCCAATTTTTAATTACAATATAGTTATGGAAGTTGAATTGCAAGTCAGCAGATGCAAGACAAATGACACATGCTTGGAATATATCTTGCAAGACCTGGAAACACTTCCCCTATTACTTAATGCTACCTATTAAAGCAGATTTGGAAAACAGCTCCAGCACAGGAGAACCTGCTCAATGTGTTGATAGTGTCTCTTGTGTAAACAGCCCTGCGTATTTTGATTAGTGCATAAGTTCAGCAACGGTGCCAAGCCTGCATTAACGCGGTGCCGCGCAAATGACGACAAACGATTAGCGGGTTGATTGCGATTATTAAAACTCGTGCGGGCGCATATTTCTGGAACCTGAGCACATACAAGATGGGATTTTAATAAGTAGCATTTGGTAGTAAATCATTTAGAGCATGAATAGATAAGTGTCTCTTCTATGACTCTATGTAGTCACTGGAAGACTTCATTCTTTTTGTTTAATTTCAAAATGAATTTGTCATTGCATATTTTGTACTTTTGTTGTGAAAAGGGAAACCAAGGTTTGGGGATAGACCTTTGACGCATATAGCCTGTCTTTCATGAATATGAGCTTCACTGAATTGTACCATAATTAATTTTCTGTCTTTCATCTTTTTCTTTTCTTCTTATCATCAATCTAAATACGATCTCCTAGGGTAATTGCCCCTCATCAATGCATGATTTTTTCACCCTTATTTTATTTTGTCGTCTTAACAACTTTGTCTCATAATTTTTTTCTGATTTCCATTCTTTTCCTCTTGTTTAGCTTGCATTAAAAATATAACTTTTCTTACTTTTCAGTTGCTATTATGATAGTGTGTCTTGTGATTCTTTCTTTGCATTTTTCCAAATTTAGCTTATCATGCAGATGTGTTGAAATACATTGTCAATGCCAATGGCCTGAAGAAGTTACTACTACTGACATGTTCGTAGCATGACTTTATTAGGTATAAACATGTATGTTAGGAATTTATAGAAGTGGGAATCGGCTAGAAAATGTTGAATTTATAAATTTATAGAAGTGGGAATTAGCTAGAAAATGTATGTTAGGAATTTATAGAAGTGGGAATCGACTAGAAAATATTGAATTGAGTTGGATATCTATTTCATTGAATACTTTGAGCAATCATAAGATTGAGAAAAGACAAATTATTGAATAGTGAACCCCTGCAAATCCATTAAAAGGATTGCTTGGAGCATAATGTTTTTTCTTCATTTTTTTTTTTTGCATGAAAATAGGTAGAAAATATACATATATACAAACTGTTTACAAGACCAGGTTGTATTTTACAATATTTTGTAAAATCTTATGCCAGTATCAGGGCAATGATAGAAGCTCCTTCCATCCTTCCAATGTCTAATACATTCCAGTAAAAGCTCCCATTTTTGTGTGGAAAAAAGTTTGGGTTGGCATTGGGCCACTTAACCAATTATGATGTCTGCACCGTTTTATCAAGTTGTATCCAGCCATCACTATAAATGTTCATCTTGTGGAATATACCAAACGTGAGATGTATTTTTAGTCCCTTTCCTACAAACCCTCTGCAGACGCATCCAATCAGCTGGCATAGTTGGGGCAGAAAGTGAAACATCTTCGTTTGAGAAACAAAAGAACATTCCACCCCAGCTGGCTAATTCTGTCGAAAACTAAAAGTATTCCAGTTTCCACATGCTTTTCCTTTGAGTGTGTTTAAATTTAACTGAATTGAATAAGCCATAGAATAAACTTCAAAGGAATTTGATTGCCAGCATGTGGGCCTATAGACAAAAGGCAGAACATGGCTATCAAAACTGTTTCATACTCAACTAAAAAAGGCTTCATACGTCATACAGGTGGGAATGATGTATGCACTATTTTATCTATGTTTCTATAGCTATGTTCATACTGGACTTGTCACTTCGAAACTAAAAGTTAGTGAAACTATAAGTCAACAAAACAACGACTCAATAACAATGACTTGGGTTCACCCAGGACCCGAAACAACGACGCTCGTTTTTCTGAGATTACAAACCGAGCAATCGTAGTTTAACATGAACAGAGAGGTTCAAGTTTGCTAAACTTTTAAGTTAATTCTGTCCACATGGTCCATAACTATGAGGGAGGACCCTTTCACATTAACTACAAGCTCGCTTGTGGTTCTGTAACTACGAGTAAACTTAAATGAAACTACGTGTTCGTTCATATGGTCTGAAATTACAAGATAACTTAAAGTTTTGAAACTACAAGCGAAACTTAAATTTTAGCTCCCTCCGTGTGAACCTGACTTATACAGGCCCACAAGCTTGCCAACATTACAGCCTAAAAATGAACTGATGAAGACATATTATAGAAGGAATGGATTAAACTTTTTAACAAAAGTAATGGATGTAACTTGAATTTGGATTTATCAAAATTATTTGCATTCGGTAATGTGGCATTATTTTATGTGATAATCAATTATTTCTCTATCTGTCGTAATTGATTCCACGTGATACATACTTTTTATTTCAAAGCTGTATTTGTTAGCTTTTTAATTGATCAATTGTGGCTGTCAATCATTTTGTAAGCTATCATCAAATCATTTGATGCTGCTGATAAGCTGCATTAACCTAGAAATGATTGCTAAATACAAAGGGAAATTAGTTAACTTGATAATTAACTCCAGAGCGCAAAGTAGTCTATCACCAGACCCATTATTTGTTTTCGTCAATTTATATGTGATCAATAATTGCTCTCTCATGCTCTCTCTCTCTCTCTCTGTCTCTCTGTCTCTTTAGTCATATCTAAAATTTTACCCCCCCCCCCCATATTCCTCTCTTTATTTTGCATAGTGGTCTGATGAGACATTGTAGAGATAATATATGTTTTACCTCCACTTTTTGTGATGTTTTCTATGACATCCAATGAAAAAGGATGCACATGTTATTATTATTATTATTATTATTAATGGTTCGGCATCACCTGAGCCTGGGAGGGGAAAAGCGAACTGAATCACTGTAACCCTCAGGTCTCTCCTCCCGAAATAACTGATTGGGATGTGCAGGTGCACCACTACACCGGGGTTTCCCCCTACTCTTCATCGAATAGTGCAGTGGGTTCTTAACGTGCAAAGGTGGTGACTCTCCTTTACACGGGGCCTCCATTTAACGTCCTATCCGAGGGACGGAGTGTTTTCCACTGTAACATTGCCTGCGTCTATGAAACAGGGGAAGGGCACGTTAACACACAACACAGACTTCAGTCATCCGCCCAGGGTGGATTCGAACCCACGATCTTTGGTTCGACAGGCAGACGCTTTACCGACTGAGCCAACTCGCCTCCTGCGATAGCAGCTGGGTGACATGTAGTCTTTTGTTTTATAATGATAGAGAAAAAAAATGTTTCAATCTTTGTATTTTAAATAAATCATTTACATGACACCTATCCTTTACAAACCCATTTTTATATTAGGATTCTCTCCATCTCTTCTCTTCCCCCCCCCCCTTTTTTTAGACTGTCTGTACTACTCGGTGGTAATTGACGTTGACCATTACTGCACAAATTAATGTTACCAGACACTGGTATTTAGCACCCAGCCCGTGCTGTTGGATTACCCTTGTCCAACTGCACGTTTAATGCCACTTGCTAGTCAAAACTTGTCACACTTCCTCTCAAAACCTCTAATTGAGACGTGCAACGATTTCCCCGGAAACAGAGCCATATTCCGATTCGACCCATTTCAATTTGCGCTAATTAGCGTTCAAGAGATGATTGTCGGATCATTTCACAAATCTTTGTGCCCACAGAGGTAATTGTTTAGGAAGCATTGTTACTGACTTTCTTAGGAACACTCCTTATCGCTTTCTGCTTGAAAACTTTTATTGCATCGTTGAAAGAATTATTTCATGTCAGCTGATGATGTTAGGATGAATTTGCAATTTTTAGGAGACAGAAAGCATCCCTTTCTAATTTTTAAAATTTGTTCCCCTTTTTGCCATGTTTTCTTTTAGATTTCAGCAGGTAGTTGTGTGATTGTATGAGAGCATATTTACAAATTCTTATGTCCTTTAATGTCAGATGTTAAAAGACACAAGTTATTCTGTCCATATCCATTTCTTTTAGAAACTATCTCAAGATATTCTTAGAGGAAATTGGTTTTATTTCTTGATACTAAGGGCTGCTAAAAAACATATGAAGAAAAATGACTTGTTTTCTCTCTAGAATTTTGAACTCTGAGAAAAAGAAATGATTTGCTTCAGTGGTCAAATATTGCTCTCTGATATACAATCAGAAATTGTATGATTTCATTCTATGAGAAGGCTTTTTAATCAACCAGCACTCACTGTTATCATTTTTACTTCTTATTTTCCTTGTGGATACAAAATATTTGCCTTTATGTCATCATGATTCAAGATCATTGTCTGGTAAATCATTGATATACTGAATTCTATATCCAGAATGATAGGCAACTGTTTGACGTTGGTATTGCTTGCTCTATAGGCATGGAGATATAAACTTCAATGCTTGAATAGTTGAAACCAAACTCTGTGATTATGGATGTCACAGAGGCATTGCCCGTGACTCACCCCGAAATTTGCCGTTTATTCCACGGCCAGGCCATCCAGTAGGATCTGCAGAGTTCAAGATATGTGTAAGCAGGAAACAGTTTGAAGAAGGGAAACAGCATTTTATAAAAACAACAAATATGTGTCATTTTTCCCTCTAGTCCCAGATGGAGCATTTGATGTGAGTTAGGGGACAAGAAGGAAAGGTCTGGTATATTGGGCTATTCGATGCACATTTTCTCTCACCGAGTAGTCATATTTCCTCTGAGAGCAGACAAGTCAATTTCACAGATGCCGAAAACTAAACAATATCCATTTTATGAAGAATAGTTCGTACATGTATTTGAGGGCTGTCACATCAGTAATAGAATCTTTTATGCCAAATAAAATTGATTTCTAGTTCCCCATCCACATTTTTCTTTTAAATCAGGAGGAACGGGTGGTATGTTATTAGATAATTATTTTTTTGTGTGTGTACATAAAAGGGCTATTGGGTTAATTTCTTAATAAAATTTCTTTATAAAAGTTCATTTGTACATGCTCATCAGAGACCCCAAAAAACTATATTTATGATTTTAGTTGCATCATTGTTGAATTTAACTGATTTAATTTCAAAACAAAAATATTGAATCCCCCCCCCCCCATTTTTTTAAAAAGAAAGCAGGAAAATACAAGAAACTTCTAATCATTTTTGCTTAGACTTAAATAGCAATGGTATTCAAGGACTGATTTAAAATAACACAAAAATTGAGGGGAGGGGTTAGTTTGTGAAGGGTAGCAATGAATTATTAATAGATGGTATTAAAGAGATCTGGAAATGTGGAAATTAAATTTGGTACTGTATACGCCATATATTTTGCGAGGGTTTTATTTTTGCGAATCGCGAGTGGGTCGCGAAGTCAACAACTAGTGCTGGTATCGGCATGGAAAATCTATGTCGCCATGTCGCAATAAAATTAACGCCGATGTCGACATGTGTCGACATCTGGACATGAGTCAAACAAGTCTAAACTCGGGTCGCTCCTGTAGTGACCGTACACTATTAAACCAGAGTTACCCGACACAAATTCACAAGAGCTTTACATGGAATACATGCACTATGTCCTCACGGGCTCACACTCGCAGTCATACTCACTTACAGTTCTCAATCTATGCACACTGTCAACTATTTGCCCCAAAATTTGTTTTGTATGATCCAATTTATCAAGCATTAAGGAAAGTCATGCGGTGCGAGTCAGCTAGTGTCGCATATCTAGGCATGTACATGTACGTAATGTATACCGGTCGTCGCAGCTAGATACGCAGCGATCGTGTCGCGCGCGTGCGCGCTGCTAATGCGTATGTGAAACAAATCACGTACGCGCGCACGACGCCACGGCGAGGTACATGTAAAAAGACCCATTTTATGTCGCCATCGGAGCATGCGTGTCGACATGTCGGCAAAGTCCAAAACCAGTACTTTTGTCGCCATAGTGGCGACATCAGGCGTGTCGATACCAGCACTATCAACAACACTCTAAAACATTGGCAACATAAATAATCAGTTGCATCAGTTTGTCTCTTGGTCAGAAATTCACCACTTCACTTTGCAAAAGTACATCATCATTGCTGTTTGTCGATTTGAGAATTTCCCTATCCCGAATTCAACCACTCACGAAATAGTCTGGCTAGTCCTATTCACGAAAATTTATGCCCTCAAAATTGATGACATATATGCAGTAATACCCTTTTGAATTGTGCCCCTTTAAGAAAGATGTATTGTTTGAAGTTTGTGTGTAGCAGCAAGACATCTGCCTTGCAAGTGGGAAGACCACTGAGCTCCATTTTGTCGAACCTTTCAATTTCTTAAGATAATATCAGAAGTCATTTGGTCAGTTGTCAGACGTTAAAGGATAAAAACCGGATTTAATTAAGAGACGGCTATTTTAATGACATGACAAGGCCAACATTAATCAGATCCGCCCATTTTAATAGAAAGTGTCCCCTTTTTAATCCACCAGTTGGCCGTGACCTGACATTTCATTGATAATTTGACCACTGGCCCGCATTCTTTAACTTTACACCTGGGGGCCCCCTTTGTTCTTTCTAAAAAAAGGAAATATCTTGTTCCATCCATCAAATATTTTTCTTACTTGTCTTTCATTTTAATTCTAACCTTAACCTTATCCCAAGCAGTACAGCAGACCCTTCCCCAAGCCTGAATTGTAGCCATATTCAATCCTCTAGTTCCGGACATATGGTATTTGGTGTTAAGTATCGGCTGGTCTGGAAGACCATTCAACCATTTGAAATATATCGTATTTGTCAAGACCTTGAACTTGGAGAAATTTAGCGAGACCGATGCACCTTTATTTTAATAAATACAAGTATAAAGATAGAGTTTGCTGGGGGATCGGGTTCTTAGACAAGTACTCCAGCGACAATTGCTCTTCGATCAATCCCCTACATTCTCTAAATTCCTAAATGCATTCAACTCTGGACTCAACACTATACCTAACCCTAACCCTAAATCTAACCTTAAACCCAGTTGCAACTGTAGCCCTTACCCTAACCCTAAACCTATGTCTTTGAAGAAGTAAGCCTGGAACACATGTTGGATAAATCTTAATTATCTCACAAAACTTTGGTCTGTCTGAACAGTGGGAAAGGTACAATGTACAGTCTGCTTTTCATGTACCGGTTTGTACATTTCTGAGCAGTGGGGAAGCTCCCCTCTCTCTACCTGTTGCGGTTTGTCTCCCTTTATGTCACAGCACATGTTGGGAGCTAACGAGGGGCTTGGATCCCTTCCAATAGCTTAATCCAATGAAACCTCGATGATCTAGTCGTCCGTCCGATGAGTAGAGTAGAAGCAGACCACAAAACAGCATCATCATTCATAGGCAGTTGTTGGAACAGAGGATTAGGGAAATTGTTAACCCTTTCAGGACAGGAATTATTCAAGGGCTAAATTGATCACATTTTGTTCTTCAAATTGGCAACAATAACATTTTTCTTTTAATGCTACATAGTTCTAATAAGTGGTAATGTCTTTGAAAACAACATACATGGTTAGTAACTTTGTTGAAAAGTTGAAAGAATTGCCAGTTTTTACAAAAACAAGGATTGTGAACCTCTCATTAAGTTGCCAATTTATGGATTTTGAAGCTTATTCTTGTTTTTAAATTTCCTGGCATTAAACGCAATATGGGTTAAATGTGAAGGGAAGGAAAAGCGAGTCCGCTCGCTATTCATAAGGGCCGCTATTCATTTAACACGCGTTATGAATAGCGGTCCTTATAAATAGTTATGAATAGTGGTCGTTATGAATGGAAGTCCTTATGAATAGCGAGCTAATTTGTGTATGGTTTGCTCGCTATTTAGAAGGACCGCTATTCATACAAAACCGCTATTCATTTAGTCACGCGTTATGGATAGCAGTCCTTATGAATAAGTGGTCCTTATGAATAGCGGTCCTTATGACTAGCGAGGTTACCCCAGGAAAAGAGAGTAGTGAAAATAATTTGTGTGAAGGTGGAGTTACAGTGTATATTGACCTTATGGTATTGTTGTGCATTCCCTATTCTTTTTTTCTCTATCTCTTTCTCTCTCTCTCTTTCTCTCTCTTTCTCTCTCTCTCTTTCTCTCTTTCTCTCTCTCTCTCTTTTCTCTCTCTCTCTCTTTTCTCTCTCTCTCTCTCTCTCTCTCTCTCTCTCTCTCTCTCTCTCTCTCTCTCTCTTTCTCTCTCTCTCTCTCTTTCTCATCGTATTAGTTTGAAAGATGATGATATCAGAGACTTCGCTGCAGTATTTTTTAGGGATCAGTTTTTATTGATGCAACATATTTCTGTGTCTGCTTTTACCAAATGTGTTTCCCCACAAATTTCTTCTGCATACATGTAAAACTTGTTCATGATAATAATCGCTGCATTCGCGAGTTACCTTTCTCCATTTTTTTTTTTTTTTTTTATGACGGCGAATTCTGCATACATGTAAATGCTCATGAATGACCTTTTGGTACTTTAAACAATTGGTTAGAATTCCCTGACCAACAATGTATCGTTCATATTCGTTTGTTTTCACAGAAACCCATATATTTCTCCCCTTGTCCCGCAGGTGATTGTGATATTTTCTTTGATACAAACTCCCCTTAATTTTCCAAGTCATTTCCTATTAACCAGACCAGTAATAAATTTTCATGTACCGTACTCCCAAAGTTTTGTTGATTGATTTGATAATCTGTGAATGAATTCTTCCCTAGATTTTTGCCACCTTAATACTCGTGGCATATTGCTTCCTAAACTACCCAAAATGCTGGGTTTAAGAGCTTTAATGTTTATGTAGAAATTATGGTATTCCAGCATCAGGTCCATTGTTATTTCTATACACCACTTCAATGGATGCCAGCTTGTTTATTTTGTTATATATATGATTATTTGTATACCTGTTTCATGATTGTGTACATTCTGTATTTTTATTCTGAAAAAGATTTCATACTTTGGCCGGTGATTGCTATACATTTTTAATAGTAAACCATTTCATTTCCATTGACTTCAATTCAGTAATGACAACGTTTTTGTTTCGTTTGTATATTTTGCAGATTTTTGACAAGGATGGCAAGGACAAGGCGTCGTTAGACATCAATGATGAAAGCACGTGTAGTTGGATGATGTTTGTAAGAGCAGCGTCGAGTTTTGATGAGCAGAATCTTGTCGCCTACCAGTTCAATGAGGATGTCTATTTCGCCACCTGTAAAGTAAGTCCCACCTCCTTGGTATGCTTGTCATGCTCAGCAACTTTTTCAACCAACTCAACTAACTTTTCTCTCAACTATCCACTTGTTTTGTCTTTTGAAGGCTAGAAGGGCAGTAACTATATTCTTTTAGTTTTACACTGAGTTACTGACCTTTTTTGTGGCTCTCAAGAGACTGTCTGTAGATTTCCAGCAAAATTCACAGAGGAATAACATATCAGTATCATGCATTTTTTTGTTTTTGATATGGAATAATTGCACAATTTAGAATAATGTAAAAATGTACATAGCAGTGGAGAAAATGGGAGGTAGTGTAAGAATAACTCTGGAAGAAAAATATTCAAAATTATCTTTGAGGTAATCTCCATTCCTTTGCAAACAATACATGTAGCTACGTTCATACAAGATTTGTGGTTTCGAAACTTTAAGTTAACAAAACAAGGACTCACTAACCACAACGAGGTTTCACACGGGCCCGAAACAACGATGCTCGTTGTTCTGAAACTACAAGCCGAGCGATCGTCATTGTTAACACCGGAAGTAGATACTACCGATTGTGTGTACAGTAAACATGCAGAGTCTGTGTTCATAATTTGCGCAAAGGGTATGATCTGAAAGTTTAACACGAACAGAGAGGTCATCGTTAACTACGAGCTTGCGAAACTTAAAGTTTATTCTGTCCACACCGTTCAAAACTGCGATGGAGGACCATCCACTGCTCATGCTTTCGGAGTTAACCACAAGCTCACTTGTGGTTCTAGAACTACATGTGAATTTAAAGTTTCAAAACTACAAGTCCATTCATACGGTCTGAAACTACAAGATAACTACAAGTTAACTTAAAGTTTTGAAACTACAAACGAAACTTCAAGTTTAGCTCTCTTCGTGTGGACCTTACTAATATCCAAGTTGAGAATCTGTGAACAAAAAAGAATGTTTACACTGCATTTATAAGGTTAGTAGTTTGTGTTATATAATATGCTCAGAAAGAGGGCTGATATTTTGTGCATTGTCTTTGGATACCTTCACAACTGAAGAAATATTTGTATTGAAGTCCCATTACCCTATCAAGCAAGGTTCATCATTACACTGCATAGATCGAAGCAGCATCAAAATCCTGCTTTCCTCTTTGAGTATTAGATTTATCATGCAATCACAACTCCACACTTTCAAAGTAGATTATTTTTCCATTTATAGCAGGCACCCAGCACACGCACTCTTCTGTGTTCTCGGAGAGATTGGTTTGGGGGCTATTTTTATGGAAATACTTTGTCGCTAGAAATAAACACTAACGTAATGCAGGCCAGCTTTTGAGGCTTAGTCTTGGTATAGAGCACTTTGGAATACATTCAGGTCTATAGATTCGTAAGCGGAAGATTCACACAAATGTGTCATATTCTAATGGAGAAAGTTAGAAAAATAAAGTTGGACGAAAATAGGAAAGAAGAGCATTCATTTTGGAAGAAGGCCTTTATACCCACAATGCTCACGTAAGTGTACCTACCTGTATCTCAAAAAATAATGTAAAATTTCTCTTCTTGTTATAGTTAAGTCTGAACATATGTTCTTGGATTTTCAACTTTCACTTTTTCATTCCATTATTACTTATTCATGATTATGATTTGCATGTGTCTCAAGGGAAATTATTATTGGTTGGTTTTGCTGCTGTTTGGTTTTGTTGGTGTTTTGTGAAAAATGTGAGTTTTTATTTCCAGTTTTCCTATATTTTGCTGGTGCCAAGTAGCCTATCTACTGCCTCATAAACAATTTTAGATTATTTAAGCCTGGTTTCTCTTGAAATGCAAATTTATTACCAGAACTTAAAATTAGCTTTTTAAAGTATATTCATATAAAGTTAAGATAAGATTTTCATAACAAGTTACTGTTTTGCCAGTGCATATGTACTATTAATGAACCCTCCCCCCCCCCCCCAAAAAAAAAGGAATTCATTTGTTTTGCTTCAATTTGAGGAGAGACACTTTTGTTATGAAACTCTGCAACATTCTGTTTTTCATAGCAGAGACAATGTAAGAAATGCGTTGTCACTCTTTGGAAAATTGGTCAAAATTTATTTTTCTCCAAGCCTTTTTGCCCCCGTCCTCTCTGGCACGTTTTCTTGCAATCTTTGCTAGATGTTGGGGTATGATGGTAATTTCATCTATTTCCTCGCAGACGGTCTAATCCTATTTTCTTATTTATCTCCCTGGTTAGCTCGGGCGCTACCATTCCAAATGTCAGCTATTTAAGTTTCAAAATAAACACCTACATATATATTTTATGCAAGTGAAATATGACAGAATACAGTGTAGTCTCCATACTTGGAGATATTCAAGTGCTCATGTTTGTTTTTGTTGGGGTTTTTCAGTTTAAAACTTGAAATCGTCCTGTGAAAAAGAATATGATTTAGGTGATTATTTTTTTAAAGAATTGCTTCTCTCTACATTTTTTTTTTTCTTTCTCTCTCTCTCTCGCTCTCTATTTTTTTTTTATTTTTTTTTTTTTTTTGTTCTTGATCGTTTTTGTTTTCCCCTCTCTGTACTTGCCTTTCGCCTGTCCCCCTTTATCTCATTGGGAAATTTAAGAAAAAAGTGTTCATTCCATTTTAGTAGATATTTTTAGCATTTCCACGTTCAGTATTTTCTGTGATTTTGTCATGTTTATTTAAAACAGTTTAATTACTTTTCAGTTTATTGAGGACAATGATTCTCTTTCTGTATTCCCTGAATCTTCATCTCTCCCTTTCTCTCATCCCTCTCTTCTCTCTCTCTCTCTCTCTCTCTCTCTCTCTCTCTCTCTCTCTCTTCTCTTCCCTTCCTCTGTCACCTCATTTTTGCCCCTTTTTTATTTAATCTCTAGTAATCTGTTTTACTAAAATTTGATCATATTTTTTCCTTTCTTTTCTTTTCAGCCAATATCTCCCCACACAGAACTCAAGGTGTGGTATGCATCAGACTATGCCAAGCTTCTCAACTCACACGTACTCGGCAGACAGGGTGAGTCAGATCAAGAAAAACTCAGAATTAGAGAGGGAGAGAAACACAGAGAGGGGGGCAGGGAGGGAGATTGGGAGTTGGGGAGGGAGGAAAAGATAAGGAAAGCGAGAGAGAGACTGAGACCAGGGGAGCGTTTCATGAAAGGAAGTTGTCAGATATTTTATCCGACAACTGTTATAAGCTACTGAAATCCTTGCATCTGATTGGCTGAGAGCAAAATTGTCGGATAAAATATCTGACAAGTCCTTTCATGAAACGCCCACCAGAGCCTAGAAAAGGGAGAGGGAGAGAGACAGAGAGAAGGGGGTGGAGGAAAAAGTCAAGTTAATCTCCCATTTTTTTTCTTCATACCCTAGGCCCTGTCATTGGTAGACCATAATGCTATACAAAATTTGATGACAACTTTTTATTGATATTTAGAACTATTACAACAACAATAAAGTTCTCAACTTCTTTGTTGACATAGCTTCAAATTGAACTTGCCAACATGATATTTTGATGTACAAATTTTGCACCCCCCCCCCCCCCCATAACATCCGGCAGGTATGTCATGGACTTGGCTCAAAATATCTCTGCAACTGTCAGAGTAATGAGGAAAGTTCTGTATGATTCTGTTTATAGTTTTGAATGCAAACCAGTGCCACAGACCTGTTTACCTGAAACCAACTGGGTGAATAATTCAAAAGGATTAAAAAAGGGAAATTGTTATTGAGATTGTTGCCAGGTGATCTGTTTAAAATTTTCACCTGTTCTAAGCCTGCATTTTGCTTCTTGCTTCCAATTGGGGTTCAAAAACAGGGTTTAAAGCTGTATAGAATTATAAGTCCATGAAATCAGACTACTAATTGACTTGGCCGGTAAACTTCAAATATGGGCTACACATTTAAAGATATGTGTGAACTGTAGGTATGGAATACAGATTAGATTGTGTACTCCCCTCCCCCCCCCCCCCCCCCCTTCAAAAAAAAAAAAAAAAATGGGAAATGAAATACATGTAAATCCCAATTTTCAGAGCCTTTCTGCCTCCCCCTCATCTCTCTTTCTCTCTCTTTCCGTTTCTGTTTGTTCTTGTTACGTGTGTGTCTCTGTCAAGCTTTCTATTTCTTCATTATCTGTATCTGTGTTTCTGTCTGTCTGTCTGTCTCTCCTTCTCTGGCTCTCTCTCTCTCTCTCTCCTTCACTTTTTCTTCCCTTTTTCTCTACATATTTTTTCTCTCTATCTTTTTCTCTCTCTTTCTCTCTATATCCATTTCTCTTTCTCTCTATATATATCCATTTCTCTCTCTCTCTCTCTCCATCTCTTTCTAGTCTCTTGTCTATATCCTCCTATCATCCTACTCTATCTTGGCTCACTGCAACATGAAGTAAACTTTTTAACCAGGTGATCATCGCTTATCGGAAACAATCGTTGCGCAGCGAATGCTTAGAATCTTTTACTATCGATTTCTCTGCCAAAGTTTATTTTTGTTGCTTTAGGAACGGGTCCAGTTGGCTGCCATTCTCAGTTTTCTGTGAATGGGACTTTAAGGTCATTCAAGAGTCACAAATCGTGAAACATTCCAGAATATCGTTAGATGTCGGCTTTTTAGTCACTAATGGTCAAAGTATGCGACTTGCTACAACTGCGACATTTAACTGCTACCATTAATATCTTGCCTAAGTATAATTGGTGCTGTTGCAGAGATTTGAACCCCTTACTGTGTGATCTACAAGCTAGTGACATAACCACCAGACCACAGTGCCTCTACATATAGATATGTTTAGTCCCACTGCATGGAAAACACATGGAATTTAGAATCCATCGTGAAAATGATACTAAAAGAATAGAAGAATAGAAGGTGACAAGAACTGTGTTCTTTCTTAGCTTTTTATCAAATATGAGCAATTTTATCCAGTTCTTTTTATACTTCATCTTTGTCTCAGTTGCCAAAAATAGAGTCGAAAATTTGTTTTAGAAAAAGAATTGAGAATTTACCTTGAAAAGTTAAATGAAAATTGCAAGTCAAAAACAAACGAAAAAAGTTATTGAATATGAAGGAATTTGTTTGTTTGTTCATTTGTTGTTGTATTTTACTACTTTTAAGAATAATGAAGAATTCTAGCTATTCATTTTTACCCTGTGTGTTTGTTTAGTGTTACAAAGACATAAATCTATCATTAGAGTTTTCACTTGATGTTTTTTCTTACAAGCAAATGTATCTACTTTTAAAAAGATTGTCCAGAATGTTACATTCCAATGAAAGGAAGTAGTTTCGGAAACTTTAAGCAACCCCAAGAAAAAGCCTGGTTTCTTCTATTTATATTCAGCCCAAAGCAGGCTGGAAGCGTCGCCTTTAAGCCCTGTTTCTACTGCAGCTTAGGACGGCTTTGGCAACGTGTGAATCACCCCCATTCAATGTCACTTATATTAGAAGTGGATTTAAGTGATTGATGTTGTGTTTATCTCCTGTTCATTTCCTATTCCCTGGCAGTATCCAAACGTTGTTAGTCATTAGAATAAAACATTCGTAATATTTGCCTTTTCCTCAACAAACAATCATTATGTGCTTCAGCCTTAACCCCTTCCTTGCCATGGGCGACAAACTCGCCTAAGAATTTAAGTGTTTAGCAATGTTTGAACTAAAATTGTCTACATTTTTTCTTTTAGAAACAGGAAAAGAAATACCTCTATCCTTAACATCATATCCATAGAAGGTAATTTTATGCCTATTTTGTCAATGGAATTTAGCATTTTCAGTTAAAATTTTACTTTTGAAAATTATTATTCTTTTTTTTCTTACAATTTTTCTTCTTTCTTTTTTACAATTTTTCAAGACTGTGGTGACCCAGAAAAGGTTTAGCTCTTAAGAAATGTTAATCTATGACAATTTGATATACAGTAAATGCCTTTTATAGGTGTATTGTAGTTTTCTTTGATTTTTTTTATACCTAATACAAGGTATTTATTGCAATCATACATTCAATATTACTTGCAGAAACAAGAAAATGAAATTACATGTACATCATTCAGCATGTCAAGTAACGGAAACAAACTTTACAGGATGTATAACAAGCGCTGTGGAACACGTTAGGATAATTTTTCTTACTATTCACATCTTCTTCAACTGTCTTTACATATTTCTCTTTTAAATAGATATTCCAAATTAAAATTTGATTTATAGTGTATAGTTTTATCACCAATACAAGTCCTTATCTCTTTCAAAATGATGTAAAAATATTGTGCCCATGGTGACTATACATGGAAAATTGATTTGGGAAGCATTGCTGATAGTTTTGCATATGATGTAAATGTGTATGATTGCCAAAGTATGGAATTGATTGTAGGATCTATTTTTGTACACAGGAACATTTTGTCCAGGATACTATTTTGGGTACAAATTCATGATTATTGGTTAATTAGATCAAGCAGAGAGCCCGTGAAATGTGTCGTAAACATCTGCTGGATTTTAAAGCATCTCAATATACCCGCTGATTTTTCTTTTTCAAAAAATGTTTAAGAGATCTCTTGAAAAACAGTGATAAGTTTGGCACAGAATCAAGATAAGGGTGAGAACACTTATCTTTTCTAATTGTTGTTATTTCATTGCAAAGAAAACAAAGTTTTACAAAGTTTTTTTCAAGGTTGTTAGTCACAGCACATACTACTTTCATTGAGGTATAAATATCACTGTATTGATAATTAGTTTGTTCTTAAGGATTTGCTGGAATTGTAAGGCAAGACATTTTGCATTAATTTCATGTCATCATCATATTTTAATAATGATTCCTTGTCCTTTTTCATGGTTTTCATTTCAATATAAGTTTAAAAGAGAAAAACAGTACATTTAATGGTTTGAATATTTAGGATGAACTCTTTTTGTTTTGTAAAGCTCAACTGTAGAATAATACTGGTCCAAGTGCAAATGATCATTTAAAATTAACTTCCACATTTAGCGTTTCCTTACATTGGGGCAGATGAAAAGGTAAAAATGAACCTCTCCCCCTGTTTTTGTAATATTCTTATTAAAAAAGACCCCTTTAACATAAAAAAATGGTTTGAGCCTTGCTTTTTTATGTTACAAAGATTTTTTTCTTATTCTTCAAAATTTTACAAGGACTCTTATTTTGGAAGAGTCGACACTATTTTTAAAATTTGATTTTGGAAATAATTGTACATTTTGCTGTTCATAGGGGTTATGGTGTAAGTAGTTATGATCTATTTAGCCTTTTGGTCATTCATCAGTTCAATTAAGTCATCAAAAAAAGTGTTGAATGGTGACTGGAAGCAAAAAGGGTCGGATTGTCAGGTTTGATCAGAAACTAGAAATTAAGCAGCAAGAGATTGCTCATCAAGGATAGCGTGTCAGATCATGGTGTTGTAATCTGTTAATCACCTCACTGGCAAAGATTCCCCATCGGTTTGCAATCAGTGGGGAAAAGTTTGTTGAGACCTGACGGTAGTCTTCAGCTCAGACTGGTAGATTGTTTGAAACTTTGATGAAATAAATTGTGCAATTTATGTGTTCTTTTAACCCTTACTCTGCCTCCAAGTTTGTAAATATATTTTCATCTCATAGAATTTCACAAGACTAGTTTTCAAGTGTGAGTCCTCTTTTCATTGTTTATCTTTACATTCAAAAAGAAAGACATGAACATTAGTGTAAATGCAGAAATATTCGCGGGACATTAATTTTCACGGATTTTGCGCTATTTTCGGCAAGCGCGAATTTTAGGACTCGCGAAAATATTAGCTTGATTTCCTATGCGGGTTGAATTGCGCGCTTCAGCACATTATTATGTGTGTGTGTGTCCAATTCATTTTTGAGCGCATGTGTGTAGTTGAGCATGCCGTATGCATTTGAATGGACTGCGTGTGTGTAAATTAATAAATGCAGTGGGTGTACATATGAGCGTGTAATTGTACAGCGTGAATTTAAGAACCCGCGAATATGTTTTGGGGTCGCTCAGCGCGAAAATTTAATTGCACGAAAATAACAGCGTTTACAGTATTGAAATTTGGTCTGTTTGAACTGCCTGCATCATCAAACGTGTGTAGCTCCTCAAAAGTTCACAGAGAACCCCAAAATTCAAATTTATCGATAGGGGCTTATTTCACGTGAACCCCTCAAATTTCAGTCTGGACCACCATTGAAACAATTAGTTCAGAGCCCCTCTCTGGGACAAGTAATTTTGTTTATTTATTTACACGACGAAACAGAGCCAGCACCCAATGAAAGAAATTGTTTTGAATTTGAAGGCTTGCTCTCATTGTATTTTAGTGCTGGATATCAGTCTATCCTTTATTTCCTCTAGGGCTGTCTTTCTTTCTTTTTATTTTGGCTGTCCGCAATCAAATTGTCTTATGATTAGACTAGGACTATATGTTACTAAGCTCTTTGCGTTTTTTCCAAGTGTAAACCACAAGTATCAATAGTTCATATTATCTTATTTCCTTGCGTTAAGTGTTCCTCAATCAGCCACATTTCCTATCCGTGCGTCCACACACAACAGCTTTCTCATTCAAACCAGAGCTGCGTTCACACTGCAGTGATGATAGGCTGCTCTGCTTACTTACATGTATACCATCCACAGAATCATCCATGCATATGGATTAACTTGGCTGATACTGTATCTAGGTGCGAGGGGTTGCGCACCACAGGCTCCTTTGCATTATAGGCCAAAGCTGCACCAACAGTGGGGATTTCTTGCTTGATCCCACGTTTCATTCACACTGCAGTGATCGATAGGCCACCCAGCTTGCCCTACCTCCCATAGAATCTTCCATGCATGCACATCGGTTAATGCTGTAGGAGCAATATGGCAAGGGGTGGTGCACCACAGGCTCTGGAGCATTGCAGATGAAGGCTGCACCAGCCGTGGGGATAGGCCCCAAGGCGCTAGGGCACATCCATGTACTATGTCTGTAGATCATTATCACGGTGGAAGTAAATGAGTGCCGATTGATGGGCACTCTGCAGAGAATAGTTTGGCTCGGAACTTGGACTCGCTTTTCCGCCATGGTAGTTTAGCAACTTCATTAGCTGCTACAAGGGTTTCGCTAATTTTCACTTCCCCCACCGAACGCAAACTTGTTGACGTTCCCACTTCCCCCAGGTGTTCGCTGTCTGTTAGCTCATAGACCCTGGGAGCCTTGTAGTGTTTATCTCTCCTTTGTAGCAATGTTTAATCTTAGTAGTGTAATATTGTATTTCATTGTAACATATAGTACCATACCTGAGCAATGTGATACATATAGTATGCTGAGATCCAGAAGGGCATTTAAGCACACTACGATCGGTTTGCAATCCCATTTCGGAAGAAAATGTAATAGCATCTGATATAAACATTTAAACACTTTTTGATTGAGGTTCTGAATAGTCATAAACATTTAAACACTTAAAATATTTTTGATTGAGGTTCTGAATAGTCATAAACATTTAAACACTTAAAATATTTTTGATTGAGATTCTGAATAGTCATAAAGATAGTAAAATAAAAAATATGGCCTTTCTAGTCAGGGGAAAGGCTCAATAGGCTTGGCGTAGTAGTGACGTCAGAGCAGTCCTACGATTGTCTACGATTTGAAATCAATTTGGCCCATATTCCGGGTTAAAGGCTGATAATGCACCAAAACCCTATTTTCAGTATTCATATCATTGTTCAGAACCTGAATCGGGTAGATTTTATGGTTCCATGACATTTGCTCCTGCGGCAATTGCTCCGGTCTAACTTTGCCATGTTAAACCTAAACCTAAACCTAAACCTAAACCTAAACCTAAACCTAAACCTAAACCTAAACCTAACCCTAACCCTAACCCTAACCCTAACCCTAACCCTAATGCTAACCTTCACATTGTCCTTAACAAAAAATCAAATCATGACCTTGTCCTTAACCTTTGACCTTTCAAGATATGGACGGAGGAGCAAATGTGGCAGGAGCAAATGTCGTGTCACCAGATTTTATTTATTAAAATGCCCATGTTGCAATATATTTCCACAATCGGATCGCCGTCGATCGTATAGAGTGCGGTTGGCTTAACTCTACCGCATAATATCAAATAATGCCCTTTTGGCTCTGTACAGAGATCCATACCCTTTTGTACAAGTATAGTTTGTATATGACCATGTCCATACAATCAATCTTACGACTGATATCAGTTGTAAGTCTATGGCAAACCATGTACTGAAGAGTTACAATTGATTGTAAGATTGATTGTATCTCTTTATGTTACAGGCCCCATGTGTACTTGTAGTAGGTGATATATACTGTACTTGATATTTTTGATCTGCATTAATCAGAAAGTTTTTTTTTTTTTTCAATTCACTTCTGAATTGACACAGTGGAAAGCTTAGTAATCTCAGTAATGGTGCAATGTAAAGTCATCATCTGTAATCACGTCATCTTAAGATGAAAATTTTCTTTTTTCTCAAATTTTAGCCCCCCTCCCCCATCCCCGCCCCCATCTGGACCCAGTGTTAATATCATTCAATATACTTGAGATATGTGTGTCAAACAAAAGTCAAACAAATTTTCTCTTGTTAAGTTATATGTACATGTACATGTATGTAAAGTGAACAAAGGGTTTTGTTTGGTAGGCTTTTTTACATTTTCCAGTAGCATGGGGCCATTTTCAGTAGCTTATTTTCATGTGAATATCTGAAGGAAAAAAAATGTAAATTGGACATCCTTCATATGGAAGAGTTTTCTTTTCACTATACAGGGGAAAATATTTCTATTAAAACAAAAACAAAAAATCTTTGAAATTGAAAAGTGATGACAAGTCACTGACAGTGTGGTAAAAAATGGTAGAGAGGGGGATATAGAAGGAGAGAGAGAGAGAGAGAGATGTGCACAAACAAAGTAGAGCAAAAGTAAAAGTGATTAGTGCATGTACTACATTGTTGTGGTAGTGAGTAATTACTAGCTGAGAGTGTGTTAAAGAGATGTAGTGAGAAAGGGAGAGCCATAGCAAGAGATAGAAAGAAATAGAGAAAGGAAAAAAACAGAGAGAGAGAGAGAGCAAGAGAAGAATATAGATGACATAGAAAGAGACATAGACAGTGCATTTGCTTGGCCCACAGATAAATTTCAGACTCAATCTTATGCAGACCGACTGGCTCTGCACTCGACCCTTTTCTCTGTATGAAAGGGGGATGAGAAGTCGGAAATTGGTGCACAGCAAAGTTATGCTGATACCTTTCATATCAGCATTGGATCTAGACCCACACCAGACTTAAACCTCTTTGGCAGTGATTATGAAAGGGGTTAGTCAGAGAGCAAGAGACACACGAGAATGTTATCCCTATCTCTAAAGAGGACGAGAAGTCTGAACTGAGTGTGGAGCAAAGTTATGTTGATATCAGCACTTGGGTCTGGACTGAGTCCGGATTTAGACCTCCTCGCCGTGAATATGAAAAGGGTAAGACAGGGCAAGAGAGAACGTCAGAGAGCTGCTGTGAGGGAGGTGGGTGACTAAGGCAGGAAAGCAGTGTAACCGCAAGTGTTCTGGCATGGTAGGGTTTGTGGGTCAATCATGGTGACGAAGCATTCCGTCATTCCGCATCCAGGGAAGGCCACTGGGTCCAGATCACTGCTACCATGTCGTGAAGCAACAGCAGGCCAGGCAGAGAAAGTGTGTTCACACCTGATAGATCACAAGCAAATAGTATGAGCTTTTTAATAATTTTAAGCCAGCTTATCTTGAGTTTAATAAAGATAGAGTATGAAAAAGCAATAGCAGGCAAGGCAGAGATAGCATGTTCACACTAGATAGATCATGAGGGAATAGTATGAGCTTAATAATGATATTGATATGGCTTTAGCTCCAGTGTAAAGGGTAAGTGCGAACAAGTTCATTCTATAGTCTACTTCTTGGCTTAATGAAGTAACAGCAGGCTAGTCAGAGAAAGCATGTTCACACAAGATGAATCATGAAGAAATAGTATGAGCTTTTTAGTGATTTTAAGACAGCTTAAATCTGGTTTTAACATTAACTTCAAATGAACAATTAAGCTTATGAATAGTTTAACATCACTATTTTAGATATTATGAACTTCCTCCCATCCACATCCAGCAGAAATCACACTATAAATGTACCTTTTTGTATGGCAGGTATATAGGGGAGCTGATGCCTTTTGACCGAATATCACCTTTCCCGTTTTTAAATTTTGCGCAAGAGAGAAGTCTCAAGTCTGCTACATTACTGAGAAAAAAAATACTATAACAACACACTCTGTAAATTTTAGCAGCCATATTCATCCAATATCCTATTCACCCTGTTATACAAAACCCAATAATGAAAAGAAATTCCTTGGCATTATAGGATACATGTAGTTTTTGTACAAGTATATGAGCAAAGACTTTGTTCTTGGGTATTTCTGATTAGACCCCCCCCCCAATCAGAAATTATGTACCTGTATTTTTTTTTTTACATTAAGAGGGTGTGAATATGGCTAGAGATAAAGATATAGTATCACCTGTTAGGCTTAAAGGATCAATGTTTCTCCGAAACGAGTCTGGAGTTGTTCATGAAGGAGGACCGTCAGAAAGGCCGATAGAACATGTGCCAATTTCTAGACCTGTGACTATTCCATGATTCAAGATTTCCAGAGTACATGTGTGTAATAATCATCTTGGTTATCTTTGCCATTCAGAATATGTCCCTTTCCCTCCCATTTATTTTTTAATTGCAAAACCACAGGAAGGAAATTTGTAAAGATCGAATTTTTTTTCCCTCCAATCGCATTATTCTTGTTTTGCTGCTTCCCAGTTTTGTAGTTAAATCTTCGGGTTTTTGTGGTAAGCCTCTAGGCCTGTATTGTGCAAACCATATCCGCTCTGTGGATATCATTTCTTCCAGAGAGCTGGAGGCTTTTACACCCATATACCTGTATACAGGTAAATCCCCATGTCCTCCTTGGTATAGATACTTGTAGGATGGCAGTTTGGCATCACTGCCTTGATGTACAAATCTAGCAAGTGGTAGAGATGTGCAAGTTTCATTCCATGAAATAATTGAATCACAGCTTGGAATTGTCAGGGTCCCATCACGCAAAGGTTTGCAATCAATGCCTTGTCAGTATGCCTAGTATGTATCAGACTTTTATGTATTATGTATTTGTATTATATATTGTGTATAATTATCATGTATTATGTATTATGCATTTGTATGTTTGCTTGATGTGGAATAAAACTGAACTGAACTGAATTGCAATGGCCAATTAAGATCACTGTTGCATGCACATATTGTTCAATAAGACTGACTATTAACCAATCAGAATCATTGTTTCAAACTTGCAACTGATTCCAAACCTTTGTGTCACAGGGCCCTGTAGTTTTAATCTATTGCTACAGCTACAGCTACAGTGTAGTCACAGGAAATAGATCCAGCATCCCTGGCTTTTTTCAAAAGATTTGGACATCTATTTACAGAATTTTTTTCTTTCAAATCACATAAATACCAAGCACTGTTGTATTCTCACTCCAAAGAAGAGTCCATTCTAATTCTTTGAAATATGATACATAACATGTATTTCTGTCTTTGTATGCTTGGAATTCACACGTAAAGCCTTTGCTCCTTCACTTTTCTTCTTCTTCTTCTTCTTTTTTTTTGCAGTATACTGGTTCATTGAAACAAAGACAATTGTCCGATAGACAAAACAAACAAAAACTCCTGATAAAAATTCTGTTTTTCATTCAGTTTTTCTCTTCTTTTTCACTCTCTGTCACACTATCTTGATGTACTTGTCAATGTCAACCCCCCCCCCCTTTCACCTTCTCTCTCTCTCTCCCCATTATGCCTCTTCTTGTACTTCTCTCTCTCTCTCTCTCTCTCTCTCTCTGTCTTCCTCTTTTTCTATCTACCGGTGTTGCTTTTATTTTGACTATTAATGACTCTCTTCCACAAATTGGCATGAAGGTGGAAACTTTTAATGTAGAGGTGGGCTGCAATTAGTTAAATGGACACTGTAAAGCATGCTCTTCCTAAAGTTCCTGACCGACATGAGAACATACAAACATCTTTGACACTTGATGTTATACATACATGTGTCATCGTACATACAACCAACAGCGGTTTGTATCTTTCGTAAAAAGGTCAAGCAGTACTTCATAAGCAGTAACCGTATTCTGGTAATTTGAAATTGTTGATTTTTTTTTTAAATATTTAACACAATTAACTATTTGTAGTTTCTTGATTATAGAAGTTTTTCTGGTCATTTAGATAAAATATGTACACATTTTTACACAATTTATATATTTTTACATGTATGCGCTTTATATTCTACTAAAAAGAATTTCTATCTAGTATTGTAGTTGTCAAAATTCATAAGTGATGTCTTGGTGTAGTTTGCTTTAAACTCCAAATAATTGGATATTCATTTTGTAGATGTTTCCAAACTTTCATACGTGCGTAATTCATGACATATGCTGTTATGTTATTGGTGTCCCTTCAAGTTTGAAGTACATGTAGCAATAATTGAAAGAGTTGGCGTAGTTTAGTGCTTAACTTTTTAATGAATAACATGCTAATCATGATCCTTACAATTTCTTGACCTGTAACAATTTCATAGTTCAATTCAACTAATAGGTTGATGGAAGAACAGGAATACATTAACCCTTTCAGGACAGGAATTATTTCAGGGCTAAATTGATCACATTTTGTTCTTCAAATTGGCAACAATAATATTTTTCTTTCAGTGCTACGTGGTTCTAATAAGATGTAATGTCTTTGAAAACAATATACATGGTTAGAAATTTGTTGAATAGTTTAAAGAAATTGCCAATTTTGATGAAAAACAATGATTTTAAACCTCTTAATGTGTTGCCAATTTAAGGATCTCAAAGCTTATTCTTGTTTTTAAAATTCCTGGCATCAAACGCAATATGGTCATGCAATAAAAATGGACTAGTGTGTGCAGAAAATTTTGCTCTTTCTACTCGTGCATCTGGTATATTTTTTAGAGCTCTGGATCAAAAGTTATTGAGCCAAACCACAAATTGTGGTCATTTGTCTTGAAAGGGTTAAAACACTTCATTGTCTTATGTAATGACAACAACATTATATGTCTTTCTTTAATTAACATAATCACTCGTGGATTGGCACCAGATTTCCCCTCGATTGAAAAAGGACATGTGCCCTCCTCCTTCACACTTTTCCAGCACATGGTGTAACAGCCCCTCGCTGTCCAATGTGTGAGCATCTGACTACCTCCTTTTCCCACACCTGTCTATTTATGAACTTCCCATCAACTCTTACATAACATGCCGTGTATTGTAGGCTCAGTGGAGCTGTTTGAAATCACCCAAAGCGGAGCGAGTAGGTAGACCTCATGTCCAGTCGAATGTTGGACCCCTTCGCCCATGGCACGACACATGTGCCTGTGATTAATGACACAGTTACTGAAATGCAAGCCGTTATATTTCTCTCTTTTTTAAGTGTATCACTCCAAATTTGGCAATTGTGACTAATTTTCTGTACAAGTGACATTGGGGCTGCCTGTAGTGAGAGGAGAAAGTTTGTGTTTGGATATATATTGGATCGTTTGCCCGGCCTTATTTGTGATTCATACATTTGCGAGAAGTTTCTGTTTATGTAAGCTTGATGAGAAAGTGCTAGATTAGACATTTGATGAGGCAGTTGCAAAAATGAGATTGTTGTTAGGATGTCAGCTTCAACTGTGTGGTTTCTTTTTGTCTTCTTTGCCAGATGAGCAAATGACCGATCTGTCTATCCCGACTCCACCGTTCAAACACAACCACTCGCAAGAAGCCTTCTTCACGACCTTGAACTCACACCAGGATACGTCAGAGGTAGGATTTATCCCTTCTCTATCCCCCTCCCCTCCCCTCCCCTCCCCTCCCCTCCCCTCCCCCTCCCCTCCCCTCCCCCTCCTCTCCCCCTCAATTTTTCTTTCCCTCTCTCTTTCTTTCTCTCTCTCCTTCTCCTCCCTCTCCTCCCTCTCCACTCCTTCTCTCTCAACTGTACCAATAGACCGCTTCAGTAATGTATGCAAATTTTATACATACCTTTCAAACAAAGGTTGTTCTTGACAACCTGAAAGCTTGCCAGAGGCTTGCCGGACATAGCAACAAGTAATGTATGCAAACTGGATTCCAAGTATTGAGACTCATTTATAAAAAGCAGGTTAAAGGAATAACTCGTCACTAGGTGCTCAGAGAAGAAGTGTGCATAAATTTGTATACATTACAGAACCGGTCTATTCCCTTCCTTTTCTCTTTTTACCATTCACTCCCATATGCTTTCCCCCGCTCCTGTTTCCTCTCCCTTTGCCTCTCCCCTTGCTTCTCAACCTCCCTCTCTACTTGTCCCTTTCTCCCTTCTATTTGCTTCCCCTCTCCCACTCCATGTTCTCCTCCTCCCCCTCGCTCCCTCACTCTTTTCTGTCTGCTTCCCCTCTCGTACTCTCTCTTCTCCTCCCCCCATCCTCCACCCCATCTGCTCCCTCTCAGCCCCCATTTTATCTCTCCCTCCTCCCTCCTGTGATTTCCTCTCACCCCCATGTCACCCCTCTTCTCTCTTTCTCTCTTTCTCTCTCTGCTACTACTAGTAGTACTACTGCTACTGCTTTTACTACTACAAGTACATGTACTACTACTACTAGCTCTCTCTCTCTCTCTCTCTCTCTCTCTCTCTCTCTCTCTCTCTTTCTCTCTATCCTGCCATTCCTTTCTCCTTCATTTCTTCCCCTTTCCCTCTTTTATCATTTCCCTTCCTTTTTTCCTCTCCCTTGATTTCTCTCTATCTCTCTCTGTTTTCAATCCTCTCTCTGCCCCCTTCCCCTCCCCTTGTCTCTGCATTTGAAAGAGGCACATAAATGTACAATTCTCAAAGAGTACCCCAAGCGGTGCAGATGTGGTATTTTAGTCATGTGTAGTGCCTACAGTTTAAAAAGAGAGATTCTATAAAGAGCTGCTAGAATGATCACAGAGTAATTCTTTTCATGTTTTGCCCCTGAATATGCATCTTTACTGTAGTTTTACAAACCGGAGCTTTTGTATTCTATTGAAGCAGCTCAACTTTTTAGGATTATGTTTGAGAATGCATCTTTAACTCCAGTTAACCCATAGACTACAGGAACCGGGTGGCTCCTGTATTAAGCCTATGAGAGTTCAAGAATTCAGTAGTCAACAGGTTAAACAAAAGACCAACACTTTATAAGTTTTCGTTCTGTCATAATTATTGTGCATAAGATAAAGATAAATTTGGTTTACTGCCTTAGTGTATTTCAGGGTGTTTTTGTTTAGCGTTTCCAATCAGTTTACTTTTTTCAAGTTCTGAGCATTATTGTTATATTCTAATTTTTTTCATGAATGTAATTATTAAATATTTCCTGATGTTAATTTTCTCTCCATTATTCCCTTGTCATGTTCAGGCCAGCACAAGTTACCAGTGCAGTGACAACAATAATAATAGTAGTCCATCGGCAGAACCCTGGAAGTGTTCCAACTGTAGTGAGGTCTTCAGCACTTTTACACAACTCGAGTCACACCCGTGTGAAAACAAACGTGCCAAGAGAGGGCGCAAGCCCAAGGTGAAATCACCTGTCAACCCATCAACGGTCGCCAGCGAAGGTTTGATCCTAGGCGGAGAGGTGGGAAAGGCGGAGAATATAGCGTTGAAAACTGAAAAGGAAACTAAAACGGGTAAACCTCGACGGGGACGAGCCAAAAAAGAACCCAAGACTTATGCTTGTGGTGAGTGCCCCAAGATATTTGTGAACTCGGAGAAGCTGAAAACCCACACGTACATGCACACGGGCGAACGTCCTTTTGTATGTTCTCACAGCGGGTGTTCAAAGGCATTTATTTCCAAGTACAAGCTTCTGCGACATATGGCAACACATTCACCGAATAAGATGCATTGCTGCACGCACTGCAACAAGAAATTCCACCGCAAGGATCACCTGAAGAACCACCTTCAGACACATGATCCGAATAAAGAGGCCTACCGATGCAACGAGTGTGGTAAGGTCTACAGTACCAAGCCAGGCTACAAGAAGCATCTGGCATTACATGCAGCAGCGTCGGGTGAACTGGTATGTAAATTATGTGAGAAGGACTTTGAGAGCACTGAGACACTGTTGCAGCATCTGAAGCTGCATTCAGGAAAGTCCACTGGTGTCAAGGAGAAGAAGCACCAGTGCGAGCACTGCGACCGACGCTTCTACACGCGCAAGGATGTTCGAAGGCACATGGTGGTGCATACGGGTAGAAAAGACTTCTTGTGTCAGACGTGTGGGCAGAGGTTTGGGCGCAAGGACCATTTAGTGCGGCATACCCGCAAGAGTCACAAGGAAGACGACATGGAATTACGGGTAAGGTTAGGGGAGCAGTTGCAGGCTGTTGGGGTGACCACAGTACAACATATGCTTGGGATGCAGCATCTTCAAGAGCAGCAGCATCATCATCATCAACTGCAGCATCAACACCATCATCTTCAGCAACATCCGCATCAACAGCAACAACTCTCCCACCATCATCACCACCACCATCAGCAGATGTCACCTATGGGCCAACAGCATCAACAGCAGTTTATGTATCCAATGCAACAGTCATTGCCGCAGCCGCCCCCTGCGGCCAACATCCCGCCCCCTCCCTGCACCATGTCCCAACCGCAGCAGTTCACAGAACTGCTTAAGATACCACCAGTACCACGGTTCAAATCCCAGATTCAGCCCAAGGTGACCATTAAGAATGAGGTGCACAAGATGAACGACCCTATGGACCTGGGAGGGCTCGACACCTGCAGTCTGGGGCGGGGTCAGATGATGCAGGACGCGCTAGGTCCGGGAGGGGTCGACTTGGGCCAGCTCCTGGGGTTCTTACCCCTCAACGCCATGCAGCAGCAGCAGCAGCAACAGCAGCAACCGCAGCAACCACAGCAACCGCTCGCCCCTGCTGCTCCTCCGACGCCCACCTCTCCCCCCATGTCCCTACCACCTAACACGCCCCCTGCTACCCTTCCCCAGTCCCCTCTCAACATCCCCCAAACGCAACTACCTCAACAAGGGATGCATGCCCAGGACCAGAGCGGGGTCATGCCCCAGTCTCACATGGACAACCACATGAATCATATCCAGATGCAGCACATGGGCCCCACACAGATCCCATTCTCTGGAATGCACTCATTACCAAGATTTCACCAGGCCTTTCAGTGATCACTCCCATTAAACCAACCATCTCTTCCTAGCTCTGTTGGCTCTGTAGTCAAGTCATGGGCTGAATAGGGAAGTTGCTTCGATGTAGTCTTTGGTGAAACATAAGCAATTTGTGTTCCAAAAGCAGTCTAACTCATTCCTGACATGTTGGTACTCAGGTATCACCTATTACTAACATTTTTTTTTTTCAGTTATACAGAGGAAATTTCAAAATAGAATGATGATTGGAATCCAGGGTATTTTCCTCTCATTTCAAAGTAAAAAATAGGACTAAAAATATGATGTAAACTGGATGGAGGGAACCCAGGTTATTTTCATCTCATATTCAACAAAGCGAAGAGACTAAGTTCATGATCTTTGCCTTGTTAACAATCCAAAGTGGACAGTAGACACCCATTTTCCAAGCCTAACCCAGACCTGATCCTACCCAATTCCCCTGCAACGTAGGAACAAACCACTGCATCAGAAGTAACAAAGGATGAAAGGTTTAACAGATGATCACAAGCTTGATGCAGGTTAAATCTTGTTTAGCTCCGGTTTAAGATGATGTGTGAATGAACTTGTCCTTCCATGCATATGTTACTGCAAGAAGAAGTTTAAATTCTAGTATGAACAAGACCTTCATATGACTGTATTCACAGTGCACATTAGCCCCCCACGTGCATACATACATGTAGCGACAGCAGTGTGTTCACATATGTATGATGTGTGGGGTACTATTTAAGACTACTTGATGGTGTACTGGAAACTACACGAAAAAAGAAAAGCTGGTCGAGTATAAAAGCTTTACAACGAAGGTTCTTGGTTTGGTTTGATTTTTGAAGATATGACCCCCGATATGAATGTAATACAACCTTTTATGGAATGGCTGTTAGAAGGAAGAGTTATAGAAGGCTTGTAAATCGTATACAAGGAGCTAGTCGACGTGTAAGAAGTGTGCTTCATTCAGACATGAATATAGAATAATGTATGCTGCCTCAATATTAACATAATGTTAGTTATACTGCCTTCACTTGGCCCAACTCATATAGTGCAATCATTTATTTTGTTCATACCTCTGTAGACTTTGCGAATCAGTTTTTGCTACAAATATAAAATTTTCAGATTATAATTGATATTCAGCATTTCAAAATCATTGCAGAGTTTTTAAAACAACTTTGAAGTAACTTATTAAGGAGAAATGGATACATTGGAAATACGTGTCAGGTTATCTTACAGAGGGTTTGTAAAGGTCTATAGTTAAGAATCACGACTGGAGCTTCCGGCTTTTTTTTTTGTCTCTGAAAAAATAATGTTTCGATATACCACATGAATTACGTTTTCATTTGTAGCAAATACTCATTTGATAATCTCTCAAAAGTGTCTGGTATATAAACCAGATTTGCTCTGCCAGTATTTAAAGAAGTTCTCAATGCTGTACCTACAAATGGCAAAGTGATATTATTTGTTTATGTCGCATGTATTACTAAAAAAAAATACCTCGGAAAATAACAGTCTTTCTCTTGTTATGTTTGATTTTTTTTTTTCTTTCTTTTTACTTTGGTGTATTTTTATCATTGACAGATTTTGTACTTTGAGGATGTGCATCTAGTGTTAGAATGCAACTCAGTTGATATTATTGTTATTTCACATGCGTTATGCAAGGGATACCTGTGTTGTGTTTAGGTTTACTAGGCTTATGTGACTTCCAGAAAATTACTTTTTACCGGTGCATTTCTTTACAATTCAATATCATGTTTTTGAAATTATGCAAGTGTTTTATTAATTACATTAATGACTTCACACTAAGTTGACAGTTCTGTATTGTTTGTATTCACTTTGTCATACGTTTGTGAGTACCTTTGCAATAATTTTTTGTCATAACCAAGATGAATTCTTGCTATGCACTGCTGTTTTTCTCTTTGTTGGGAATTGGGGGATTGGGCTTTTTAATAGCCTGTGTCACGCATGTATTTCATATTTGGGAAGATAAAATAATACTGCCTATAAAGGTTTTTTGGCTGCACTAACCAACAAACTGGAAACTAATTTAAATGTGCATCTTTGGTACTATAAAGCAAACGATGAAGATGGTACGCCGAGTAGGGGGCTTTTTTCCATCCTGGTTCCTCAAAGCAGGGCGTCTATATGGTGAAGAATTAAATGACTTTTGAGTAGTCAGTTTTCAGTAAGGATTCTTTCAAGGGTAATCAGTTTTCAATTAAGATACGTTGATAGGGTGACAAGTTTTCATTCAGAGATACTTGTATACTGCATTGGTAACAGGTGTTCAGGATATCCTCCTACAGGTAACAAATTTTCAGTTAGGGTACATCGCTTGGGTAACAAACTTTTCAGCAGAGATGCGTTGCTAGGGTAACAACAGATGGACCCCAGTGAGAAGGTAGCCTTTTCAGGAGGATGAGAACCCTTTAGGTGGGATTCCTGCCTGTGTTAAAATGGCTTTGTGGATAGCAAGAATTGTCGGTTGAATATCTCACCAACTGCCTGCTGGTGATCAGTACTGGCGGCGGCTTTTCGCCGTAAGACAGAATTTCACTTGTAGGAGTTGGTCGCTAAGATTTTGCTTGTACATGATAGATAATGTCTCATCATGTCTTGTTCCCGAAGCAAAAACAGTGGATTCTTTGGGGGTTTGGGTTCTTTTTTAATATTTTTTTTTAGCCTAGAATAAGTATAACCTGCAAGAAAACTCTCTAGTAACATCTTAGTCATGTTTCGTAAAACCAGAAGTTATAATACTCAGTATACCCAACTGAAATCATTGAATTTGATTGGCTACGAGCAAATGTGCTAAAGAACTTGGTGCTTGTTATGACTAACAAGCTTCATGAGACAGGGCCTTGAACAAATGTCTATGAATCCTTGATGACTGTGTAGTCACATCACATGAAGAAATATTATTCCGCCTGTATGTCTGTTTGTGTGTGTGTATGTACATATATCTCGTTCTAAATGTTGAACTGTTGCACAAATACTGACCATGTTCCATGCATGTATATTGTTATCCCAGTTGTTGAGGGTTAACAGGCTTAATATGTATTCCATGTGGCAAATATAACAACAAGGTGTAAATGGAAGGATCAGCTATCCTAAATATCCTCGTAATATCGTATGATATCAGCATTTATGAAGAGTAGACTGTATAAAGCCCACCGCACACTGTACGATCGGTGTACAATCCAATTTTGGAAATAAATCGCAATATCATTGAATATAGGCAGTTTAATAAGTGAAAGCTGCTTGATTCAGGTTCTGAACAATAATATGAATTCTCAACATAGGATTTTGGTGCGATGTCGGCCTTTTATCAGGAATAAGGGCCAAATCAGTTACAAATCGTAGACAATCGCAGGACTGCTCTGACGTCACTACGATTCCTCCGACTAGAAGGCTCGTAATAGGCCATAATTTTTATTTTATTATCTGTGTAACTATTCAGAACCTCAATAAAACATATTTTATGTGTTTAACTGTTTATATCTAATGCTATAACATTTTCTTTCAAAATCGGATCGTATACCAATCGTATAGTGTGCGGTGAGCTTAGGAGGTACGGCAGTGATGGGATTGTCAAGAAAGCAAGGAAATTGTAAAGGAAAGACTTTCATTAATTGGATGACATCAGGATAAACTGTTTTGCTTTTTAGCAGCTTAGTCAGCTACTATTACGCCCATGTTCTTTAATAGTATTTATGTGTTTATCCACATTAATAGGCCTTTTGTGAAGGGTTGCAGGAATTCAGAAAAAAATGAGGTGGATTATTAGTATAATTTTATTTTTCTTAATATTTTTTTTGGAAAGAATCGTGTTTCTAGTGGAACATTCAAATGCCAGTTTTAAAAAAGTTACAACTCTGTTTATTGACATATTTTCATAAATGTAAATCTATTTTCAAGGCAGCTGGTTTATGATTTATTAGAATAGTTTAAGGCTTTCAATGCCAAAATTACAAATAAATTCTTTAAAATGAACATAAATATGATTTGTTTTATGATCATATTCTTAAATCTAAAATGATAAGTGTTGATTTACTTAATATTTTTAATGCAGCTGTCATTTTCTCTGATATCATTTTATACTTTTATTTGAAATAGCTTATCAAAATTAGTCTTTATCCTTATAAACTACTTTGTTCTCTTTTTATGTTTAAGTTTTCTGTGAATTGTTTTGTTGTAGTGCAGCTGTCAAGAATTTAATGCAGCTTAGAGAAGGAAGAGGGAGTATTTCACATCACCTCTGTCATGTACGCAGCTGCATAAATAATGTTCATGAATGGTAGTGTAGTGTTTTGTAGGAAAGAATTCTGTGAAGATGGAATATAATGGTGAAGGGCTGAACTAACCAGAAATCATGAAATGAAATTTGAGCTGACTACTCTAGATAAGGAGATATTTATAACTGTTGCAAATTAATTAGGATATGGTTTTTATGTGACATTGATGTACATGTCTATTAGCAAGATGGTAGTTGAAATGGGAGAAGATGAGGTATAATATACTTAAACCCATCGCCTACAGGAACTGGATTGTTTCTGTGTTGAGTCGGTGGCCATGAGAGAGTTCAGTAGCCAGTGGATTAATTTGCCAAGATGGCATCTGATCTTAAGACTTGGCTGTTATTTGAAGAAATGCGCATACCTCTTGGCCCTTAAAGTCAAGCGCTATCAGGCTTTCACGTGGAGGATTCGAAATTTTTGTTGCCATTTCAGAACGTTTTTCGTTGAAATCTTCAGTTTTTTGTGAAAGCGATGGCCTGCTTTATGTGGTTGAAATGGAGGAAAGAGGGACTTGATGGAAAGAAGCACAGACAAGACCGGGCAGGTCAAAAAAAGTATAGATTATCAATGATTGGAGGAGTATGTTCTATGTGCTAAAAGAGAAAAAGCTGATGCTAACGCCCAAAGTATGGGCTGTAAGATAGAACAGAAAGAGGCTACAGACGTATATTTGCCATGGAACCACCGTTCCCTCTAAAAACTGTTATTACGTGGCTGTCTTACATGAGCTAAATTTTGTAAACGGGTAATTGCACATTGTTGACTTCTCCTCTTCAGAGAAATGCAGACAATATGGGAAAAATAAAAACCAATCCATTATCGCTTATTATTTGTATAGTTTTCAGGTAAATTTTCTCATTGGACAATCATAGAATGCATTCGAGTGTGCAAAGTATTCTATTTATTTTTTTCAGGAATATTTCAATTCAGGTGACACCTATTGAATATCTTACATACCTCATTACCATCAATACAATGGTTTCACAACTATTATTATTTTATTGCATCCGTCATTAGTTCACCAGAAAATGGAGCGTTACGTAAGACTTCCATGTACATGTACATGTATGTAGCATTGTCCAGTTATCTCTGTATCATCGGTAAAGCGTTATTTGCTTTATGTTTGCGCTGTTTCACGCTTTAAGTATTGGGTATTCAGATTTTGTTTGTTTGTGTGGGCATTATGTTTTGCTGTAGCTTGATTCCTGTCCAGCTTCGATGCACGCTTTAGTTGCAATATTCCTGTGTGTTTTTCCACCCATTTGGTGATTTTAGCCCAAGGGTACTCAGGTCCAAGCATTTTAACTTTGTTGGATAAGGAAAATGGGTGGTCCCTATATTAAGCCTATGGGAAAGAGGAGTGGGTTAAAGGAATATTATCCTATCTCTCAACTGCTTGTAATTTGGCTGGAAATAATACATATCTCTTACAAGCTTTCCTTTTTTTTGGCTGAAAAAGCCAGCATTTGCATTTTTCAGGAACAATCATGACTTTGCATGTCAGGTGATATATTTTTTCTTTTAATTTTGTTTCCTCAGTTGTAACATATTTCATTATTTCCTCATGAAAATCTAAGGCCATCTGGCATGACAGCCCAATTACTTAATGGCATCCTAACTCTTCGTGATACCAAATGAAAGTGACCATGTATTCTTTGTTCTTTGTTCTCAAAATTGTTGCTTTGAATTGAGATACATTTCAAATCTTTCCTTTCTAAAATGGGATTAAGGCATTGTATTAACGCATCTGAAAATACTGTCTTGTTTGATCTTGCTTTCCCAAAAGAACAGATTTTTAGAATATTTACCTTTCAAATGATGCAATTTTTCAAAACCTTGAAATCAGATTTGGGAAGCAGTATCACACTGCTTTAGATATTTCTAGTACAGTTATTCTGATTTTTGTTCAATCCTTGTGGATCAAGATAAATTAAATCATCTATGAGCCAGAAGGCATCAACTCCATATCATCTGATGAGAACCAAATGGACATTATCTCATGTATTTTTAACACACAGGTAAAACCCTTCTTGCCCTCAGCAGACAAAATTATAAAGGGTATGTCTTGGTGCCCTTCTTGAATTTCAGAAAATATATTCTGTGCCCATTAGGTCTTTAGCAAGTGTTGGACCTTAAGCCTGAGCTCATGCTTTTTTAAACCAACGGGAAGTTATGAAACTAAAAACCATCCCCAAAAGTAAGGTTAGCATAGGAGATTCGTCTTTGTGCAGGATTTTTTTTTAGATAAAGCTATGTGTAGGTGCAATGCTGCAAGAGAAGCTAGAAAGGGGGGTATCAGGTTCTTTCAAAATTAAAATCATGATCCATTTCTTTCGTCAGAATGGTGAACTTGTATGTGCTGTACATGGTGTAAGCCTGTTCCCTCCACCTCCTGCCCTCTATAGGCAAAGTTGGAACATGTGTGTCAGGGCTGTTAAGTTCCACATCTAAACCGTAATTGTGTTCTGTCTGTATATAATGAGTGGTTTTAGTCTTAAAGTCAACCATTTGAGATCCATTATAGTGATCGACACAATGCTGACTATTAATGAGTGAAATGTATGAATATGTATGAATGCAAAGAATATGAATATTCATGAACAGTACCTGCCTGCTGTGTTGTTGTTGTTGTTGTTTATCTGGGAACAGATGTTGATTGTCTTGTAATTACCTCATATATGCGGAAGAAAAATATCGTATACAAAGCGAGCGAGAAGATTGCTTGCAGCGTGTCTTTTTATGTACCTCATTATAGTATATGTAGTGGTTAGTTGAAAACACAAATGTAAATATACTGAGAATTGCATTCTTGAGTGTTGAGCTATGTAAATGTTTGAAGCACATTATTGTATCAGTATTGTTATACAAGATAAGTTATGTTCACTATTTTCTATGTCTTTATATAATGAGGAATGACTTTTCCTTCGCTTTGGGATCCTATTGTATTGTAGCCTAGTTTTTAACAGGAAAATTTAAACTTTTATGTACAGGTATTATATATATAATGAATATATTTATTGTTATTTTTTGCCATACGCGTATTGACAGTACACTGTATTCCTGTATCGCTCTTGAGAATTCCTATATGCTTCTCATGTGTTAACTTGGCTAGAGTTGCATGTCACTTTGTAGGATAATATAGCATTCTATAGTGAATATATGAATATAAATATATATATATGTGGAAATTTGGATAATGTGTGGAGTTATTACAGAGTTTTCATATCAGCTGAAATATATGTATCAGTTATTGTACAATTAACATTTTTTTTCTTGTTTCATACTCCTTGCCTCTTCCAAAAGATGTTGCTTCGATAAAAAATGTATCTTGCAAATTTTTTCTATTCGATTCGATTATCCATTTGTTGTTGATTTTTTTTTCCTCAAAAACATTGGAAAATTTTTAAAAGTGTGTGAATGTGGATACAGCATATGTCACTTTTCATATGTTGTGTTTTGTTTTTCTTTTGAATTTAAAATGTATTTTTTATACATTGGGGTCTGTTTCTTTGTACATTTGATGTAATTCTAGCAGATAACTTTCATTTTTTTACATGATCGTTTGTATTGTTTATATACACTAAAAAATGAATAATAGATGTTAATATGTTTCCTTTTATTTTTTAATCTCCCTTTTTGTATGCATGCTGCATTTAGATACAGTAGATTACAATGCTTTTGATTTGTTTTTGTTTTTTTCCTTCACTTCTGCATAAATTTGTGAATATGTTTATATTGATACTTTGAAAAGTTCTTGAGAACCATTTGTATTCTATTAAGAGAGATGTGATATTGATGATTAATTAATACAAGATTGACATGACTTTGACAGTTATTGCAAAGAGAATTCTTATATATTCAGTGAAACTTAAATTTGTGGAATTATCTAAATAGTCAGATTCTTCCAGCTGCATTACCCATTGATTATTTACTAACATAATTTCTTGCAAACATTACATACTCCTGTACCTTCTTCTTCATAGGATTAAAATGTGATTTACTGTATATAGGTATACACTATTATCTACTTTATCTTTTTAAGCTTTCCAATGAACAATAACACTTCTTCAGGGCCCTGTTTCATAAAGATTTGGTATCAATAACAAGTCGCAATGACTGTTATAAGCTACTGAAATCGTAGCATTTGATTGGCTGAGAGCAAATTTGTCATAGATCTGTTGCAGTAATGTTCCTGATGACAAATTTTATGAAACAGGGCCCAGGTCCTAGAGATTGTCACTGATGTGGCAATATGTGCTAGAGATAAGCTATACAAATACCAACCTCTTGACTAAGCTAACAAAAAGTTATCTCTTTTGTCCTCGTACACTTGAACATGAAAATAATTAGGATCACCTCTAAAACGAAGGAACCAGTGTATTCAGATATTGTTAATGCTAATCTTAATTTCTGGTGATGATGGAAAATGAATGCTCACCGAATCACCGAAACTTTCAAAGATTGTTTGAGACTGCAAATAAATGATATCTGCCAAACAGTGTGGCTAGACAGTGTATGATAGCCGAGTACTAAGCAAAGAAAGATAAGGGAACCTAGCTACAAGTAACTGGTGGAACCCCCTACCTGGGTACGTGGCACATGGTCTCCTATGTGCAAATATGCACTGTACTTTTCAACCAGTGTGAATTATAGCACTTTTCCACCAGTTTGATAATATTTTCATTGTCAAAACGAATTCATGAATTGCTCGGTGAATAATTCAGAATTACTTCAAGCCAGTTTTCTCTCTAAAAACTCAACCTCATCGCCAGAACTTAAGATTAGCTTTTGGGTCGTTAATCCAGTGAATATTATTCACAGTATGTATTCAGTTTTTTTTTAGTTTGATTTTGCATTTGGTGCACTCGCGTACAGAGGAATATTAATGTGCAAACAAGATTGGTATTCAGGTACTGAAATAACTTTTTGAATATTCTGATTAAAATGTCTCCCTCAAAAGTGTGTCTGTAGAGGGTTTTCATCACTCTAAAATGTAACAGAATGTGACATTTGAATGCTGCTGATATCTCGAAAATTGATCAGGGCATTTATTTAGATTCATCAGAAACATGCTTACTTTTTTGTTTTCATACATATATTTATTGCTGCAACCTTCTTTCGTTATCCAATAATTTCACATTTGCCTTTTGATTTTATTTTGTTAAAAAGAGATGGTTTGGTTTGCAAACTGAATTATTTTGTACGTGATTGTCTTCATTTTGAAATGCAAGATAGTTGGTTTGTTATCAGGATTGTACAAACAAATATGTGTTTTTTTATGTTTTGTTCACCAAAAGTACAAACAATTGTGGTTATTTTGAAGTCTTCCAAATACTATTTCTGTCTTCTGATGTGTGTTAGCAGATAATTATTTACTTTTTTTTTCCTATGGAAAAATGTTGGCTTGTACCATCATAGGATATTTGAATTCAGTCCTAGATTCTAAATATGGACTACAGCTCATACCAAACCACACTACACTCCTTCGTATTAATCATGTATTTTAATGAAGAGATATAGACCTATCGTAGATATTTCACCACCTGGCACTGGTATGGGAAAAATGGCCTGTTACATCTGTAAAGAATTTTTTTTCTGTTACGAAGTTTGTTGGACAAGAGCTGTTTTCCCGAATCTGGAGTGAATTCAACACATCTTTTAGGGTACAGATATCATTTTGTAGGAATTACACCTGAGCAACTCAAAATATATTGTATATGTTACTGTCAAGCAGTATAAGTTTAATTTTATTTTTGTCAACAGGTTTTGTTCCGTTTGTTCTCAAGAACTTTCTGTCATGGAAGGAAATATAATGTTTGGTCAAATTGCCTTGGTTTTTATGTGTTAAAGGTGTGTTTTCAGTTTCCTTTTTTTATTATTATGCACATGAATGGGTACGGGTACAACATTACATTGAGGAGAATATTATGTGATTTTAATACATTTTTTGACTTTGCACATATGCCTTATAACATTATTTTGTGCATATTTGGTTCGAGATTTCTTGAAGGATCTGTGTTCTGCAGATCCGATACGTGGTGATAGAAATATTGTGAAATTAGACTCATAAGCATGATAGATTGATGTAGTGTGCTGTTGCATTCAATACGCGATTGAGATTTTAGATGCAGAAACATTGCCAACACCATTTCCTACATGTGGGGCTATTGGCACAGATTATTCACCCATTGATAATTATTTATGATGAATTAATGTGGATGCCGATAACCCTTTCATGCTAACCATCTAAAATCTTGCTTCGTGCTTCTGAAATGCTCTACATACCTAGTTTATCCTAACGAGAGTTCTTCAATAGTAGTCAGATATTGATACAAAAATATATTGTTGATCATGTAAAATAGATATATGGATTAGACTGTTACTTGTTCTGTAGTGCATCAAAAAATGTGTAGTTATCTCCAGTATAGAACCCATGGTATATTGATAGTTATTACGTGTTAATGAAAAAAAAAAATGATATTGACTCTTTAAGAAAGAAAACCTTGCTGTAACCTAAACTTAAAATGGACTGTTCTATAAAACATGAACTGCGATTGGTAGAACCTTTGTAGTGAGATAATTACTGTGGTTTTGCACTTAGGCTGATGAGTTTTTCAAAGAGAGAGAAAGAGAGTGAGAGAGAAAGAAAGAGGGAGAGGGAGAGAGAAAGAGACAAATACAGAAAGGAAACCAATAGAAGATGATAACAAAGAACAGTAATGAGCATGTGTTACAGAATTGTCAAATAGTCCCTAAAACAGGGATGAACTATTAAAATCGTGGATGTTTTAAACAATTTTGAGAAGGTTACTTTTAGGAAACTGCCATATATCTTATTGATTACTCTTATTCTTATTATTATAATACTGTGTGACTATTCACCTCCATGCAAGATATAATGTGGCAAATAAATAACAAAATATGGTAACCAGAAAAGAACAAATCTATACCAGCGTGTTGGGTTTTTCTTTTATGCTTTTTGTTTGTTATGTTTTTGTTAATGCTATTTAGTATCTATTTGTATCAGAGTGCGTGTAAAACCATTGATATTGTTGAGTGAAATATATTGTGTTTTGTGGTAATAGTTTAATTCTATAGTTGCAGAGAGAAAGAGGATTGGGGAATGGGGACTTGGGTAGTTAGATGGGAGGAGAGAGATATGAGACATATGCTGCGAGTTTAGGATTCACGGTGAAAGAGATGAAAAAATAAAGGTGGTGCTTCACAGAAAAATGTGAAAGGTTGGGCTTCAGAAGAGAGAGATATATATACATGTATGTAGCATGTTAACTGAAAGGAGAGATGATGAGAGAGAGAGAGAGGGAGGATGTACAATGACAATAGGCCATTTTCGTAATGCACTCAAATTTAATGCTTACCTCTTTGTCAAACTCCTAGTTATGAACTATTACATCCACCTGTTACAAGTCATGGTATATGTATTTCAAAAGTCGGAATGCAGATTGCATACATTTTTTTGTGTTTCTAGGTTGGACAAGCCAAAATGTTTGTCTAACATACCAACGCCTAATACATGCAATTCGTATTCTGAATATTGAAAAAGAATAGCGTTTTACAGGTGAATGTAGTAGTTTGTCACCAGGCAAACGGGTATAAATTTGAATACATTACGAAAGTGGCCTATCAGAAGAAACGAGAGGTGATATTTCTACGAAAGTGACTGTTTTTGATAGATCATGGAAAACCGTTAGAGAGCGACTTCACAGATCAAAAGAATAAAGATAACTTTTAAATAGGCCAAAATAAAGAAAATGAGAATAAACTGAATGTGAATAACGGGAGGGGGTGGGGGGACTAAAATGGTCTATGGAAATGTACCAATATATTTGCTTGGTTTAATTAACCGAGGTGTAAATCCAAGAAGAAAAGGAATAATAAATAGAGTTTAATACATTCAGATAAAGTCTATGATGGAGAAAACGAAATGTATATACATTGCCCTCCAAAAATTGGGTACATCTACATGTATAATAAGAACTGATTTCTCACAATCACTCACAGTTCATTTATCATCAGATATGTTGTATTGCAACAATTTGGTATCAATATGAAGGGTAGACATCACCCTTCAAGTTGACACCAGTTTAACATATATGTAAAGCGTTTCAGGAGGCAGTCATGCATTTATAAAAAGGCAACCTACCCCCCCCCCCACAAAAAAAAAAAAAAAAAAAAAAAAAATCATTTCCAGCGCCATTAGAAGGTCACTGGCTTGGTCAGTTGTGCAAGCATTTTTGCCTTTTCGGCGTTCTACAAAATCTGACCATCGTTTGTACTGATGAATATTTAAAAATTGTTGACTGATATACAATAAGCATTCCTATACTCATGCAGAAAAGTAGTATTTTCATGCAAGAAACACATCAACATTGGAACACCACAATGCTTTTGGGTTTTCTTCTTCTTTTTTTTTCATATTTTTTGCATTTGTGTGTACCCTTACAAGGAATATGATAACCAAATGAATAATGGTATGTCATGAGATGCACATTTATCTTTATTTTTCAAAGATTTATTTCATCATGTTTCGGATCATAGACTTCTCGTCTAAGAACCTGACCCTAGCTGGCAACGATCACAGCACTGCACATCCTGGGCATCCGGCTGTTCAAGTTGTGGAGGTATATGTTGTGGAAATGTATTTCTGTGCCTTCTGAAGAAGAAAAAGTTTTGTCTTCCAGCAGGACAAAGACCCCAATCATTCCTTAAGGCTTTGCTAAAACTACCTGGAGAAAAAAGAAGAGAAAGGGTTCCTGAAAATCATGGATTGGTCGCTCCAGGTCCCGGATCTGAATCCGATAGAGCTGATATGGGAAGGGCTGGACAGGAAGGTCTGATAAAAATGCCCAGTAAGTGAGCTTCATCTTCTGGAGGCATTGAAATACATTTCCAGTGACTATACCTCCACAACTAACTCCACAAGTTTGTCTACCAGCAGAAAAATGACCCCCAAATTCCTCAAGGCAATGTAAAAATTACCTTTAGAAAACAGAAGAGAAAGAGGTCCTGAAAATCATGCTATGGGAAGAGCTGGACAGGAAGGTCCGAGAAAATGGCCAACAAATGAGCCTCATCTGTTGGAAATTATTCAGAAGGCATGGAAAGACATTTCCAGTGACTTCCTCCACAACTACTTCCACAATTTGACCAGCTGGATGCCCAGGATGTGCCATGCTGAGGTCACTACCGGGGGGGGGGGGGGGGGGAGGGTGGTCTCTGATGAGAAGTTGTTAATATCCGAAACGTAATTAAATAAAACTTCAAAAATAAAGAAATGCGCATCTCATGACAAACTATTATTCATTTAGGCATTGAAGGAGAAACACAAATGCAAAGAATAAACAATAAAATATGATTTCCCATGAGAAAAAAAAAAGAAAACCAAAAAGCATTGTGATGATCCCAAAATATTGATGTGTTTCTTAGATGAAAATATTATTTTTCTGCATGAGTAAAGGATTGATTAATTTATATTAGTCAATAAAGATGTAATATATTCATCAGTACAAACAAGGGGCAGATTTTGTAGAATGCCGAAAAGGTAAAAATGCTGTCACAACTCACTAGGCCAATGACCTCCTATTTTTCACTAGAAATTATATTTTTGGGGGTAGGTTGCCTTTTTAACGCACGACTGCCTCCTGAAACGCTTTTCATATGTTAACTGGTGTCAACTTGAAGGTTGATGTCTACCCTTCAGTTTGATACCAAATTGTTACAGTGCCACAAATCCGATGATAAATGAAACGTGGGTGACTGTGAAAAATTAGTTCTGAATACAGGTACCTTAACTTTTGGAGGGTAGTGTATATATAAATTATATATGACTGTGTGTTTTTATATGCAACAATTCGTATTCTTCACGGATGGCAGCAATGGAAAACTTTGATAGAGCTACGCACCATTAATCTCTCATTTTAATTTCTCTCATTTTTTTGTGTGTGTCTTTTTTTTTTTTTTTTTTTTTTTTTTTTTAGAGAGAGAGAGAGAGAAAGACGGGTTCAAATTTTTACCCTGCAATGATGAAACAACATGAAAATAGGCCCTTTTGAGAATGGTCGTTTTTTGGCCCTTGCCGTATTTTGTCAAAAATGGGTGTTTTCCAATTTTCATGGAATTTGCCCAATACCTTTTTTGAACAGCCGGCGCGCCAGCTGTCCAGTATAGGGGAAATGTCCAATATGTGACGCCGCGGCGTCACATTTTCCCCTATATTGATAATCAGAAACATGAAAATGGACACTTTTGTGGAAATGGTTTATTTTTTGCAAAAATTGGTGAACAAACCCCCTTGCCGTTTTTGTCACAAATTTGTGTTTTTCCCCAGTTTTAAGAAATGAGCCTAATTACTCTTTTTGTGGACAGCCTGCGTCGCATTTACACTGGATTGATGAAAAAAAAAATATGAGAATAGGCCTTTTTGAAAATGGTCGATGTTTGGCCAAAAATGGTGAACTATCCCCTTGCCGTTTTTGTCAAAGAAGGGCGTTTTCCAATTTTTATGAAATCTGCCCCAAACCCCCCTTTTCTTTGGTCACATTTACCCTTCACTGATACAAACATGAACATAATCCTTTTTGAAAATGGTCGATATTTCGCCAAAAATGGTGAACTTACCCCTTGTCGTTTTTGTCAAAAATGAACTTTTTTTTTCTTTTCATTTTAATGAAATTGCCCAAATACCAGGGCGGGGGGGGGGGGGGGGGGGGTATGGACCGGGGTCGCATTTCACCTATATTGATAATTTAAAACATGAAAATAGGCCCTTTTGAAAATAGGCCCTGTCTTGAAAATTGGCGATTTTTAGCCGAAAATGGTGAACCGTTTTTGCCATTCTTGTACTAAATGGGTGTTTTTCAAATTTTCTTTGCCTAAATATCTTTTTGGGACAGACCCTTGTCACATTAACCTTGGATTGATGAAGAAACATTGAGGGTGTCAGAAGCTAGTAGTAAGTGAACAAAGACCTTGTATTCGATACAGACATTTTTATTTTCATGAAAGTTAAGATTGTCATGCAATCATTTATAGAAATGCATTATTATCACATTATCATATACCTCTAGATAATCGAAATCTTGCAATGAATTCCACAGTTGAAAGTGTGATAAAATATACAAACAGATAACATGTCGTAAACAAAATATTCTAAAATACATATTAATACGATTGGATATGAAGAAAAAATACAATCTTGGATCCTCAAAACCATTTAAAATAGGATTTTCTATTTAAAAAGAAAAGGATTTATTTCTTTTTTTTTAATTATCTTCGTCCAGATAAAAAAATTGATCATTTTATAGTTTAATGCCTTTTACAAGACACCGTATTGACAATATTCATAGGCGGGGGGGGGGGGCTAAGGGGGCTACAGTCCCCCCCCCCCCCCGAGAATTTTAAGATTAATTATGCACATTCGGGCAGCGAGGTAGCCTCCTTTTTCTTCCTGTTAATAGTGAGTTTTCGAATGTGTCGACGTGAACGCCGTCCTAGATCCTCCCAGCTACAATGGACTGCTTTGGGTGAACTGCATACCGCGCTTTGTGCAAGAACGGCTCACCCGTCCACTGGCTTCTCCCTAGTCCACTAGTCAGATCGAGAACGCGTCAAACATGGAATTGCCGTCTTCTCTAAAAACGTGAACGGCTCTGTAGTAAGAATAGTTGTCCTGGAAACGGTTGAAAACGAATCATAGAGCTAATGCCCTTTGATAAGCGTTAGATAATGGTCCCCTGGATGAGACGTAAAACCATAGGCCATATAGATCCCTTGCAGCAGCAGGCTTCAAACATGTTCTTGCTTTCTTAGGGTTCGGGTTTTATTAGAAACGATATGTACGTGGAACCAGATTGAATTAGATTTCGGTATCATTTTGAAAAGCCTGATTGTCTTGCTCTTGATTTCCAGAATCTTCGAAAATACTAAGCGGTCTGTAGAGCTCATTGTCCACCATTGCAGTCCCCATGATGCCGGCATCATTCACCTCTTCATTGTTTCCGTCACGTGTATCCATGTCCTCAGCATTCTCCTCTTCGCTTTCGTTCCTGTCAACGATCTGATACTCTGGATCATTCACAGCTTCATTGTCGTCAACCTGCTCTAATTCGACGTAGTCATTTGAAGCATCATCGTGTTCATTGTCTCTATCGTTAACAATTTCTCTTCTCCTGACATCGTGGTGGATATTCCTAACAGGAATCTCAACCGCATCGTCATTTTCATTTATCTGAATTGCATGGCCACAATTATCAGTTTGCGGGGAGTGTGCCCGAATCTGCTCGTTGAGGCCTTCGTCGTCGCTTTCGTTCCTCATAACGATGTGATAGAACGTGTCGTCCAAGGGTGCAGTGTCGTCGTATAGCGATTCTTGCACTGCATCATCAACATGATCAACAGCATCCGAAATCTTCCTCCCTTTCCCTTCTATGGTCTCACAATCTACTACATTGTCGTCGTCTCCACGGACATCGCTTTCTGACTTGTCTTGCTCTAACGGTACATATAAATCATTATTAATCAAACTGGCGGCGATCACTGCGTCACTGTCTGACCCCGATCGACTGAGATCGTCACTGCAGGCGACTTTCAACAACTTATTCGATATCTGGCTCCCATTCATTTTATCCGCCCCCAAATCGATTGATGGCTGTGTTTGTCGTGTCTCCAGATCATACGGTATCTCTTGGTATACTCCATTATCGCTCTGACCATCAACTGACTTCGTTGTATAATCGCTGCTACCGTAAAACTCGATATCGGCACAATCATCTAGTCCGATACCGATATTACTTCCCCGATGGGGATGGCGATGGTACTCCTCACTTCCGATGCCGCTTTCGTCGCACCCACTATCGCGGTCGTTTTCTTCACCCGGATATACAGGAAAATTAGTCTTCATCTTCCTACTCATTGTGTCAATGTAGTTCGAGTATCTATGATCGTCGGCGGCGGTGATGTCGGTTGGTGGTCGTGGTAATGGCTTTTTGATTGAGTCCCTACCGTGTGATGTCGAGTGATGGGTTGAGTCTAGTTTGATGTGGTCGATGGTCTGGTATTCGTAGGCAGGGTTGATATGGTTATGGTATACGTCTTCGTCGAAATGCTTGCCGTCATCATCGACCAGGGGCGGGGAATTTCTAGAGAAAGTTGGATATTCAAAGAAGAAACTGAGAAGGATTTACCATTTCTTGCAGAGTAGTGGTTTCATGGGTAGGGAGGGGGGGGGATGATGAAACATGTACAAAATGTTGGTGGAATGTACACACTACTTAAAACAAAAATGTTTCGGACACTTGCATTATTTTGATAAAAGGCAATCCGTTTTGAAGTTATCTATGAAATTGTGCTTTAAAATGTAGGGGGTCGTCAAGATTCACCATCATCGTCATCGTCATCATCGTCATCATTTAATGTTTCTTACATCGCCAACGTCATCATTGTGATCATTGTCCTCTTCCTCCTCCTCCTCCTCTTCATCTTAAAATCATTTAATGTCCACCATTGACATTATGATCATGATCATCATCATCATCATCATCATTATCAACAACCAAAACATCCTTGTATTTACAACCTCCAATATTTAGAGCATCATTATTTCGAAATTTTGATTTCTCTTCTATACGAATAACAAAATCATCTATACTATGATTAAATCGTCATATATGTATGAAGTATGAATATCATGATCTACCATGACTATTATCATCTGCAGAGCTATATACATCGCTTACATCATTATTCTCATACGCATCATCATCAACATCATCAACCTCATCATCATCATCAAGTTCATCATCATCATCATCATCAACATCACCATCATCTACATTTCTTACCTCGACCGTCGTACCCGCCACAGAACAACAAGGAGCAGCAATCCAACAAGAACGAAAACGGATATGATTACGGAGGGCACGACAACTTTCTTGAGATCTGCAGGGGGAAAGGTAGATTACAATCTATAATCTCTATAGAGATCGTAAGGAACAAAGGGAAAGAACTGAAAGAATGTAACATGGCAAAGTAAAATAGGGGAAGAGCAAAAGGTATTTAGATATTACAAGAAAGAGAGAGACACAGTTTTTTGTGTTTTTTTTCTACAGATAGATAGACAGACATACATACATATAACTACAGATGACATGCAGAGAGGCAAGGAACGACAAACAGCTACGAAGAGAGAGAGAGAGGGAGAGGGAGAGCTTAAAAACAAAAGAAAAACGACACCGGAAAATCGACAGACCTAGAATAATTTGACGAGGAAGAAACTTGCAACCTCATAATGAATATCTAAACTTCCAATAAAAACTGAACGGTTTCTTATTCTAACAAAGTTTAATTCCTACTGTAAGTGAAATCCCTTTCGGTTTTCCAACAGTTATACCCCATACAACAAACATGTATAGCAACAAACCGGTTTGTGAGGCGTTCGATCCTGGCACCCCCTGCATGGTGCTCCAAGGTGATGTCGAGCCCGAAGCAGACGACATCATGCTGTCGTTGCTTGTCTGAGAGGGCGCTGGACTACGAGTAGAACTCGGATCTTCCGACCGAAATCGCGTCGGTTCTATCGAAGGAATGGCCGTCGGATCTTTTGATGGTGGGAGAGTACGTTCTGTTGACGGAACAAGCGTCAGATCTGTCGATTGAAAGACAGTCGGATCTTCCGACGGGTTGAGCGTCGGTTCTGCAGTACGTTGTGTGTACAGATAAAAGGTAGATTGTGTCTCTCTTTCAGAAGTTCTGCTTCCATGATAAGGCGTCCCTGTTACGTTCGACGTTGAACTGCTGGTGTCCAGAGTTGGAATAACTGTTGTTTGCACTGTTAATACAACAAGTGGCATAACAAATTTGATTTAGATGATTATAACCGTTTTCAAAATATAGTATGAAGTTAAAGACAACGTTAACAATGGTGTAGTATAAAGTGCTTTTGTTTTTAGTGAAATCATACAAATTTTTTGTTCTCCCTCACTCTTTCCTAATCCTGCTCCTATTAGCCTTTCTCCGTGCTGTATATAACCCGTCTCTTCCGCCCCCTTTTAATTCATGGGTTTCTACTGTAAAAAAATATACTACTAATGAAAGTGATTCACGGTTGCAATGCATGGGCCGCGGAACCGGGAGGGGGCTGGGGGCTGCAGCCCCCCCCCCCCCCCCCCCCCCCCCCCCCCCCCCCCCCCACACACACACACACAAACACACTTTTCTGACTAGACACGTTTCATAAAATCTCGGAAAAAGGGTTCGAAAATTGTCATTAATGAGTGAAATCAAAGCAGCCCCCCCCCCCCACACACACACACACAACGCTCCGCAGCCCCTGCAATGGTCTTTCTGAATCTGTTCGTCAGACAACAAAGCACATCGTTTGTGACATATAACACTCGGATCGTTCAGTTCTCACCTCCAGTATAAACTGCGGTGACAACGATCCAAAACCCTTGGAAACACACCGACTGATCACTGATGAAATGAACCCAAAGATACGGACTAGTCGACTCGACATCACTGGGTATCACGCTCCCGCCAAAGACACCGATCACTTCCGAGTCGACGTCAGAAGGGTGCCGACCGGTTCCGATTGTTAACGAGTCATATCGAGCGTCCTCTAGGGCGAAAATCTTAAACTGGAGAAGAATGAGGTGATTTGTCGGTGCTGAAATAGTCCAGAGCTCATCGGAGTAAATAGGGTAGTCCAAAGGAAATTCTGGAGAAAATATGTTTGATTGTCCCGCCGAATTGAACGATATATTTCTTCTGAACTCAGCATCTGTGAAACACACAATGATAAATATTCAATATCTCGTTATGTGGTCCAGCCATTTGTCGGGCAGATTTAATGCCTGTAAAGATCTTTCAGAATTAATCACAGCTTCGGTATGTAGGCTACTACTGGTTTAAGCGTCTTTAAAGACGGATTGTTAGATAAGAGCACTTCCAATTTCCATCTAGTTCATTCCAGCGTAACGGACATTTTATTCAGAAATTATTTTCTTTTTAATAGACATCTTGCAGGTAAATTAAGACGCCTAAAACATATTTAGTCAGAGATTCAGAGACATTTAACTATCATATACCGGTACATACCTAGCGAATTTCACAGTATTTAACTGAATAGCTGAAGAGAAAATTGACTTTATGTGACCGTAACGGACATGACACAAAATGGACAAGGATTTTTTTTTTCTTCTGTGAGTTTGAAAAGTTTGTGAGTCTTACGGTTCGATGAGTGTGATTTAGGTATTAGCAGAAGCTTATAATCATGCTCAAAGAATAAAAACATGGTCTTTAACAATAGTTTACACGTTCGTTTCCTTGTCAGATTTGAAAGTACTGAGCGGATTTAACATGACAGATTACGCGTAACGGAAAAGATACATGACACTAATTTTGTCACGGTAGCACTTGTATTTCTAGAGTTATTACCAATTTGATGGAGGGTTTTTTTTTGGGGGGGGGAGGTGGGGTGGGGGCAGATGATCATTTTCCGTGGAATTGCATCGATCCCCAATTCTTCCTCCCTTTTTGTCATACCATAGTCCTCACTTTTTCCCCTCCCTTTCCTCTCCCTTTTGATTCTCACTGTCCTCCTTCGAATTCTCTTATTCTCGATTTCCTCATCTCCAAATTCCCGCCCATGCTTAGTCCCCGTAGCCACATGCCTACAGAGGAAAACTATTCCATCCCTTTAAAAATCAATCCAGCAGTTCGTGTGATCAAGGATTGATAACTCCTTGGTGTGATACACTCCTCAGTCCTCACCATTTTCCACAGCATATATCTGTAGAGAGAATCCGTCATAGTTCACAGCGCCATCCGTCGTAAACCTCAACCACGTCTCACTCGAAATGGAGAAGGCGCCCTCTTCGTCTGTCCTACCAGAAAACTCATTAAGCATTGTCGAGTAATCGTCCGGGTCGGTTCCATAACCGAGCCTCAAAACATCGTATCCGGCCTCAGTGTCCAGTTCGTCGAACAGGAAAAGCAGTTTGAATGACGGTTCGCAAGTAACTATCCAAGTAATGTCTGCGTCGTCCGGATAGTCAGATTCCGGATAGTTCGGTGAGCGGAAGTTGAGACTTTGAAATCTGGGAAGGTAGTTGTTGAGGGTAGGTTCTGTAAAGGGGAAAATGATGAGTTTGAGTCATTGCTTTTAAGAAATTATATAAAAAAAACAAAAAAAACAAATCGTCACTAAGCCAGTTCGGTGACCTACTTACATGACTAAGATATTTGTTTGATCGCAGTGAAAACCATTCACTGACGGGTTGATCTGCTACAGTAACATTGGACAGCCATCATTAAAATTTCAGAGATTGCAATTTTTATCGAAGTTTATAGTCTCTATTCTTGTATAAAATTTTCTCTTTTAAGTTTGGAAATACAATATTCGGACGTTTCTTGACCGAATATCAATTGTTCAGTTTCTAAACTTTGCGAGCGAGTAAAGCGAACGAGCAAAAAAAAAACCCAAAAAACAAAACAAAAACAAAAACAACCCCCCAAAACAAACAAACAAACACATTTTATTGTGGTAAAATTTATCTCGTCAGCAAAGACTTATGATTTACACATTTCGACACCTCGCTGCCCGAATATTAGGTGATGGTTGCCCGAGGCTTTAAAGCCAGGCTTTTAGACGTCACTCCCATATTGCGAGTCAAAGACCGCACCACGTACCAGTCACTGACGCCGTACAACGTTAGGTAAATGACGCCTTGTATGGAACGGGTACAAAATGCTATGAATTACTGGCTCAAGCACTAATTGTCTTTACAAGCTTGATTAGAGCAGGTAATAACGTAATCGCAATGGCTCCTCGTGTGTAACGGGTGTAATGCCATGTGTTTAGCATCTCATATTCACCTTGCTGTGTTGGTTGGAGTGTTAGCCTAAACCCATCCTCATCTTTCCTACTATCCGTCATCATCTCAAGCCAGATATCTCCCACTGGTGTGACGACGTCGTCGGGTAGGAACTCTCCCGAGTACCGGACCAGAACGTGGTCGCCGTCGCCCACGGCTTCCCAGTCGGTCCCGATCGTCACGTAGTCAGCCTCCTGTTCCATGGCGAAGTTGAGGAAGCGGATTCGAATCCGGGACCCACTCGGGGAGGACACGAACCACAACTGGTGGCAGTCGTTGGGATAGTCCGAGGGGTAGTTTTTCGATGTGATTTGAGTGGGGCTGTTGTCATCCAAAGATATTTGCCGAGTCTCTGTAGGGTAAAGAGAAATCGAAGAGGATTATAAGGCTTTTTCTCAACGTGATCGAGTGTTTGGTAGAAGCATAGGCTAGAAATTTACTTTTGTCAGTCATGGAAACTGTTACCCTTTCTGTCAGACGTTCACTAAATTTAAAGGTCCCATTGTTAGGTAACTTCAGGGATACCGTGTAATGATAGAACATTGTTAGGATTTAGCAATAATAAGGATTTGATTTTAACACTGTAAGTAATCAATAGGCGTTAAATAAAACAACATAGTTTCCGCTGCACCATATTGTTTAAATAGTCATGACGTCACTCGTCAATCAATGTATTATTGCTTTAGCTGTGAAGGTGATCAGGCTCCTTGCTCCAATCGGTTTTTATTCTGTGATATGTTTGCATCGACTTACAGACCCTACAGAAATACCAGATCTTAAACTTGCTACCAGTCACCAGTTGTCCCTTTTTTTCAAAATTCTTACTATTTTTTGTCAACCACTCATACTCTATAATTACACAAAAGTGTTATGCTATTCTATTTTCTTGAACCATTTTACCTTTCATTACAAACTTGAATCTCCTCTCTGCCAATACATCTCCTTGACCACCGGAATTGAACCGTATCCAAATGTTCTCGCTAGATGATACGATAGCTGTCGATATTGGATCGCTACCAGTTAGATTAAGGTAGACGGTCGTTTCATCGATAATACTGCCGTCACCGACGTGAATGAAATCTAGGGTTTCTCTTAAGAGTAATTCGGTGAACTCGAGATAAATGTTTCTACCACGATTTGTGGAAACGAGCCATAGATATTCCAGGTTCAGATCGAAATTATCGGGATAATCTGGTGAGACAATTTCTCTTTCTTCATCCTCATCGAGTAGGACATTCTCAATTTCACCTGAAATAGAAGAGGATGAAAAATATCTAAATAGATCATGATAAATTCACACAATAAAGGCTCGGGGAGAAAGGGAGAGAGAAGGGGGTGAGAGAGACGGAGACAGAGATAAACGGAGATATACAGGGGAGCGTTTCATCAAGCGTTTTGTCAGTGATTTTTACCGACAAATTTGCTCTCAGCCAATCAGATGCAAGGATTTCAGTAGCTTATAACAGTTGTCGGATAAAAATCACTGACAAAACGCTTGATGAAACGCTCCCCAGACGTGGGCAGATAAACATGACTAAATAGAGATTGTGGGGACACTGAAAGAAACAGAGACAGAGTGAGAAGGAAAACCGACATTCAGAGAGAGAGAGGAAAAAAAAAAAAAAAAAAAAAGAGGAAGAAATAGAGGAGTTTGAAAAAGCAAAAAGTTATGTACGACAAATGAGCATAGTAACCATGGTAACATCTTCATAGCCTTTTCTTATTTGCATGGTTAGAAAAAAAAATCACATTACAAGTACCAACATGGTCTATATCAATCAACTCATTGGTAAAAGAATTATTTTGGTGAAAAAAATTATTAGAACAATCATAATAGTTTACCATAAGTATTATCATGACAATTATTATCATTATTAGAGGTGCTGTGGTCTGGTGGATACCGGACTGTAGATCACAAGGTACGCGGTTCGAATCCCAGCCAGACACTTACGTCCTTTGGCAAGACATTAATCTACATTTGCCACTTTCCACCCAGATGTAAATTATGGGCACCTGATATGCTTGAGCGCTAGTTAATACTTTGGCGGCTCGGCTATAACCAGGGTAATAACGTCTAAGCGACATGAGCGTTACAGAGTGACGGATGAGAGCGCTATGGCCATTATTTATTTATTTATTTATTTTATTATCATGAAATATGTACGCCTATATTTTTTTTTTTAACTCTGAAAGGGTCGATAGAGTTTTAAAGCAAACTTACGGCCTGAAGCTGACTGAGCCAGAGCGATTAGGAGAAGACATAGAAAGATCACGGTGACGGCAAACTCCATTATGGTGGACGACTAAAATAGAGAAAATCAATGCTGAAAATGTCACATTTTTTTTCATGAATTATTACTTTATACACACTTGAATACATCCAGTGTTGACGTATCATACATCAGAGTTGAAGCAAAGAAGAGGAACTACAATATGTTTATAAAAACTGGGTGAATCCACGCACAGTGGTGTAGCTACGAAGGGACGTGGGGGCATGTTTTCCTCAATCGAATGACAGAAAAAATGGGAAAATAAATGAAAAGATAAACAAAAAGGAGAAGGGGAGGACGAGAGAGGGGGGGAGGAAGATGATAGGACCCCCTCCGCCCCGCCCCCTACCCATGATCATGCCAGTGACCCATGCTACGCCACTGTTTGCTATCAGAGGGATATTTTGAAAGATACTGGAGATAGAGAAGGGGAGGGAGGGAGGGAAGTAGGGAGGGACGAAAGAGAGAGAGAGAGAGAGAGGGGGGGGGAGTAGGGACAGTGAGACATCGAGTGAGAATGACAGAAAGATATCCTAACAAAAATCATCCCGCGAACATGATTTCGGGACAACCCCCCCCCCCCCCCGTGTCTCTGGATAGCACTCATCCATTAAAGTGATTTGGTAACTTTGTAGAGGCTTGATAAAATATGAGCTGCCTGGTCTTACATGCTATCAGTGTATGTAATATATGGTGCAAAAATGAAGCCCAGGAAAAAAAGCACTTCAAAATCATCATGTGCTTCACAAAAGTAAACATATGCAAGTGACCAGAAATGCCAGACTCATTTTCCCCCATAGACTCAGTGTTAGACTAAAGCTTATGGCCATACGCTTTCGTAAATGGGAGTATTCAGTCATAGATATCTTAATAATAGCATTATATATTTGAAAACCTTTCTATGCCCGGCTATGTATTTATCCTTCTGAACATCATTATACAAGACAGATATCAAAATTCAACAGTTTATTAAAATCAAGCCTCCACAAAGTTACCGAATCCCTTTAAATGTTAATATAGGAATACCGAATAGGCTTGCCGGAAGAAAAAAAATTACACCGTGAAGCAACCAAGGAATTGCACACCTGTAAGAGGGTAAAGACTCCGTGCTTAACGTCAAACAAATGTATTGAATGGTATTCAACAGATTATTTGTCGTCGTAGCAATCGTATTGACGTATAGAGAACAATTACTTCAAGGATATATCTTTAGAGTGTCTTTATTTATTTCCTCGTCAGGTTGGTAGAGCCTTGTACAATTTTCGGCTATAACCAAAGACCAAAAATGTCGGTCTTCTAACAACTTTCTTGAGGATTCACTAGGCCGACAACACACTAGACAACAGTGCGTGCAGTGGCGTATCTAAGGGGGGACAGAGGGGGCACGTGCCCCGGGCTGCACTTGAGGGGCGCCAAAAAACGGAAAAGATAGAAAGAGAAAGGGGAAAAATGAAAAAAAAAATTATGGTCCTTAATGATTATGAGCGCCAAATCCACTGTAAATTGCATAAGAATTAATGTTTTAAAGATGTTCAAATGTTACATTTTCTAAAGCTCTTTCCCATTTGCTTCCTCACATAGGTTTCTTCAGGATCTCTAGATTTCCCTCCCCCCCCCCTCCCAATTCAGGATTTAGTTCATATATTCCCTTTTCTTTTTTTTTCTTTTTTTTTGAGGGTTTCAAATTCAAAATCGTTAAACTCCTTTTTCTTTCCTGGAGAGCATATAAATTATATTTCGGTCTTGTTATATCCTGCCCCTCAATATAGAATAAATGCATAAGGTAGCATTTTTCAGAGTTAAAAAAAAAACAACATTCGTTTACCTTGCTAAATGTTTTGAATGTGTTTCGGGTTTTGCTAATAGAGGAATTTAATATAATAGTGTTTTTCGGTATTCAATATTCGAAAGAAACTACAACGCTCGATTGCTGTGCTCTCTTGCGGTTTTTTTCTTAGGGAGACATGCATAAGAAATTGCGTTTGTGAGAAAATGTAAACATTTCTACCGCTCGGTAGCTTTGCCTTCTCGCTAGTATTTCATCAAACTCTGGCTACCAACCCCGGATTAAGTGCATAACAAATTATGTATTCCTCCAATTCCCCCCCCCCCCCCCACCTCTGTTGTTTATGTTGTAATTTGTTTGGCAATCTCACTGATCATTTGTAAATATGTTGATTCGATGTTGATTCTTTAATAAAACACAAATATTTTTTTTAAAATTCTTCATTTAAAGCGTAAATACGTGGTTTGTACTTTTGAGCTGATAAATTGAGGTGTGAGGGCGCAATTTTATAGGTGCCACCAGAGCCATCCATACACAGAGTTTGGCCAACTCGGTTTCAGTTGGGAACAACATAGCGTATTGTTGCGTGCTTGCCTAACAAAGTAACAGGCATCCATATTGTTACCCACTGGAGCTGAGTTGGCCAAACTCTATGTATGGATGGCACTGGGTGCCACCAGTGGTGCCACAATCCCAAGATACGCCACTGAGTCCATGAGACCGACAAGTTTTATGGAGAGCGATTATTTCCTCACGCTGCCCACTCATTTGAATGATTCATCCACAATATCTAAGTTTAAAACAGTCCTGAAAACGTATTTGTTCACAAAACATTTTGAATGAGCTATATTGTGCATTTTATAGCATCTGTCTATCACTTTATTTTTCCCTTTCTTAAAGCACATAGGGACGAAATGGCAGTGATATGCGCTATAAAAGCAGCATATTATTATTATCATTATTATTATTATTATTATCATTATTATTATCATTATCATTATTATTATTATTATTATCATTATTATTATTATTGTTATTATTATTATTATCATTATTATTATTATTATTATTATTATTATTATTATTATTATTATTATTATTATTATTATTATTATTATTATTATTATTATTGTTATTATTATTATTATTATCATTATTATCATTATCATTATCATTATCATTATCATTATCATTATCATTATCATTATTATTATTATTATTATTATTATTATCATTATCAGTGTTATATTTTTGTGTTTTTATTTTTGCCAGGGGAGGGGAGGGATCCGCCCTTAAAGGGGGCTGTACCCCCACCCACACCTTTCTAAATTCTCTCAGAGATGTGGTTGCATTTCCCTTCTTTAGTACATAGTCTGTTTTTGTCTGTTTTTGTCAATAGACCTGTTCACAAACATGACAAAGCTATTCAAATTTATGGATGTTTCTTTCCTAGTGACCTAGTAACGAGGTATTCCATAATACTTGAAATCCAGTTTGCATACATTACTTGTTGCTATGTCTGACAAGCCTCTGACAAGCTTTCAGGTTGTCAAGAACAACCTTTGTTTTAAAAGTATGCATAAAATTTGAATATATTTGTGAACAGGTCTATTGATAATAGATTGATGATTGAGAAAAAGAGTGTCGGAACATTCAAGACAGGGTACATTATCATTTTCTATCTTCTACAGTGTTAAAGTACGTTCATTGTTTAACCACTGACAACACAAATTATCTGGTTTTCTGCTAAATGTTCCTGATTTCAAACCTTACTTTCGATGGTCATTAATTACTTCCAAAACAACCCACATAACAACCGCCCAGTCTTTCTTTCTACCTAATAAGACCAAATTTGAAGTGCAATATTGGTTCTTACCAATCTGATTAGGCCTATCACATCTGCGTTACTCCAAAGCAGCACGAATGCAGAATCACATGATGGCCCTCATATTCCTCTTCAGATGTTAGCTCCGTGCAGAATACTAACTTCCTGTATGAAATCACTACTCCGTATTCATGCCGAAATCCTCAGTTATATTTTACTACTTGTTGGTATTTACAGCTGCGAGGTGTTGAGTTTTACCACCATAAAGACGCGTACAACAAATATGTCAATCAGCAGCGTCAAGCTAAACACCCTCCTCCTGGGTTTGTTTTCTGCTCCTGTCTTATCAGGAAGTAGACTCAAACAGATGAGCTGACAGTAGCTTGATATCTCTGTATGTATTGACTGATGTTCACTCAGCGTATTACTGTGTCTACCGACTTGAATAATGTTACGTAATGTCAGTACAAATACACGATTTTGACATCTCTTTCCTTGGACTACATTTCTTTGTATCTAATAGTTTTCAATAGCAATGTAGCCCTTGTAGACCAGGATTATAATAATAGGTGTAAAGCAAATTTTCGATATTATTTATCAGGAGAAATGACAAAAAGCTTACTCCAAATAATATCCACATTCTTCAACGTTACAAAGTACTAGGTTGAGCTTGATACCGGTTGTAAATAATCCAAATTCAGAACACAACATGCTACACAGTACAGTCACACCCCCAAACCGACCTCACACTGACTACCAACCGACCGATTCTTGGCCACTGGAGGCAATGTCATTGTTTGTTCGGTCTGTTGTCGGTCTGGCGTCCGTCTTGTTGGTGTGACTGTGGTATTACGCTTCACCGGTCGACAATGATCGAAAACTCCCTATTAACAAGCGATCTCCAATCACAGAACATGCGTAATGCCATACCGGGTGAACTCGGGCATCACTTCTGTTTTAGGCCAGGAGCCTGTCCCGAAATAGTCAACCCATTTTACATATGACATATGACCCCTTAAAGTTGCTAAGACCATCCATGTCATTCACAAAAAGCTTGTCAGCTCGAACGAAGCCGCCGGGTTTGGCCCCCAGAGCCCCCGAAAGGGGCCCCAAAGTCGAGTCGATTTCAACCCATCTAACATATGCGCCAAACTTTGTCAGAAGGGAGGTGTATGACTATATATTACCAAAACACCAAAACTGACAAAATTTTCCGTCGGGATGGGTTGTCAGACCGCCCCTAAAAATTGGGGCAAATTTTTCGCCTTAAGGCCCATGGACCAAATTTTGTCAGAAGGAATAGTTATGGGTGTACATTACAAAAATTTAAAAACTTACGAAACTTTCCATCGGGAAGGGGGTGTAACACGCCCCTGAAAAAAACACCAAATTGCCCCTAAACCCAGCTTTGCTGCCCCAAATGCTCTGGATATAGAGAAAAAACATTTTTTTGGCATTACAACGTTAATAACTCCAAACTGTCTCATTCAATTCACCTAAAATTTACAAAGTACAATCTTGAGTATTATAACTTTCTTGGGGTGCAATTTGGTGTTAAATGATCATTTCAATAATAATTTATTAAATTGTGAAAATTATACTGCTTTCTCAAAAGTAGTCAAATGATATTGTCAGGATTATGTAAACACACCCACTGTCCATCTGCGCCTGTTTGGCAAGGCATAATAGAGAGCTTGCAAAGTAATTGTGTTATTAACACATGAATGCTAGATTTAAGCAGGGCAGCCACATAGCCCAGATACTTAACAAGCTCCTCTATTAACTCTTGTAAAACAGGTGCAGATGGACAATGGGTGTGTTTACATAATCCTGACAATATCATTTGACTACTTTTGAGAAAGCAATACAATTTTCACAAAATAAAAGCTTATTATTGAAATTATCATTTGGCACCAAATTGCACCCCAAGAAAGTAACAATACTCAAAATTGTACTATATGTAAATTTGACGTGAATTGAATTACAAACTTTGGGGTTATTAAGGTTGTAAAGCCTAAAAATGGTTTTTCTCTATATCCAGAGCATTTTGGGCAGCAAAGCTGGGTTTAGGGGCACTTTGGTGTTTTTTCAGGGGCATGTTACACCCCCTTCCCGATGGAAATTTTTGTAAGTTTTTATATTTTTGTAATGTACACCCATAACTCTTCCTTCTGACAAAATTTGGTCCATGGGCCTTAAGGGGAAAAATTTGCCCCAATTTTTAGGGGCGGTCTGACAACCCATCCCGACGGAAAAAGTTGTCAGTTTTGGTGTTTTGGTAATGTATAATCATACACCTTAATTCTGACAAAGTTTGGCGCATATGTTAGATGGGTTGAAATCGACCCGACTTTGGGGCCCCTTTCGGGGGTTCTGGAGGCTTAATCCGGCGGCTTCATTCGAGCTGAAAAGCTTTTTGTGAATGACATGGATAGTCTAAGGAACTTTAAGGGGTCAAATGTCATATGTAAAATGGGTTGACTATTTCGGGATAGGCGCTCCCAGACTATTTGGTTTTCTTTCTTTTCTTTGTTTTTGCGGGGGAGGGGTGAGATCGTTTGTGTTCTAGCTGGTCTTAGAATCATATTGGATCTTTTTTTAACGGTATATCTTCTTGACATGTACGAACAATGCTACCCATTTGGACTGGTAGTGTTTTCAAGAAGTCAACATTATTATAAACTAGTACATGTCGTTCTTTCTCTCTATCACTAACACTTTATCTCCCTCGCAGTCTCAATGCCCCCCCCCCCCCTCTCTCTCTCTCTTTCTCCCGTATCCCTCACTTTATCTATATCTTTATCACTCTCCCTCAGTCACCCTCTCTACTTCTCTCTCTCTCTCTGTCTCTCTCTGTCTCTCCCCCACTCTCTCTCTCTCTCTCTCTCTTTCGCTCTCTCTTTCTATCTCTCCCTCCTTTGGTGCGGAAGCTCATTTTGCATCATGTGTAATTCTGTGTTTGCAACGAAAAATACCAACACCATGCAAACAGATAATGTGATCACAGTGATGACAGTGATCATTGATTCAGAATGCAGTAACGAATGATAAAGAAAGGCGATTTTCTGAATAATGTGCTTTTTAAATATATTAATAATACACTCGAAACGCAACTGTCATAACTAAGCATAAAAAACTTCTATTGTCCGTATTCTAATTCAGTTAAACCTGACACTGGGTCTTAGCCACGCTTTAGCGAACAATGACCAAAGATAAATTCAGACCTTGGTCTAACTTCTTTTGTTGAATTCGACTTTAGACTGAGCTTAAGCCTGAGTCTCACTGGCCTTACCGGTTGCTGATCGGTTGTAGAATAGTCGCCGATCGGTTATAGGCCCATCGTCGATCATTACTGATTGGCCACCGCTCTTAGGAACGGTCTCAATTTATGATTATAAATAACCGGTCGTAGACTAGCTGATGCCGATGTTCTTACGACAGTCAGCGATATACTGGCAGGCTATGAATTACTGGTGCAAACATTTATACATTATATGTTTATGCCAGGTTATGATGAATAGGACGCCAATTATTGCAGTACACGAACAATATTAATTTAATAATACATAATTGTATCGGTGCAAAGAAAGGATGTATATATGAGGTTGTCTGAATGAATTACTGAAATTTAACAAGTTCATGAAGAAGAGACAGCCAATACAATATGGCTCTCTCATTTCTACCATCGGTTTGAAAGTGTGTGTCTTATATATTAAATCATCTCTTTAATAAGCAAAATTATTTTCAATAGGCAATAAAACCAACATTACTCTTGAGTTGATTTCATGAAAGTCTTTGGGGATGGTTTTGATTATTGTTGGTTGCCGGTGCTGGGTAATGGTTTGGGAATCAATCGGTGACTGGTCGTTTATTATTCGGTGATCATGGTGATCAATCGCCGACCTTACTTTCAAGCACCTTTCGAGCTCTAAAGATCAGTCGGAGACCTGTCGATCTCCTTTAGAAAACCAAGAAAAACCTCCCCACAACCAGTTTGGTCTGCAAAGGTTTTCGATGCAGCAACGTAAACCTCCAGCTGACCAAAATGCTCCGAAAACCAGTTGCCGACCGCCGACAACCACATAAAGATTGAAGAAAACCTTTATTGCGATCCCATACAAGCAACTACCGACCAGTGGTTACGGGAAGTCGGCAACAGGTCGTAGGGCAAGTTACCATGCCTTAAACCTCCAGCCGGCCAAAATGCTCAGACAACCAGTCGCCAATCCCTGACAACCTTTTAAAGACTGACAAAAACCTCTTTCCGTTCTCTGACAACTAACCACTAACCAGCGGTTGTCGGAAGTCGGCAACCGGTCGTACTCCCAGTGAGACTTAGGCCTTAAACCCAAAGTCGGTTTTAAATATAAGTAGAAAACGAGCAATTTTGATTCCGTTCAACAAAGGTAAATTTGACTATTACGAAATCCATCATAATTACTAACTTGTATTTGATTAAGGAATGAAAATATCAAACTTTGATTTTTAGAGTGTATACAGTAATAGCTTTCCTTCTCACTCAATTTAAAGAACATGTAGGAGCATATAATTTAGAGAAAGAAACTTTTTACAAGAGTAAAAAAATCTAGGAAGACAATATTTCTGGTTTCAAAACTTACAAATGGAACAAGATTACAAAATAAAATAGATAATAATAATAATAATGATAATAATGACCACTTATATAGCGCTCATATTATCCGTCATGCTGTGACGCTCATGGAGCTTCTAGCATTATACCCCCCCCCCCCCCCCGGTCATAGCCGAGCCGGCTGCCGAAGTACCAGTTTACACCTGGGTGTAGAGTGGAAAATGTATATTAATGTCCTGTCAAAGGACACGAGTGCCGGGCAGGGGTTCGGACCCCGTATCTTGTGATCTTCAAATAGGTGAATCATCCACTAGTCACACAACACATATACACATACTATCGGTGGTTCAGAATAGATATCAATTACAACGATATTTGATTTTTCTTTCCTGATTAAGAGATCGAATATTTGTCATACGTAGCGTTCGAGTATGAGTTCTTTTGAAATACACTGTCTTTATTTCTCTTTTTCTTTGGTGCAACTTTCGGTTTTACAACACACTTTTGTCTTGCATGTCCTCTAAGATGGCCGACAATGTAAGTATCAACTACGGTACGACCGTCACTCTCATTCTCGAGTTCATATACCGGGTCGCTTACGTCTTCATTGTTTCCTTCGGGGGACATCGCTTCATAGTCCATATCTTTACCAGTGACCTCATCAGAATCACCATGGACTTTTCCCCCAGTCGTTTCATCCCCGAGGGGGTTATTAGTTAGGTTGATGTAAGCGTGTGTCTTCACGTTTAAATCATTTTCATTTGATGTAGCGCCTGGTGGCATTCGAGGCTCGTTCTCTGTCGGTCTCCTAGGCGTGCACGCATTCATTGGAAGGTACCTATGGTAGGCATTCGTTGCTTGGTGTTTTTGATCATTCTCGATGGTCGTCATATAAACCGGTTTATTAGCCAAGACTTGCAAACCGACTTCGGCCGTTGGTATATCGGCCTCCTGAAAATTGGCGTAGTCGTTTCCCTGGTGATCGATCGCCGTCGCGTAGTCGTGATCGATCTGGCAATACGAAGCTGTATCGTGTTGCGTCTGACCTCCATCGGCAACCGAGTAGACATGGTCGTTGCTACTTGGTGAGCGAAGGTTGCTCGTCGTGGTAGCCAGACCGACTGCATCGTAGTCGTTGTCGTCGTATTCGTGGTAGTCGGACTCCGGGCTTTGTGTGTCATTGACTCGGTTCCTGCAAGAGACCTGAACCATCGGGATATTGACGGATAGAGAGGGGGAGTCTGGGGATCGAGTACGGGGATGAGCAGGGGTGTGTAAGGCACCGGTGTCTGGGGTGGTGTACAGGTGGGAGATTACGTGATGCCCCGCCTCCATCGGTCTGGTTCTGCGTCTATAATAAGAATGATATAACAAGAAAATGACCATAGGTACTATCCTTACTTTTCACAAAATTGTCTACACTGTTTTCAGGCTGTGTAACACATGGACATCGTATAACATTACATTAATTTCGGTAGGAAATGCTTGAAAGCCATAATACGTACCGTCTAACAAAGTAGCAAGATACTGTCAGCGCAGATACCAGCATGAGCAGAACTACAACACCGATAGCTGAGAACATTGGTATCATGAATCGATCTGTAATAAGAACATTATAAAAAGCTGAACTTACTTAGAAATCTATCACATGCATATTCATTGGATGATAAATTTAAAGGATATAGACTAAAATTCGAATATTAACTAATTCTTTGTTTATTTCAATTTTTACTGAATTACATTGCACTTCGTTTCAGATGTGTACAAACCGTTTCCTCCCCAATCCACTTATACTTGTATGCCACCAAGTTTACAATGAAAATATATAATGTAATTTTACTTACTCGATTTATTCTGAGTTGTTGATGACCCAGCCAGGTCTGGTTGACTTTCAGACGATTCCATCTTCGTAACAGGGGTAACTTTGGACTCTATTCATATGAGAGAGAAAAAAATGATTTAGTTCGTGTTATTCAACTCCATTCATTGAAGAAACACGATATAAATCATCGATAATTGAAGACGCGGGAAGAAAAATATGCTCGTTTCAGGCATATAAAACATCAAAGTGAATAAAAGGTTAGAGATGATCTTAAATTACATGGATAATAATAATAATAATTTTCGTTGATCCTCAATGAAGCAAAAAATATAATATAAAAAAAGTAATGTTCAAAAGTTTAAATGGTTGTGATTGGACAATAATAAAGAGAGCAAGAGGAAGAGAGAGAGAGGGAGAGAGAGAGAATGAGGATGAGAAATAGCCGACGGGAGAAGGGGGAAGAGACAGGAGAGAAAAGATGCAAGATGGTTTTCAAACAAAAAAGATAGAGACTGAGAAGAAAAAGAGTGAAAAGAGAGGAGGGAGGGAGAGAGACGAGGGGGATAGGAAGGCGTGCCGCTGCAGAAATGAATGAGAGAGATAGCAGCTAGCAAAGATTGTTTTTCGGACATCCGTTTATCTCGTACCATATGAATATACATGGGACCCTGAGCTGATCTTTCTCGCAGGAATCCTTCGTGGAAATTAAAGTTTTAGAAGAAACTCACCTCTTTCAAACACAGCACTGATACGGATCCAAAAGCCCTGGTACGCAACGCTGTAATCGGATTCAAACCGAATCATAACCGATTCATTCACCGGAAACTCTGCGTAAAACCCACGTGGAGTCGAAGACCCGGTTAAAACGAGGACATCGCTGTCGTTTGTTAGCCGAGTACCGATCTCAACAAAGTCATGCTTCGGTTCCAGATGGCACGAGATGACGTCAACACGTATCAGTTTGTTGATTGGTGGAATCAGGTACCACGTGGTGTTTTGGCGCCGGGGATACGAGGAAGGGTAGTTTTCCGATGCGATATCAACAGGAGAAGTAATTTCCATCTGCTGATCGCTTGGCTCTGTACCAAATTCTGTAAATTCAATGTAGAGAAATAAATATAAAAAGAGGAAATTGGGCATTACATAAAGAGTGGGGGTAAGAGAAAGAAACAGAATGAGAGATATCGAAAGACATAAAGGACAGAGAGAGAGAGGGGGGGGGGGGGGGAGAGAGATGGCATGGGATGAAATTTGGGTGAGTGGAGAGAGAGAGGGAGGGGAAGAAATAATAGGTTGAAAGCCATATGTTTGATTCACAGCTATAGAGATCGTGAAAGGATCTTTCATTATTTCTGGAAATGAAAATGTCAAACAGGAACACAAACACAATCGACGCTCTATTATCCACTCTTTCCTTTTGATTATCAGAGAAGAAAAAACAACAACAAAAGAAAAAAAACAGATTGAAATTAACAGCGAGTTCTTTTATCAATTTATGCAAAATTCCTATGGTATAGCATAAGTTGAATCATGATGTCCCATTTTAACCGGTGTAGTATGTTTATGTTCTACATACAAATCAATTCAATGTATTTGCATTGATTCACGATTCGGAAAGCTAAAAACTTATCAGTGGGATTAAATCATAAGTTGGAATGTTGTTTTTTAACATCTAAACTTTAAGTAAGCCCCTAGAACAATGAAATCAACCATTTAAACGAAATTAAGATAAACATACCGGTGCCTTCGAAGGGGTCCGGGCCTGATGTGACTTCAATAATAAATCCGCGAAAAGTTTTAGAAATGTCTGCTTGGAACCTCAACCAAATATCCTTGTCACCCGGTACAATTAGGTCTGTCGGTAAGTCGGTTTTGTTGTACTGATTTGATATGGAGGCCAGGTGTGTTCCACGGTCACTGAAATCTGATCCGGTTCCGATGATGATCTTGTCGTAGCGGTTTTCCAAGTCTATGTCCCTGAACCGAAACGTAACCGATTGTCCAGCAGGTGCCGAGATTCTCCAGAGGATGTCGGCATTGTTCGGATATTCGTTCGGATAGCCGGGTGATGATATTTCGGAAGTTTGGTTATCAGATAGCGAGACCTCTCTCTCATGATGCAAAGCTGTAATGTGAATGTCGTAATAAGAAACATGGTTAAACCTGCTGAATAGCTATTGTATTGTTTTTCCCTCCCCCACCCTGTTTTCGTCACCCTTTTGTCAGAACTTATATGCCTTCAGGAAGGCCTGCTGTGTAATGGGACCATCGGACGTCTGTGTTCATTTCTAAAGTTAGAATCCAAAACATGGCATTTAGAAAGAATTCTGAATCATTTCTTGTTCAAAATTAAAAAGAAAGGACTCCCCTCTTTGCTCATTTTGCTCTAAAGATCCTGAAACACCTATTCGTATTTTTTGTGTATGTCCCAGAGTTACCTATTTGGAATGAAGTAATTAAGATTATCAATGCAAAAGATGAAGAGCTTATCCAGCCTTCCAATTTTCAGAAAATGTTCGGTATACAAGATGATAAATTTTTAACTTATATTTTTCTTATGTTAAAGTATTACCTTTATGTTAGTAAATTCCAAGGTAAATCCCCTAATATTGAGGGGTTTTTGGCTCTTTTGAAATCTAGTAAGGATTTAGAATACTCTATGGCTAAGAAAAAAAACAAGCTTTCTTTACATTTCAAAAAGTGGAGCAGTGATTTTAATGAATAATACATTTACTTTTCTTTACCTTTTATATGCTGCTTTGTGCAATTATGTACATAGTTTTGTCGTGATTCTGTAATTGTTTTTTCTAGATTTTGATTAATAAAAACTAAAAGAAAAAAAGAAAAGAATTATGAATCAAATTTATCCTTTTCAATTACATACAGCTTTTGGCTTGTCTAATTACGAAAATTAACATTATAAACAATATCACATCATTGAATACTGCAACGTCATCAGATTAAGGTTTTTTTCACCTCTTTTTAACCACTGAGTTATTCAAGGATAAAAATTCAGAAACAGGCGGTGAAGGTGGGTGTCTTATCTACATAGTGATATACCACATGTCTGTGTGTCACAGGCTGTATGTAGTTTGTAGGCATAAACCCCTGTCAGTCCAATACAGTGTCTGAACTAAAAGACTACCATAGGCCCTGTGCTATATATATCTGCTCCTGATACAGGATACAGAGACTGGCAAAGTAAGGCTCTATTCAAGGCCTTATGGCATTGTGTTTAAGTGTCAAAATAGGGTCTGTGTCTGCAGACTAGGCTGTATGAGTGTGAATGTATTTTCCTGAGGTTACCTTTGTGGTTTCCTGTTCCAAAGTGTACTATAAACAAAATATACGGTATATGTACTCTCAGTGGCAGGGGAAAAAAAGGAAATAAAAAGGGCAACCCCGAAATCTGCTGACTATTTTTTTTTTTTTAATTTATCTTTTTTTATCTTTTTTTATTTTTTGCCCATTTTTTCTTGCTTGTCAGAGAATCTGCTGACTTGTGCGCCCCATGCTAAAAAATCATGGATTCCCCCAATAAATGGCAAAACATCCATAGTAGGGTACCCAGGATAGAATGTAGGAGGACGACAGCTCCCCCCCCCCCCCCCCCTCTTGCTGAAGGCCTAGAAAGTATTAGATACTACTAGTAGTGAGTCTAAATCATGTGAGGATACCTAGGCAGTATAGGCAGAATCTAACTCCCCGTCGTGGGAGAGGGAGGGGGTTCCAGAGGTGGCGCTCCGCCGAGGGGGGGGGGGGGGAAGGGCATCTCCCACTTTTTCAAGTACCCCAAAGTGCCTATTTTTACTTCTGATAAATGCTCCTTTCTTCCTTAATAAATGCTCCTTTCCCTTCTGATAAGTACTCATCTTATAATGATCGCCCCTTTCTACCTTTGCTTAGTGCGCCTATTCCTTTCTAATACGTGCCCTTTTCCCCTTCGGAGAACTCACCCTTTTTTCAAAATCTGATGAGATCCTGTTTGTACTTCTTGTAAGTGCCCCTTTTTGCTTTCTAATAAGTCTCCTTTTCTACTTTTTTCAATCGTCGTGTACAATATCTAGCTTCAAAGAATACCCATATTACTACAACGAGGGCTGGTGGCAGGAGGGGCAGTAAGAGAAAAAATGCACCAGAATTCTTCCTTACGATTCATTTACGTTACGGCTACAATGTGATTACTTTACTTTGGTAATGTGTCAATTATACGTGTTATGTTGTAATCAGTTTGTGAAATATGTTTGAAAAAGATCATAAAAATAAGTATATAAATCAAATAAATCAATAAATCAAATTAGAATTAGATATCAGAACATGAAATCTAGTGATCAGTGCTCTGGACAATATGAACGCTCAAAATCCGAATTGAAATGATAAAGCATTCCAAAGAAAATGCCCTACGGACAAAGAATTTAGACGATCAATCGACGTGTCTGGTACTGCCATTATTCAGAGCTGTGCACTATGCAAAAGGATTTCAAGATTTCAATAAGTGAAAAGTTACGACTGATTTCAATAATATGACCATTCATATTAACTCGACTGTCGGCAAAACTCCCTGTTGTTTGGCAGCAGGTGCTATATCAATTTGAATATGAGCGCTCCCACCCCCTCCCCCCAAAAAAGAAATAATAATAATAAATGAATGAATATATCATTAATAATAAGGATAAAGATGAAATGAATGAATAAATCAATAAACATTTTTTTTCTTAAGCAATCGTTTGCGGCCCCTACCTGCATGATTTTTTCTTCGAATTATTTGTTTTCGATTTATGTTTCCTCACCTTCCAGAATGATTTCAAGCCTGTGTGGGAGAACGCCACCCATTGATGAATTCAATTTCAACCATGCACGTTGCGAAGGGACGATGATGCTCTGACTCGGGAACAGTCCCGAAAACCTCGCGAGTATTGACGAAGAATCCCGAACACTCGAACCCGTTCCGACGACCAGCGTATCGTCAATGTTCTGCAGCATGAATTCCTCGAAGCGAACGAGAATTCGGCAATCATCGGGTGCTCTGACGAGCCATGTTGAAGATGGTCGGCCTTCCTCTGGATAATTATTGGTCACCGTAAGGTTGTAAAGTTGTCCATCTTGTAACTGAATTTCTGAAGGGTCATAAGAACAAACATTTTTTAAAAAATAATAAAAAGAGAGGAAAAGTTCATAAATAAAAGGTGAGGAGATTACAGGCATATGTTCCCTCAAAGTGTCCCAAGAACAATATTTTCCCTGGTCAACAACCCCCTATGAAACTTCTCCCAAAGGTAAATTCACTGGAAAGCTATTTAAAGAGATGATTGGCTTAGGGGTATAGTTTCCCAGGAGTAGTTTTCTGGGGTGACTGTGCTTGGGTAGGGGGTAATTGTCCGGGGTTATTGTTTTATGAGTAGTTACCCGGTGGTATGGCTTATCAGTACATGTAGTACGGGCGTCCCAGAAAATTACCCCTGAAAACTACCCCTGAAAATTACCCAGACTGGGCTGTCCTAAATGACAATTACCCCTGGATAACTACCACTTCCCTGACAATTACCCCTCAATAACCTCAAGTCATCCCTCCGACAACTATCTAGGGGGTCATTAGCTTGTCCTCGTAATATAATTTGTGTGTCTTTGGTCATTGTCACAGGGGATAATTTTTCTTGGAGGTTAATTTTCCGGGTGTAGTTGTCCTCATGGGCGCAAATCCAGGGGAGATAGGGGGACATGCCCCCCCCCCCCACCTTTTTGAAGATAGGCGAATGTCCCCCCACCTTTTTTGATAACCCTTTTTTTTTGCTTGTCAGAGAATTTTGGAGGCGAATGTCCCCCCCCCCCCCCCCCCCCCCCCCGAATTTCAAAATGGATTTGCGCCACTGGTTGTCCTGGGTTAAAGTTCTTCTTTAAATTCGATACAGCTAATTTTGACAAAATGCGAGCAACTGTAAAGTTCACGCATTACACCTTTTTTTTCGTTCCTACAAAAATATAGCATTTAAAAAAAAAGTAGAATGTCGGTTCTTCTTTTGAATAATTCAAGACAGTCCATATCTGCCGTTTAACCGTACTAGTTTCTGCAAAATGTTGACTTCTGTGAAAGTAAGACAGAATGGTTAAATCCAACATTCATGACCATACACAAAACTGTCCACTTACCTTCACGTTTGGCGACTGTTACGAGGAAAAATGCGTACAGTATCATCCACATCCGGATAAGACGAGAGGAAAACATCTTAATCCCGTAGGTTTGATAGAGATGTGGAAAGAAGGAGATGCGCTGAGATGCAGCAAAAAATATATCAGCGACGTGAATTAGCCACTATCGTCGCAGCCAGAAAAATCGATTCGTAGAACAGTTTTAATCCAAGACTTTGATGGGGGTTTTTTTTCTCAGTATAATAATAGTAAATTAATTCAAAGGTGATAGACTAAATTAAGGTTTGTCCTATGTCGTTCGGATAAGCAGAGGCCGGGATAATGCAGATGAGATGTATCGAAGAATGTCAGCGATGTAAATTAACCACTATCATTTCAGCCAGGAATACACAATCAACTTAAAGCACACTGTTAATCCAAGACTTTGAGAAAAAAGGTCAGTCCAAGATCATAATAACTTTATTCCAGTTTCGATACATTACTGTCTTAAAGTTGAAGGTGACAGCAACTCAATCCAATTCAATAGCTTACTTTAATATCAAATATTAGCAGTTGTTCCTCCTTGAGAGCTGAATGTTTGAAATGGCCACGGAATCCACGACACAACATTTACCAACTTCGATAAATTTCTATAATTGCTTGCAATCCGTGATTCTTTTCAAAAGTGTTCATCTTCCACTGTTATATGCCCTGAACATGCTGCATTAACAAAGACTCGCCATGATAACTAGCAGCGTAGCAGAAAATGGGTATAAATATCAGAGACCCCGTGGTCGAGGAATGAAAAGAATTGAAACATTTGCAGAATGCTCGTGTCTAGAACTCCTTGGAGCCGTGAGAACTCTAGACCTGACCAATGACCATTTCCCAAGATCGTATATGAGTCAGAATATCGACTACATTGATGACATCATTCCCTGAGGATTGTCTAAACAAATTCAACGAACCGTTTACCATTAAAACTGCTATCATGTTCAAAACATTGTAGATTTATTATCATGCGTGGCCTGTTCACACTGACTCATACTCTCTGTAATCTTATCCACCATCAACCTTCCCACTGTCGTCACAGTTTGTCGTCTGACTTTGTCAAGGTGTGCAACACCACGCCGTGTCATCCGGGGTCATGTACAATGCCAATGAACAAAACAAATACCCACCCACAATTTAGTTGTAAAAAGCCTTTCTTTTTTCAACGATATATTTAAAAACCTTTCTTCTTAAAAAACTGATATTTTGAAAGACGCTAAGCTCAATTAAACTCTCGGTTTTAGAGGAAACTTTTAGAGCAGGTCATGATATAGAAAATATACAATGCTATCGAACAAAACAAATGCGCACCCACACTATAGATAAAAGCCTTTCTTTCAAAACGTGCTAAGCCCTATATTGAAATCTCCGTTTTAGCTCAAATTGAGCAGGTTATACGATGGTATCGAACAAAGCAAATTCACATCCGTCTTGGTAATCTGTCTTTTGAAAGATCATAAGCCCAATCAACATATCGTTTTTCTTTTTCACAAAGTGAGCTGAGATTACCTTTTCAAATTCGTTCAAGCTACCTGGATACGCATGAAGATGATGGCATACTGATGTTCTCATTTTCTCGGTATCACTTACCAGTAAAGGCATTCTTAGCGTCACGTTTGCAGAACAAATACATGCATTCCAACTACAATTTATATATGCTTCTACCAAGTTCCAAAAACTCTATCTTTAATCATGCTTTTAACATACAAATTTGATATTTTTTATCTGACAATAGTTTGGGTATTATATTATCATCGACAACTATTGTATTTGTAGACCTATGTTTTCATAAGTGTGATCCTTATCTTTCTGGTAAATGATAATTAAAGAAATTCACTTAACTCGGAGAGTAAGTGGAAGAGATTGGCACTACCGAAGGTTTGCCCTAGATTGTCTAACACAGCAACAACTATTCATAGAAGGTGAATTTATATCAGCATGTTTTAGACACACACATAACTGGAAAAAGAAAACGAAATCAAATCGTCAGCGGAGAGGCTCATGGATATAAAGATTTGCCAAAATTTGTAATTGTGATTCAAATTTCATGCTCATTTCTATATCCACCAAAAAAAAAATGCTCTCGACGGTCAAGAACGATTTTTGTTGGTTTGTCCGACGTAGTAACAATCCGTGCATCAGAATGCAATAATAACAAAACAAATTTAGTGATCAACAGCAGGTGATTAACTTGATTCGTCAGTAGATCGACAACTAGGAATAGGCCTATAACTATCAATTTGACTGAGCAAAATTATTGTCTATGCCAGGTGCATTTTTTAAATCAAATGTAATTTTTGTAATTATAATCTGAACATGAAAATTCACTGCTTTTGATATTTTTTCTCTCTGCAAGAAATGTAAACTATAAAAACACGGTATTGTCTTTTAATATATATTTGTGAATACAAGATGAAATTGAAATGTTGATATAAAGAAAATAACAAAGCAAGCATCTTGCCAAAAGAATGAAACTAGGCTCGACTAGCACTTGTGCTAACTTCTAGTTCCAATTAGCAACTTTATCTTTAATATAAATAGTGCAACTGTATGACATTCAGTTTAGTGTAATCACATACTCGATTAGTCATTGATCTACAAACTGACAACATATTGTAAATCAATTTATATTCACCTCATGTAGATAAGTACTTTTTTATGTATATGTATTCATGTAACATTATTACTCTTTATATTAATGATGATACTGTCATTTATGTGATGTGTTGTTAATAAACTCAAACTCAAACTCAGTTGCATGCCCGTTGCATCCCCGTTGCACGCACGAGGCGCCATTTCTGATGCGTTATTACCTACGCTAATCATGCCTCCATGTATATGTATGGAGGCGGCTGGAGATATCGATGCACCAGTAATTCGACACAATAGCTGCATTTTTGCATTCACTTCTTGTATACGATATCACGCTCACGTGATGCGTCAGAGACCGTGTCAGTCGCTAAAGCTGTCCTAAGCAGTAGCGTATCTACGGGGGGCAGAGGGGGTAAGTGCCCCGGGCGGCACTTGAAGGGGGGCGCAAAAAAAAACGCCAAAGAGAGAAAGAAAAGGGGGATAAATACAAGAAATTTTATGGTCTTTGGGGTTATTTGCGCCCCAGTCAAGGACAAAATGCGTAAGAAATGGTGTTTCATATGGTTTGAAATGTGAAAATTTTCCAAAGCTCGGTCGCTTTGCTCCCTCCCATAAATATGTTCAAGATCTAGATATTTCACGCCCCAAGGGCGTTTTTAAAGTGTTAACCATTCATTGACACTAGTTGCTTTGTTTGCCCCCCCCCCCCGCATAAGGTAGGAGCTTGTTAAATTTTGCGCCCCCAGATGGGATATAAGTGCATAAAAAGCACTTTCAAAGTATATAACATTAGAAAGAAATCATAAATTTGGCTTGCAATTGCCTTCCTCAAATATATTTCTGCAGAGTTTTCATTCATTTTGCACCCCAAAATAGGAATATTCAAATTTCCCCCAAAAAAATCTTTTACTAGGTCGCTCTATTCCCCTGGATTTTTTTCTTTGTAAGGGTAAAATACATAAGAAATTTCAATTTGAGGGGTGAAAAGGAAAAAAATTCAGCCGCTCGGTCGCGTTGCTCCCTCGCTTATACAATAACTCATAAAAGTTGGGCTAACAACTCCGGGTTATGTGCATCAAAACTCATTTTCACGTAGTGCCATCATTTCTAAATTAAAAACGCTCATTAATCTGAGTATGTGCATGGGGGTGGGGCGCAGATTTGATAGTTTGCCCCGGGCGCCAGAATACCTGGATACGCCACTGGTCCTAAGTCAGTCAAAATGATGCCTCGTGTTGAAGAATGGATGTCACATCAAAGTGGATTTGTGTCAGAATTTTATTGGCAGTGGGAACGAACTACTGTACCAACCTGCTGTTTCTGTGCCCTGCTATACGTACAGGAAGACAAGGCTATTGTATTCACTTTCCTTTATCCATCAACTTCCTGTGACCCGACTCCAAACATCTTGTTTCAGTACAAAATCAGGTCAGAGATACCATCTCAATACAGATCGGTACCGCGATGGTATCAATAGGTGTTTAAAGGTCGGGATGGATCCAAGATTTTGTAAATGTTGGTGGACACAAATCCGAAATATATCTGACAAGCAAGCCAAAAAATATACAGAAAAGCTTATATCTTTTCTCAGGTGGCTTTTAGCTCTACAATTTGCAAGGGTCATAAAAACATAATGAGGGGCCGCATTTTTGTTTTGTTTTGTTTTGTTTTGTTTGTTTGTTTGGTTGGTTCTGTACTAAATGTACTCCACTTGGGTTTGAAAATCTATGTCTTCCACTGCTTAAAGGAAATCAGTATAAAAAAACAAAACAAAAACAAAAACAAAAAAACAAAAAAACAATGGGTGTAGGAGCGGGGAGGCGTGACTTTATATCTAGGCAGATTGTTTTAGACAGTGAAAAGTATCACCGTCAGTGTGAAATATTTCTTATTATCATATATTCATGGCAAATTTATTTCAACGTGTATGTGCCACCGAAGGTAGGAAACGAAGTTGGCAGCAGAAGCGCGTAAACTTCTTGCGCCGTTCTGCTAAACGGGGGCGCGCACTATTGCTTTCAGCAGAAGGGAGTTAACATTAAGATACACATACTTTCGAAAATATGTGCTTATTTGATACGGAACTACCAAAATTAGGTAGTTACTATCCATTTTCACTTTTCATTAGTTGATAAAGAGATAAATCCCTGTCACGTTTGACAAATTTTATAACATTTTAATGTTTAATGTTTTATATAAATTATATATATATATATATATATATATATATATATATATATATATATATATATATATATATATATATATATATATATATATAAAATATATGTGTGCACCAGCCAATGTGGAGAGCCTGTCAACAGAATTTTAAAATTCTTTTAGGGGATCCCCAGGCATTGGCTGGTGCTAAATCATGTAAATCTTTATACCGTGATTCTGTTCTGTTATCTTTGTGATGTTCTCTATGTACATATCTTTGTTATCATCTCGCCTGGAAATAAAATAAATAAAATGAATAGAATAAAAACATTGTATAGAGCAATCAAAATATTAGATGCGCGTTAGCAGAAATTTGCTTTATGCGGGCGTGCTACTATAACGCCCTTTTGTAAGCCACACGTGACAAGTCGCTTTGAATAAAAAAAACTTTAATTAACGGAAATCACTTTGCTTAAAACTTTCCAAAATTTTTCTCTGGTATTTTTTGAAATTCAACCCCTTCATTTTCATTAATAATGATCATGATGATAGACAAGTGTGTGCATTGGAAGCCATGGCTGGCAACCGCAAAGGTGACAAATGGTTCATCAGACCCCATTTCAATACTAATCGAAAAAAAAATTTATTGTAAATATTCCAAAGAATTGTGAAACAAAACAAAAAAATTTTTTTTTTGCCTTGTGAGCCTTCGGTGAATCCGGAAGTCCGGTGTCATAGAATTGCGTCACAATGAATTGTGAGAATCTTTGTGATTATGGTAATTTTAGCTTTAGAAAATATTTCGGACGTACAAATAATGAAAAGAGGAAGGGACTAAATTAATCAAAGTAAAAGCAAATGCAGTCAAAGTAACTGACAAATCAACTTAACATTAAAAGCGATCTTTATGGACCTCATTTTACCATGGAACAGAAAAGTGCAAACCAAGGGTGCAGGGCACACATAAGTAATTCATCCGCTCACAATGCATTTTGGTGAGGCGGAGCAAAATTAATAGGATAAAAATTGATTAAAGATTTGATTTGAATTTGATTTGAATTTATTTTTTCCACTTCTGTTTTTTTTCCAACAAGTTGAAATACAATATACATAACAATCATAAATGAATATCAATGATGTACAAAGTCAGAAAGATAATACAAAAATGACATAATTACAATGTTTGTAAAGAATATAACACGAAAGTAAAACATAATAATTATACAAACTAGATCATAAGTACAGTACAAAGATTAAATGAGATATTCACAAAGATTGTGGAGGAACTTATAGTAAAACAAAAGTGGTGGAACCTAAATTAAAAGCGAAGCTTGTATTACTTAGGTCCCAAAAGAATACGATTATGCATTTATACTAGCAAATTTATTTTTCACACAAAATATGGGATTAGCCCAGCACTGGTTGACAACGTATACAAAAAATAAGGAAGGTACAGGACAACACACACACACACACACACACACAATGAAATGCAAAAAGAAGCAGAAGAGAGAGAGAGGGAGAGAGAGAGAGAGGGAGAGAGAGAGAGGGGAGAGAAAGAAAGAAGGAGGGAGAAGGGGAGGGAGCAGGCCAATCAATATAAGGAACTTTTATAGTTATTAATCAACATTTTCTTCATTTTTTGTTTAAAACTGAAAAGACTTTGTGGCAGTTTTAAACTATCATCCAATGAATTCCAGAGCTTGGTGCCAGCAAAGGTAAATATTTTTTTGGCAAATAATGTTCGGGTAAGAGGTGTATGGAAGAAATTTGATTGTTTTGTTGGATATTTGTGAATGGCGCTATTTCTAGTAAACAAATTTGTAAATATATTTGGCAATTCGTGATTATTGTATTTATGCATGAATTGTGCAAGATGAAAAAGATATACGTCATGAATTTTCAATATTTTGTTGTCATAGAACATTGGATTGGCATGAGTAAGGAAACTTTTATTAAATATGATACGGAGCGTTTTCTTCTGTAGTAGATAAAGTCTCTCAAGCTAAACTTTCGAAGCGTTGCCCCAAGCTAGAATACCATACGTAAGATGTGGTAGGATTAGTGTAGAATAGAGCATGAGGAGGGTGGAAGGTGGGAATACATGTTTTAATTTATTTATAGTTCCAACATTACGGGAAATTGTTTTACACACTTCGTTTATATGAAATTTCCAAGATAATTTTTCGTCAATTATTATACCTAAAAATTTAGTAGAGCTGACTTTCTCAAGAGTGGTATTATCAATTGTCAAATCACCAGGAAGATTATGAAGAGTGTTGCTAAATAACATAAACTTTGTTTTTTGTAGATTAATTGACAATTTGTTAGATTTGATCCATTGAGAAACATTTTCCAATTCGCAGTTTGCAGCTCTGAGAAGTTTATGTGGATCGGGATCTGACAAGAAGATGTTCGAGTCGTCTGCAAATAAAATGAAGGAGAATAAGTGAGAGCAATGCTGAATGTCATTGATATAAAGTAAGAAAAGCAAAGGTCCAAGTAAACTGCCTTGTGGAACTCCACAGTTAATACTTTGCATTGATGACCTTTCGCCATTCAAAATAACAAATTGTTTTCTATCTAAAAGGTAGTCTTGAAACCATTCCAAGGCCTTACCTCTTATCCCATAGTGAGATAATTTTTTTGATAATATTTTATGGTCAATTGTATCAAAGGCCTTGGAGAAGTCTAAGAAAATACCAATTGTATGGAAGTGGTTGTCTATTGCAGTTGCTACTTTATGAATAAACGTCAGAGTAGCGTGTATAGTACTATGCTTCTCACGGAAACCAAATTGATTATCAGAAAAGATATTATTATTGCGGACAAATCTTATGGTTCGAGAATACACAATTTTTTCTAAAACTTTTGAAAAAGAGGTCAGGAGTGATATCGGCCTATAATTACCCAATTTTGTTTGGTCGCCTTTCTTATATATGGGGACAACCTTCGCTATCTTCATATTTTTCGGTACAATTCCAGATGTGAGTGAAAGGTTAAATATGTGAACAAGAGGTTGCGCTATTTGTGGAATGATATTTTTCAACAATATATTGTCAATTTCGTCAAATCCCGAACTCTTTTTGCTAGGTAATTTATTTACAATTTCAAATACCTCTTTTGTATTGGTTGGAAATAGAAATAACGAATTAGGGACGGGATTTTTCAAAAATCTCGTAAAAGGTATGTCAGTTGCAGGGATCTTTTCTGCTAAATCTGAACCAATGTTGGAAAAGTATTTATTAAAAACATCACATATCTCGTTGTAACTGGTTATTTCCCTATTCATGTGGCAAATCTTATTAATGGTTTGATTATTCTTTTTCTGTTTATTAAGGACATTGTTAATTACTTTCCAAGTCATTTGGATGTTGTTTCTAAAAAGATCCAGCTGATTGCGATAATAAGATTTTTTGGCATTTCGTATCAGATTAGTCAAAACATTTTTGTAAGATGTATACTTATTACGAGTTTTGTCACAGGGGTTAGACTTATATTTATAAAAAAGATTGTTTTTCCTATTAATTGATCGTAAGAGAGATTTTGTGATCCAGGGTAATTTGGGGTTCTTCTTATATTTAGGCTTGTTTTTAGACAAAGGAATTGTTTTATCAAGATGTTTATGAAGGATATTCATGAAATTATCGAATGATTCGTCAACATTTTTTGAGCTTAAAACATTGGTCCAATTTTCCTTATTTAACGATAATGCTAGTTTGTTCATATTATTTTCTGTAGTGTGTCGTCTTAGAGAGGGGGCATATCTAGAATCAAATGATTTGTCAACATTTTTCAATGATGAGAAATGTCCAAATATGGGGAAATGGTCTGAAATATCGGAGATAATAATACCAGCTTTTGGTGACGGGTTAATATTAGAGAAAATATTGTCAATGAGTGTGGCGGAAGTGTCTGTCAATCGGGTAGGCCTGGAGATAAGTGGCAAGAAAGAAGCTGCTAAAAGATTATCAAGGAATCGGTGCGAAGAAGAGTGACCGTCAGGCATGTTTAACAAATTGATATTAAAATCGCCCATGATAAAACAATTTTTATTGCTCAATCGAGGATCGTGAATAATATCTTGTAATGAGAGGAAAAATGAATCTAGATTTGAATTGGGAGGTCTATAAATTATGCCAACAACAATATCTTTGGTTCCATTATTTTTTATATGAATAAAAAGTGATTCAACGCACTCTGTTAAAAGAGACAGGTCAGGAATAACAGAATACTCGTGTTTGTTGGATATAAAACAAGCAACTCCACCCCCATGTCTGTTTATCCTGTGATTGGATTCGAATTTATAATGTGGCAACGAGAATAAATTTTGATCTTGGTAATCGGTAATCCATGTTTCGGTTATTCCAATGATTGAGAGTGGAATAGCAGAGTTATCAAGCAAAATTTTCAGTGACTCAAAGTTTCTGTTCATACTTCTTATATTACAGTGGAGTAAAGAGAATTCGTCTTTAAAATTTTCGGATGAGTAAGAATGGAACTGGTTTACAGTAAAGTATTTGGATGGGGTGTGATTAGGAGTTAAGTCAGAATCTGAATCAAGATTGAGTTCTTGGGTTTTCTCGTTGAGTTCCGTTATTATAGAGTCCTCATAGGAGCGTGATCCACCTACATGTCGGGGAGGAGAATGAGGAGTGTAATTAAAAAAACAGTTCTGGAATTCATCTTCATCAAGCGAGCTGAAAAGCAATTCAGACTGAGCCATACAGAAACATAACAATGATCCAATACGCTAAGAGAGACCTGCTCAAGGAGATAAAGAAGTAAAGTGAAGGACGGAGACAGATAAACAACAAACACGAAAACACAAGATAAACAGTAGAAGAAGGATAAAGCACACAAAGATTGAGTATAAGATAGAAATCAACATAATGATGATTAGAAGGGTAGTGCTGGGCTTGACATAGCGTTCTACGGGAGGGAGGCAATTCCATTTCAGTTTAAATATCTCCGGGTCCTGGATTCAATTAAAAAAGAAAATAACCTTAAGATTAAGGAAAAAATAGAATAGCTGTTTCACGATAGGTAAGAATTTGGAAATCGACAAAAAGTCATGACCAGTTGAGAAGGAAACTGTCCAGGTCATAATGATATGACACTGTATGAATAAAAAGTTTGACCAAACTGCCATAAATGACCTGAAAAGACCATCAAAGAAATCGATTAGCGCAGAGGCAATAACTAGGCATTATAAATACATTACGACTATTGTAAGACATCATTGGTAAGTTTGGAGAATGGCTTAGAATACATGAAGAGCATCTACTTCAACATGCAGAATACCAGAAGTGCTTGTACGGTCAAGTCATACAAATCTTGAAGACGGGTAATTCATAAACAAAACATTCGTGCTCGCGTTTACGTTATTTTAAAGAAAGAGAATAACAAAGATATTAGAATACTAAGCAAGAGCTAGTGGTACTTTGAGGTAGTTTAGGAACATTTGGCCAGAAATGCAGGTGCATTCCTTGTTATCCGGAAAGAAATTCATATAAAATCGAGTATCTGTCCTCTGTAAATTTTAAGAAGGCAAATGATGTTTAATAGTCATAATGTTTTCGATTTTACCCCTTGGCTAAAGTAAGCTTGTTTTTTGTATTTTTAAAGGGTTTATACTATATCAGTGTATTTCCACTATTTCAGCCTGCGACTCGGCGAGAGTTATGTTTAGCCGCGGTTCAGCCTTCATAACTTTTGTTATCGCCGGGAAAATGGCCAAATAAGGCACCTCATTCAGGAGATTCTTTATATTTTGTCTCTACTCTGAACATTATAACGAAGAGTTGTCAAAATATGATTTTTTTTAATTATTACTGTCGATTTAACACGTGAGCGAATAGGGACCAGAATTACTTATGTGAGCCCTGCATGGATCCAGCAAAAGTCTGGTATGTCTTAAGTGCACATCAAGTACAAAAGAAAATGTGCCCCTAATTCCTCCAGCTTTTCAGAGAATTTTGAGACTTAACCCCCCCCCCCCCCCGCGCCACCCTGCCAGAGAATCCTGGATCCGCCACTGGACCCCTGTTTAACTCTACATGTGATAGTTAACTCATAATAATGATAATAAAATCATTACAAACAATTCGAGACGTATATATATGCTGTTTTTATTAGTATACCAGCCCATTGGAGAGAAATGCATTTGGTATTCAAGTACATGTATTCTATTATAACTTATCAAGTTTATTGTCTATAGAGATTCACAAACTACATAAACTAGGGCAGAACCAGGAACCAGGGGGGGGGGGGGGAATTGCGGAATTTTTGAAAATCGCGAGGTTAATTTTTGTTCCGATGGGGGGGGGGGGGGTGGGGGGGGGGTCCCCCACGTGGTTCCGGCATTGCATAAAGCCTTGCTACGTTAGTTTGCCTTGACATACGTTGTTTCCTGTGCGTACTGACCAGTCTGAGTGTCCAGCAATACCCTTCGAAGATCTTGATGGCTAACATGAGGCGTATCTGCCAAACTGACTCTAATGCCCCAGTCACACCGACCGACGATACCGATACAAGCCCGATAACAGACCGAAGAAACACTTACATTGCCCCTGAATGGTCACGATTTGGTCTGTTCGGAGTCGGCGTTTGGCGATGAGACCAATGTATGAACCGACTGATTATTTGGCCATTTGTTGTAATGAAAATACTCGTTCGGTCTGGTGTCGGTCTCGCTGATGTGACTGAGGGGGGGGCACTCACGTATATTGGTGGTACGGGGACGTGCCGCTTTGATGACCCCCTTTTTCAGACCCCGATTTCCGTTCTCTAGATACTCAGTTCCGCTCAGGAGCCGCTCAGCCCCGCTCTGAAGACCCCCGTTATGAAACATATCCGTTCGCATGCGGCCGGGAGCGTGGCGGAGGCAGTGGTCGCTCGACCTGGTCTCACGCCCTAGGCCCTTTCGTCGCGCGAGCCTTGAAAACTGCTCCAGCTAGCTAGCTACTAGCGCTACACGGCGCGGGCGCGGCCCGTCCCGAGATCCTGCGATAGCGAAGGTGTACCGCCGATAAAGCGAGGTTAGTTTTGTAGTTCCCTAGACCCTGTTTTTCACTCTGCCCAATAGATCATAGTTCCCAAGACCCCGTATTTTACACCTTGAAGTCAGTTCCTTAGACCCCCTTTTCGGGGATTCGTGAGGCACACCCCCGTCAAAATATAATTCGAGTGCCCCCCCCCCCCCCGGGGTATAAACCAGCAAAACGCGGGAACTTCGTTTTATGATGGTTGCCTAAAACGTTGCAAAGGTGTTCTTTTTTATACTAATTTTCGGATATGTAAGAATCTTATTCAAATTGAGAGTTTACAATGTGTTACTCTTTTGTTTGGTGTCAGGGTAGCCAATGCAAGATATGTGTAAAAGGTGTCGTAGGTGGGTGGAACTTTCAATAGACAGGGTGGGCATGTCAGCAAGAGTAGAGTATGTTCAGGGCCCCGTTGCATAAAACTTACCATTAACGGTAACTTTGCCATCAATGGTAATTCCCATGGAAACCTTGATTTTGATTGGTTGTTGAGTGATGTTACCATGGTAGTTACCATTGATAGCAGAGTTACTATTAACGGTTTTATGCAACGGGGCCCAGGTGCGTAGAATTGTTGTTGCATTTTTGTTATGACGTATTTTATTTGGGTGTGCTACTTTAGCCAAAATGCTATAGCCAGCTTACTCTGACAGATCATTTTGAAGATAGAGAGAAGTGAACGTGCGTGTTTTAAAATTAACATGCGTTTCATTGGGATGTCGCCGAACTTGTACTTACGACTGTTTGATGAAACGATGCCCGGAAGCTATAGAAGATTTAATCCTCCCGGGACCCAGGTGTGTGGGTGTGTAAGGGTGGGGGGGGGGGGGGGGGGGGAGGGTGCTAATATATCAGGGTATCCCCCATAATGTACACACATTCCAAATTGTGTTGATTTTGTTCCTGGGGCCTTCAAACGACCGGTGACCGGAGAAAGGGGAGGGGGGAGGAGGGGAGGGGGGAGGAGGGGAGGGGGGGGGGGGGGAGACACCGGTGGTTCACTAGCTTTCAAGAGACGCTGCAGCAAGCATCCTTTACCGAGATGAAGATATTTTAATGGACAATTCATGGTTATAGAATATCATGCATAAATTAAAGTGTACGAATTACCAAAAAATATTTTTTGCTCTGTATGATATGAGTTCCATGTTCCTGCGCTATATTCAGAATATGAGCTTCTACTGTTTCTTCTATAAAAAGATATTCAGTTCAGTTCAGTTCAGTTCAGTTTATTCCACATCAAGCAAACATACAAATGCATAATACATAATACATGATAATTATATATACATAAAACATAATACATAAAAGTCCGATACATAGGCATATTGACAAGGCTGCGTACATATAAAAGTCGTTACATGATTTACAACAAAAAGAAAATGCTTGCAAAGTTTAAATAAAATCTGAATGTATACTATAGTGACTTGTGAGTAGATTAGTCGACGCTACCGTATACGCGCTAGCATAGAACAGGGTTCGCAAGGAACCCAAATCGGACTAGGGTTCCGCGCGAGAGGCTTTATGTTAATCTTTATTTTTCTTCATACTCCCTTACAGTTAACTCATAGAAGGCCAGGTAAAAAAAGAAAAAATAGGTTGGATTTTATACATTCTAGCTGTACACAACTTATAAAGCGATTGACGCCTTTGACTGTACTTTTTAAATGATGGGTCTCGTGTCGGTCTTGTATAGGCTACCTACATGTATAAAATGTGAATGTATTCAGATAATAGTGAATTCAGAAAGAAAGGAGAAAACTAGAAGAACATAAATGGACTGGAAAAAAAACGCAGAAGTACAATGAATTCGCCTTTTCGTATATTCCATATAATATTTACATGATCTCTTCGACCAAAACAAATTATCTAAAAAGACTCGTGTAATGGAAGCAACAACAAACCATACTGACATTAAAAGCTCGTTTAAGTACAGGATTGATTGTTTTTCCATAAATGTGGTCTAAATAAAGAGGTAGTTTTTATGTATTTCAGTTTCAAAGGAAAACCGAGTTCATTGTTTCTTTTCATCTTCTTTCTAGCAATTCCAATCTTTACCAGACATCCTGAAGTCAACACAGCGCATTTCCCTTTTACATCCGTTTAATGCTGAAAAAGGCAAAACATCGATTACATTTTCAGACCAGCTTGTCTTGAAAGAGAGATAGATAGACAGACAGAGAGAGAGAGAGAGAGAGAGAGAGAGAGAGAGAGAGAAGGGGTGGTAGATACATCATAGTAGGCCGAATGAAGTAGTAGTAGTTCCCATCAAACATTGTATCGTTTTTGTTGATTTGTGTTGATTTGACAAATAAAGTAGTAGTAGAAGTAGTAATAGTAGTAGTAGTAGCAGCAGCAGCAGCAGCAGCAGCGGCGGCGGCGGCGGCAGCAGCAGTAGTAATGGTTGTAGTGGAAGCAGTAGTAGTAGTAGCAGTAGTAGTAGTAGTAGTAGTAGTAGTAGAAGTAGTCATAGTCATGGTAGTAATTATATGTAGTAATACAGAGAGAGGGAGGGAGAGAAAGAGAGAGAGAGAGACCCTGTGCGTGTGTGTGTGTGTGTGTGTGTGTATGAGAAAGATAAAGGAGGTGGAGAGAGACAGGAGAGAGAGAGAGAGAGAGAGAGAGAGAGAGAGAGAGAGAGAATCACTTTATGTTTTCGCATATCGCCTATGATGTTATCACTTAATTATCACACTATATCTTTAATCTATACCAGGGTAAACATTATTTGGAGGAAATCGCTTAACCATTCTGAAAAGGTTAACCACGCAGCAGTTACAGTAATTTCCTGCTAAATCTCCAGTCTTTGCAATGCAAGAAATGCGCTTTTAATGACCCGCACAACAAAATACGGTATTGAAAACAAGTCTTGAACGTAGTTAGCCTATTCTCTCCTATCTTACATCCTCTTTTCTCTCATCTCACTCTCTTCAACCCCTTTCCCTTTCCTGCTCCTTTCTCCCTCTCTCTCTCTCTTGTGTTTTTGTGCGTCAATAAATGTTCAGAATAAACTTAAAGGGGGTACCCAATGCTGAAACAATGTTAGTTCATTTAAAAGATCATGATTTTATTAGCAGAAAATCATCTGCCTTAAGTTTTTTACAAATTCGTGTTGCCAGAAAAATCCCCGAAATATGGTAAGACTTCAGGATATTTTGGCCCCTCAGCTGTGTCCCAATTTCAGCTAGGTAACCACAATGACGTCAAAGTGGTTACCCAGGTTCGCGTATTGCAGATGTGTTGCGCGCTAGACTGTACAAAATGCATTACACCTTGCGCGCATTTTGCTATAATTGCGCGACAAGGTAACCACTTTGACGTCATTGTGGTTACCTAGCTGAAATTGGGACACAGCTGAGGGGCCAAAATATCCTGAAGTCTTACCATATTTCGGGGATTTTTCTGGCAACACGAATTTGTAAAAAACTTAAGGCAGATGATTTTCTGCTAATAAAATCATGATCTTTTAAATGAACTAACATTGTTTCAGCATTGGGTACCCCCTTTAATCACATCACATTCTTAATTTTACAAATCATAATAATGAGTTTTTAAAAAATTAGAATTAAACATAATATAAAACAATATTTTAATGCACATTGTATGGCAAGTTCAAGTGAGACACATTATGCATAAAATTACAAAATATTTACATTAAAAACTATATTAATTATCCAATCGTAACAATTCCTGCATGTTTTAAATAAATATACATGTATGTCAAAAGTAGAACATTGGCAGAATGAAATAGAGAGAGAGATAGAGGGAGGAAGACAGAGAGAGCGAGAGAGAAAGAAAGAAAGATGGAGTGAGGAGACAGGGAGAGAAAGAAAAAGAGAGCGAGAGAAGACGGAGAGAGAGACAGGGAAAGAGAGGGAGAGAGAAGACAGAGAAAGAGAGAAAAGATAGATGGGAGAGGACAGAAAGAGAAGACAGAAAGAGAGACAGTCAGGTGAAGTAAGATGGAGAGAGAGAGAGAGAGAGAGAGACAGAGAGACAGAAAGAAAAAAATGTGAATCCTCTGAGGGTCAATCTTTTCCATGTCGCCTGTCATTTTCAGAGAATTCTAAATGTAAATTACTCAATTATTTATCAAAGTAATACAGTTTTAGAGGAAACTGTATTACTTTAGAGGAAACTGATTCACACTCATGAAATAAAATTATATAATGATAAATAAGCCGCCCACTGAGAAGGAAACAATTGTTAAAAGTTCAGAAAGTTGTAGGGCACTTCCCTCTTTTCATTCTGATGTAATCGTTTTGACGGAGATAAGTAGAGTAGGGCCTATGTAATTTTTGCGTAAAAAGTAATCTAAGAAATGAATAATCTAAAATCGTAAAAATCTGCAATGAAGGGAGATGGGAAAAGGAAAATAAGGCTGAAAGGGTGAGGAGGACCAGAAGAAGAAGAAGAAGAAGAAGAAGAAGAAGAAGAAGAAGAAGAAGAAGAAGAAGAAGAAGAAGAAGAAGAAGAAGAAGAAGAAGAAGAAGAAGAAGAAGAAGAAGAAGAAGAAGAAGAAAAAGAAGAAGAAGAAGAAGAAAAAGAAGAAAAAGAAGAAAAAGAAGAAAAAGAAGAAAAAGAAGAAAAAGAAAAAGAAGAAGAAGAAGAAGAAGAAGAAGAAGAAGAAGAGGAATGAGAAAGAAATATTTAAGAAAGAATTATAGCAGTCATCATGAGAATCTATTATTTGTATGAAATCAGTGGAAAGATATGAAATACTTAAGTTTTCAGACGTTCCCTGAAAAGACCAATGTATAATGCTGTAATGATTATCTATCATTCAGATAGATATTAAGAATAGGAGAGTTTACAATGTTGTTTGTTTTTTAAAATCAAAATCGATTCATTGTCCCGTAAAGTATGTGGAGTGGGTTAAGGAAATGGTGCTCGATTTTTTTTTTAATGCTTCTACTGCCAGTTACACACACGTGACTCCCGGGGGAGTGAAAACATAGTGAAAATTCACTCTCTTTTTTAGAGAGAAGGTTTATGGATTACTTTCAACCCAAAACATCATCAACACTGGTATATTCATGGATATAATCATCGTCGTCGCTACTGTTACTTCCGATACCATTGCAAATACCATCATCGTTGTCGATATCGTCTTCGTATCCAGCTGGACCAATTGAGGAATATACCCCTGACGTGGTAGAAAACCTATTGGAATTGATCATACGATGGCAAGAGCTTTGCGAACCTGATTCGCTTTGTAAGACGCCCTCTGTCGGTTGACCCACGATGTGACCAATTCCTTGATGGGCACTTGACGTATCCTGACTGTATGTGGTACCTGATGCTTCTGGGAGATGGTGCGATATACTTATGTCTTCGGAAGGCACAGTATATTGACTTTCACGAGTACCATTATCTGTAATGTGTTCTTTTCCCACGTTGGCGAGAACGTCCGGATTGTCGTCCAGAATTTCGATGTAAAGATTACCTGGATTCGTCTGAGAGGGTAATTCAACGTTATCATCTATGTTCAGCACATCATAATTGCCGTCATCGGACTGTGAACCCTGGCGTGCGGCGCTAGCAATTTTATCAGAGCGTCTGACAGTAGAAACAAGATGAAAACTGCCAACTGTTGTGAGTTCCCTTCCTAGGACTACATCAACTGTTGGAGGATTTGGACCACTCTTCCCGATCATTTCGTACTGTGTTGGCGGTAGTGGCGGTGGTGTGCTTTTGTTGTCCAAGCTCCATCCGTTTGTCAGGTCTTCCATTGATATGGGCCTACTAAGTGGTTGGTATATTGATTCTTCGCCTTCTATCTCATTGTAGTCGTCATTATTATCATCGTCGTCGTCGCCATGACAGGTTTCAGAAACAAGATGAAAACTACCAACTGTCGTGAGTTCCTTTCCTAAATCCCCATGTACAGTTAGAAGATTTTGACCCCTCTCCTTGCTCATTTCATTCTGTATTGGCGGTAGAGGAGGTGGTGTGCCTTCGTTGTCCACGTTGTATCCATCTGTCAAGTCCCCCATGGATGTAGGTCTACTAAGCGGTTGGTATATGGACTCTTCGTCTTCTATTTCATTGTAGTCATCATCATCGCCAGCATCTTCCTCGACGCGACCACCAGGCGGAAGTGAATGAAGGTCATCATGGGATCTGCGCGTCCCTTTGTTTAAAGATTCTGAGCTCTTATGTAGGTTATTAGTCCACAACTGGATGCCGACAGAGTTCAGGTTCGGATTGCTTCTGGCAATTCGTTTTTCCAGTGATGCCTGGTTCAAGAGCTGCCTCTGAGCTGCAAATGGAGGGAAAGACTCTAGCAATAAACTTCTGGACCGCAATGCCGTGTAGTGGTCTAATCTGCGCGGTAGCTCACTTGTATACGCGCGTGGACGTTGTTCTGTGGGAGTTTCCACAATGTCCAATTTTTCCCAACTTCCATCATCAGAACCATTTATTGAACATACAGGAAAAACGTCTACTGGATTATCTCTCTCTAGGAAAGCATATTCAGGGATTTCGGCATGTTTTTCATGACTTCTTTTAGCTGCATGAGCTGTCATAGTGCGAACGAGAGGTTGATACGAGGGATCACTCTCAAAATTTAATTGGTTGTAGCTATCGTCTTCATTTCTGCCATGACCAAGACTTGTTGAAAGTGAACCCATACTCCTACCCGGCTTCAGCTTCTCGTCAGATGCATTTATGTTGGGAGTACTGACCGCATATTTCCTAGCTGGCATCTCAAGACTTGAGGTTTCGGTTTGATTTGTTGATGGATGCACAAAATCGACGAAAAGGCTCCTGGGTCTAAACGCTGGACTATGACGAGTGCGAGGGAAGTCTGCTGTGTGCGCTCTTGAACGTTGTTCAGCCAAGGATCCCACAAACCTTACGTCGCCGGGACTACCCTCAACCAGCGAGTGCTGTGATGCAGCGAACGGGGACAGTTCATCCGAAACCTCCCCTAGCATCTCATCGATCATAGTAGTCAGTTCGCAGAACTCGTCATCCAGCTCGACGCTTAAGCTCCCCTTGCTTCCATCGCGACGAACGTTAGACCGGCTCCTCCCACTGTCCTCGTCGCACGGATCCTTCGAGAGTTCTTGGTACACATGGGGTGATTTCGGGGCGGAGGCACCAAACAGCAGGTTGTACTCGCCTTCTCCTATTTCGTAATAATGGCTGTCGGGACCAAGCGACCCATGTCGTGTGTTCAGGTTCACGTCTCTCGTTACGGTTGTCATAGGATTGTCACACATCTCTAAGGTGATCCGTGTCTCGGAAAGCCGGGCATTTACAGAACCTCTGCATGGAAAGGAATGATAGAACCAATCAAATATAAAGTTTTATCTTTTGTAATTTTAGATATCAAATTTTTCTTCCTACTCCTGAAGTAGATTACAACCAATTCTTCCTTTGCCCCATAAGTCCCACCCCAGCATAAATGTTTCATATCATGCATATCAGGGATAGAGAGATTAGGTTTACTGTTACTTGAGTCATGCAGCTAGTCCTAACTCTAAACCTAATCATAAACTTCTAATCCTAAGCATTACCGAGATCCAGTTCATTACAAAAATCGCTAACAACTCCCCAGCACTTTGAACTCTGGAGGTGCTCCCCACACCCGGGAGGGGGGGGGGGGGAGGGGTGGACAGGGGCCCTCAGTACGCCCTTCCCTAATGATCCTGACACTAACCCTAACACTGTGTGTTAGTCACGGTAAGACCAATGGGGTGCCACCCTATATCATACCACGTAGATGCCCCCCCCCAAAAAAAAAAAAGGGGGGATGCTCAGTAAATAAAATATCCATGTTGTTTTGTGGTTTGTCGTCAGGAATTAAAATATTTCTCAAGAATCTTCACTTTTTAAACGGATTGGCAATTAAAAATCAGTTTTTCATAAGGTGTCAATTGTTTTGCTCGTTGACGGATCCAGACTACAATGAGGCATATCCTTATAGGCCAGGAGCCTGTCCAGAAATACTCACCAATTTTACATAATAAATTTTTTACTTAGACCATCCATGTCAGTCACAAAAAGCTTGTCAGCTTGAATGAAGCCGCCGGGTTTGGCCCCAGAGCCTCCCAAAAGGGCCCCAAAGTCGGTTCGATTTCAACCCATCTAAGATATGCGTCAAACTTTGTCAGAAGGAAGGTGTATACATTACCAAAATCTGACAAAATTTTCCGTCTGGATGGGTTGTCAGACGGCCCCTACAAATTGGGGCAAATTTTCCCCCTTAAGGCCCATGGATCAAATTTTGTCAGAAGGAAGAGGTATGGGTATATATTACAAAGAAATACAAAAACTGAATTTCCATCGGGAAGGGGGTGTAACACGCCTCTTAAAAAACACCAAAGTACCCTAAACCAAGCTTTGCTACCCGAAATGCTCTGGATGTACAATATAGAGAAAAAGCATTTTTTTTTTGCATTACATCCTTAATAAATCCAAAGTGTGTCATTCAATTCAGGTCAAATTTATGGAACTTTCTTGGGGTGCAATTTGGTGTCAAATAATCATTCCAATAATAAGTTATTAAATTGTGAAAATTGTATTGCTTTCTCAAAAGTAGTAAAATGATATTGTCAGGATGTGAACACACCCATTTTCCATATGCGCCTGTTTGACAAGGCATGATTGAAAGATTGCAAGGTAGTTGTGTAATTAACATATGAATGGTAGATTTCAGCCTGGCAGCCACATAGCCCAGATACTTAACAAGTTCCTCTATCATATCTTGTCAAACAGGTGCAGAGGGACAATGGGTGTGTTTACAATATAGTTTGACTACTTTTGAGAAAGCAATACAATTTTCACAATTTAATAACTAATTATTAAAATGATTTGACACCAAAATTCACTCCTAGAAAGTTACAATAATCAAAATTGTACTATGTAATTTTGACATGAATTTAATAGCACACTTTGGAGTTATTAAGGTTGTAATGCCTAAAATAGTTTTTCTCTACATCCAGAGCATTTTGGGCAGCAAAGCCTGGTTTAGGGGCACTTTGGTATTTTTTCAGAGGCGTGTTACACCCCCTTCCCGATGGAAATTCAGTTATTATATCTTTTGTAATTTATACCCATACCTCTTCCTTCTGAAAAAATTTGGTCCATGAGCCTTAAGGGGAAAATTTACTTTGGGGCCCTTTTGAGGGGCTCGGGGGGGGGGGGCAAACTTGGCGGCTTCGAGCTGACAAGCTTTTTGTGAATGACGTGGTTGGTCTAAGTAACTTTAAGGGGTCAAATCTCATATGTATAATGGGGTGACTATTTCGGCTCCCAGACTATTCGCATGATTAGTACATTTTAAGCTTTAAAGAAATATGCCCCTAATAAAGCTCTCCGGCAACTATTTCAGACGCCAAATGGGTTATTAAAGTGTGACGACTGGGATTTCAGCTTGGTTTGGGTTAATTTTTTTGCTTCTCAGAGAACGTTAGAGTGCAAAGACACCGAAAATGTGATCCCTGAGTTGCATA